>CAWUFW010011986.1:0-574644 GCA_963921515.1 Calotriton arnoldi
CGGGATGCTGGTAGGGACACCTCCGACAGTAGAAGACGGGCATGACGCAGCTGAACAATGTGATGCGGTAAGTCAGTCGGTAACTTACGTTCAGCAGGGACAGGAGATCGCATCCCAATGTATGTATCGTGCTGGTTTGGTACAGCTTGAGCTCTTCGGCGTAGTTGGGTAGGTGTGTTGCGGTTGCCATTTCGCAGCGGTTCGTAGAGGTGGCGTGCTCCGGCTGTGTGTGCAGTCTGCAATGTGCACGCTCCGGGGTTGCTGTGAGCTCTGTGTAGTCGTGGGGAGACAGGACTTGTGTTCTGTTGGCTTGTTTGGAGGACACGGGCCCTCTTCCCACATGCTTCTCAGACAGTTCAAGGTCGGTGCTGTGTGACTCCTTCCAATTAACTTGCATGTGGCCGACATGGGGAGTGTTTTCTTCTTTCCTCCCCGTCCGTTGTGTGCTTCTGTGATATGCGCTATCTGCCGTGTGGTCGGTCTCCTCGGCATGCCTGTGTTGGTCTATTCTTGGACAATGGCTGTATTCACCGGCTTCTGTCGTAGGGCTGTGGTTTCGGTGTTGGAATGGAAGGTCATTCAGTGCTGTCTGCTCTCCCTTGTGTGGGCGGCAGGCTGCCTTTCCGCTCTGCGTTGGGCCTTGTGTGTGGATGTAATTCTTGGGCCACCTGTTGTCGGTCCCCGGGCTCTTTGGTGTTCCGTTTCATGTGTCTTGTTCATATGTGCAGGGTGGTATGGGTTTTTCAGTGTGGTACTGGCGTTCCTCTTCCCGAAGGGGCCCTGCTTCTCCTAGTTGGTGTTGCCGCCGCTGTGTGCTTCGCCATGTTTGTTACACTGGGGTGTGTCCTGCTGTTGCGTGACTTAACTGACATGTGTGCGTCGGTTGTGTGGCGTTGGGTGTTGTCCGTGAATTGGGCGTTGGGGACATGTCTGTGGCAGGCCTGTCACGTGTCATGTGCGTTCGGGGTGGGGCTGGTGTGTGTGCTGCTTGGTTGTGTCCCTGTGTCTGTGTGCGACGCATGCATGGCGCTGCGGTTGGCCTCTGCGTTGTGCGCATGTGTGGCGGCGTCATCGGCGCTTTGGGGCCGTGACGGGGTGGTTGGTTCCTAGTCCCAGGTGGTGTGTACACATGTGTTCCGCGATGTTAGGATTTGGCCTGTGTGTCATATGTGGATGCAATGGTGGATGTGTAGTGTGCACGCGCTGGTGGGGGTTGTCCGCTTTATCCGCCCTTGCACTGTGTGCGCTGTTTGCGTGCACTTGTTGTGTGTGTGCCTACCTGCGTCTCCGCGGTACGTTGCGTCCTTGGTGGTGCATCAGCAGAAGCATGGGAAGGGCCTGCAGTGCTGGATTCATGCCCGGGTGCCGCTTCTTCGTTGTCCGTGCTCTGCGTCCGTGTTTCCGCCTCTCTTTCACGTGCGGTGTCTCTTTGCCGTGGGAGCCGTTTGTTTGCGGCATCGTAATTTATGCGCCGGGCGGGACGTGTTTCGTCGGACGGTGTGTGTCAGTTGTGCTGCGCCGCTACGTGTGCGGGCGCACTTTGATGGCGGACGGTGTTGCTGGCTTGCCGGCGGTGTTTGGCCTGCTTTTCGCATCGTAATTGGGCGGGCGTGTGGACTGCTGCGTGCCGGCGGTAACTGGTGGTTTTTGCATCCGCCAGCACGGCGGTAGTGCTTCCGCCCGCCATCGTAATGGGCCCCTTTGTTTTTTATGTGCTCAGTTTTCTGAAACCGCTGTAAGGTTGAGAAATAGTTGTGAATGATATTCTATGAGATCTGCGGTGGTTATTTTTTCTTAGGATGTACTGTATCTTTTGTGTCTGCATACCCTGCATTGTTTTTTTTGTTTTTTATATTTAATGTACATTTTTACATGTATTTATTGATTTTTAGATATTTGCTGATGTGCTATTTTATGGTGTGTTGCCTCGATATTTTTTTTCTCTCAAAAACGGAATAAAGCTTACTTTGATTGACTGATTGACATATTTTTCTCTTCAAAGGTATCTGAAGACTTGTAAAGGTCTCTTCCAATTTCCTTATGAATAAAATTGTTCTGGGATATGTGATGTCATCATTTGCTGACACTGTGATGTTCGCAATTTGTGAATCTTTATTTAAAATAATTATTATGAATTCACTATTTGCATCTCATTTTGGTATTTGTAAATAACAATTCAGTAGATATCTTTCTGAATCACAAAAAAACAGTTTCGTACATCAGGCCCACTGCTTGCAATTGAAACATAACATTCAGGATGTAGAAGATAACATTTCTAATGGCATACAAAACACACTTGGAGAGAATTCATTTTTTATTGTACATGTATTTACTATTCATAACACGTGAATCCAAAACTCTATTTCTTAAGGGATTTCTGACAAATTACAGTTTGCAGTTGTTTGTTCTAACACTGAACTAGCAATGCCTAATGTAAAGATGATTTCTGGCATCAAACATTTTCCATGGAATCTTCATTCTCTGGAGCTTGTCAGCGGCACAGCAACGTTCAGAATCCTTTCATTAGCATATTTTGGATTATTTGCCTTTTCACAAACTATCAAAAACCATAGACATTTAAAAGTAATTATTAAAAAGTTACAGTAGACCATTAAGTAACAGGTGCAAATCTAAAAGCAAGTGAACAGGCCGGTTTAGGGACTAAGAGGTGGCAAAAAAAGAGTGAGGAAGCCAGAGTGCATACTTGAAGTTCAGCTTTAAATTGCTATTTGCTGAATGCCAATTTTCTCCATCCATTCTTTCTCCATGTTTCTTTTTCACACAGCTGACATACCTCATATCCAGGAAGTTTATGCATGCCAGTATGATCATTACAGCTCCCTTATTAAAATTGTATGACTTACTTACCCCCAAAAACATAGAATATAGATGACACACTGCCAATCCCATATATTGACTAATATTGAGAAGGAGCTATAAACAAAAGATTTGGTACTCTATGTATAATCATGAAACATTGATTCATAGAGTTTGACATGACTGTGGTAGATTACGTAGAGAGTAATAATTTAATGTTAACAGATCTTCAAAAGACGTTTGACACTGTGAACGTGGTAGTCGATAAAACAAGTGCTAGGTTTATTATCAACCCTTACACTCATGCATTAATGTGGTACCCATGGAAAATAGGGAAAATACATTGGTAAAAGGTTTCTTCAGTTTATGGGACATCCAGGGGCTCACTGGAGCTCTTTTATTCCCCCTTTAGTGACCTACAAGAGAGTTTTTTTTCCAATAGCTGCATACAAGGTGGATAGAGAGAACCATGATGCTTAACTGAAACAAAACAGAGGCTTTTAGAAAAGAGAAAACCCCTAGCACCTTACATATATGAAAAAATGATATTCCACAAGGGCAAATATGCCTTTCAATAGAAATTTATGAAAGAAAAATGAAAAAGATGACATCCCCAACTCAGCATTTCACCCCTTGAGGCAGTCCCTTAAGCACCCCCAGCTGTAGAACAAAAGTTCCAGCCATGGGGATACAGATGACTCCTTGCTGAGCCCTTGAGGGGTTATTCTTCTTGGTCCCCATGAGACTTAGGGAGGGACCTCTTCGCGTTGTGCTGGGGGAGACTGCGTTGCTCCTGCAGCTCCCCCTGCACCCTGTCACACATGCGGTGGTGACCCCGTTCTCCTGGGGCCACCACAAGCAGAGAAAAACGCTGTTTGCCCTTGCAGGCCGGTCCGGGCCTGCAAGGCATTATGGGGCGCTTCCTCGTCTTCCCCTGTGCATCTATTAGAGATTGTCAGGTTACCAGATGAATAGCTCAGAAGAGACATCATAAATGTTTGAGAGAGAGAACAAAGCAAACACAAGGAGATGATGGACGGAGCGCTGAAACTTTTCAGACACTCACCCCCAGTCACAGATCTGGGTTGAATCCATCATCGTTCTTTAGCTCACTTCGCCACCCCAGTTCAGACACAGCTATATGCAAATCAGTCTTCACCCTGTGCCTCATGGGAACAGTCCAGCCCGAACTGCCAAGCCATGTCTTCCCTGGACTGGAAACAAGCATCCTGGGACCGGAGAGAGAGAACAGACCTGCTATTTTGGTCCAATGTTTCTAATCAACTACATGCTGGAATTAGTGGCTAATTATGACTGTCCTACCCCTTACCCCTAGAAACCTGTGCTCCTTTCTTTATCCTGAAATGTCATGCAGGTGGTTTGCGGATACACAAGGGGAGAGAGAGGGATTGACCTCAATATCCTGCACTTGCTTTTGAAAGCGGTTTAGTAGATGATATTGGAAAAGAAAGACTTGTATAGTTCCTGGAGGCTGCTTTATTTAGATATTAGATCATTTTCGCTAACATATTAACCTATATCATAAAGTGAACTTAAACAAAATATTTTAGAATCTTCAATTTAGAGAAAAACACTGATAATTAAAATAACATGGTCATAAGTTATGTTCTAGACTGAACTCCGAATATGATTCTGCCTTGCTTAACCTTTGTGCAACATTATATAGAAAGCCAACTACTTAATAGAATCAAGACCTGTATGGAAAATAATGACATTTTGTCACTCACCCAGGCTGACTTTCGCAGGAGAAATGCAACATTAGAAAAGCCCTGTCCCTCCAGTTAAGAACTTTAAACTAAATACAAAACAGACAAGTACTGGTTGAAGCAGGTATGCTGATTTGAGACAGGCCTTTTTAAGTTTTTGTTGGATATTTTCCTCTAAGAATGGTGCACCACAGGCTTGCCCTTCTGAAATGACCCAATGTTTTTGACTGATATTTTGTCTTCATTGATTACCTCATTCTATTATTTCTAATAGAGGTGCTCAATATTTTCTTGCATTTTGGAGAGCTCTGTGTTAGGCATCGGGATTTGAACTTGCTCTTTTCTCTGGTTATCATCCCAAATCAAATGGGCAAAAAGAGCAAACAAATCAAACTTTAGATCAAGATTTATGGTGCTCCTCTAATGCATAATTGGGCCTCCTATTCAGCAATTGAGGAACTTTCCTATATCAATATAACTCATGGTGCTTCTTTGGTTTCACTTTGTATTTGCATTTAAAGGTTTTCCCTCTCCTCATATTATTATTTTGGTGCAGAGGCTACTGATTATTTGAATCAGTTACAGAAACATAGAAAAGTTTATTTAATTGTATGTTGAAGACTAAGGAATACATCAATAAATCAAGTTCAAATTCTACCCTTTTGTTCCAGAAGTGATGGTTTGGCTTTCTTCTTGTTTTCTCCCTGTTCACACACTCCCAGTTAAATTTTGACAAGAGTTTTTTCACTCCAGTTTTTTAACTCATTAGAGCAATCCTGTGCCCTTTTTTGTTGAAATTGCATTGTACATGGAAGATTCGTCCCAACTGAAGGCATATATTCCAAGATCCTTATCACAGGTTCTACCTGATCCTTGGACAGTTATGTAATAAGGGTCAACATAATAACAAGTTCAAAGAGTTTGAGATTCTCTGAAGTTTCAAAATTGTCTTTAATTTCCGATCCACTATAAACATTATCCTCATTCTTGAAATTATGCTTATTTAGTTAATGCTCCTTTGTTATTTTGCCATTTTATTATTGACACACCAATAACCTCAAAGCTTGAGATGGGGTGAACACTGTTACATCTGTGCTGAGAGCTTACCAGAGATGGCAAGTTTTCAGGAGTATGGTAGACTTCTAACACAGTGAGTCAGAATGTTGCAGGACTCCTCACTCAATGTGTGGTGATTGTTACATTTGACCAAGATCTGTGCTATTGGCAGCACCAAGAGCTTACCAGAGATATCTTGGAGCTTATTTACAAGGCCCTTGCACCACTTTTGCGTCACTTTTTCCATGTTAAAAGTGGCGCAAGGGCCTTGTAAATCTGCCCCCTTGAGTTCAGAGGGAGAAGAGTCATTTTACATGCTTTCCATCAGCGAACTGTCAAACACAGCACACCATTTAAGTTTGGGCATCGCCGCCACCTGGGTCATTCTGGTGCTTCCACCCTCATCGTAAACTGGTGAGATTTTCCCCAAGTCATGTGAAGTATGAAGCGTAAAGAGTGCAACAGAACTTCGGAATTCTTCATTGTCAAATGAATGCCTTGAGATCCTGTAAACGGCAAAAAACCTATACATGCATGGATGTAGGATATCACCAAATCCCCCCAGAAATTCACTTAAAGAAGTACAGTTAAAGTAAAGTTAGGTTTACAGCCACTTGAATGATGCAGCAGGGAAGGAAGAAATTATTTTGCAATATAAGGCAAATAATGCAATATAATTCAGCACATTTTTTGTCAGTAGTATGTCACTATTTTGTCATTTTTACTATTTTAACATTGTCCGGGCACAGTTTTCACCTCATCACCTCATTAGTAACAGTTTGACATCTAAAAAAAGCCATTAACAAAACAAAGGTGATCTCTCAGTGTGCGGTAAAGGGCATGCCACTCCACGGCAACATGTGTGGCATCGTTCTTAGTAATTTATTATCCATTTGAGCAAAAAAACATTTTGTTTGTTAAAATCTGCAATTGATGCAGAATATGGTTGATTATGTGGAAAATGAAGCAAATCCATAACTAGGTGGGAAACGCTGCAGTTACAGAGTAACATAATTTCATTGGACCTGGTTGTGGTTAGGATTGGTTATAACACTTTAAAGTACATTGTAATAGAAACTCTGAAATATACTTAAAAATGACAGTTAAAGTACAATTATGGTTATGAATTAAGAGCGAAAAGCCTCTGAAATGCACCAGTTTCAATAAGCTCCACAATCCATAAGTAGTAAAAAGCCATGCAAACCATAACTTGCATACCAAATGCAATGCTTATGACCTCACAATATTTATACGAATAAGCAACAACACCCAAATTCACATCATTAAATAACAACACATATTCAAACCATTAAATAATGCTTTATTCATAGTTGTCTCATTGATAGTTGCAATGGTAATTAGATTTGACATGTAAGATCAATGATGACATTTGTGACTGCATCTGTTACATCAAGAGTGAGGTCATGAATATTGCATTAGGTGTTGTGCAAGTTGGAATTTGAATGGCTTTATTGCAAGTTATGGATATCACAGCTATTTATAACTGTTGAAATGGAATGACCACCATATGAATGTATACATGCTAGTGTTTAAGGACATACATGTTATGCATAACTTACATACCACGTAATGACTCTTGGGAAGCAATAAAATTAAAATAAAATGTAAAAACTTTCAGCTATACTTACCTGTAGTAACTTCAATGCCCAGAGCATTTGCCCAGCGGTGCTCTCCTACCTATGGTAATGTGTGTTGCCTGGTGTGAAGAATAGCTCACCAAACTTGTCACCAGTGGAATTTGCATTCTGCCACCTGTAGCTCTTGTTGGACCTGCCGTCTGCTGCCCACAGGAGTGGGAGGTGTTGCACATAAAAAAATAGTTGGTATCATCTTCCCCTTAAAAAAAAAAATGTGTGCAGTATAAGCCAATTGCAGTGCCGGGGAGAGCAGGACTTTCACTTGCATATATGAAGATTTGGTGTAGGGAGGATTTGGACAAACGCTAACAAAAATAAATAAGAAGTTTTAGGGAAAGATAAAAACCAGCAGCAAAAAGAGTAACAGAATTTAAAAATAAACAAGCATTTGCAATGCAGTAGGTCTCACATTTATGAGAGTTCGAGCTATTGGCATTGTAAATGACAATGCCTTTTATTTAATTGTTGTTTTTAAAACAGATAAATAAAAGGCATGGTCTTTTACAATGCCAATCCGTGTTATAAAAATAAAAAACAGCGTTAGGAGAGAGCGTGTCCTGCCTGTAACAGCATGCAGGACAAAGCTATTTGAGAAAATAGTGCTCGGAGGCTGTAATTAAAGCCTCCAGAGCAACAAAACATGTAACAGGGGGTGTCGCCATGGGAGGTTACAAAATGAGACAAGGGAGGGACTACTAAGCCTTTTGACCAATGAACAGCCACAGTTTACAGTTGACAATGACACAAGCCAATGAAAAATGTGGGCGGAGAGAGGGCGGAGCTTCAAGTCCCTACCTCAATACAGCATGCCTCGCAGAGCAGTGCATGCGCTGCCCAGGCTCGACCTAAAAAGGACAGATGAATTGAAGTTAAGGCTCAGAAGGGGGGCAGGGGCATGAAATGAGTGATGCCATGCCTAGTACTAATAGCATGTTCATGCACGTCGCATGACACACAGATTTCACAAGATTTTCTGGGTGCACTATTTGTGAATGTGGGGTACCACCAGTGCAGTATGTCAAATTTTTTCTAATTTTCAGTGGATTCTCTATAGAAATCTACACAATATGCATCAACTTAAAATAAGCAAAACGCATTTAGAATATGAATGTTGAATTGCTGTTTACCTAGAGCATGCATAAATGTTCAGTTTCTGAGGCTGATGACTCTAGGAAAGAAAAGAGAGATGGAAGAAAAGACTGGAAAGGTTTCAATTCATCTTTAACCTCTATTACATTGAATCTCATATTCAATCTCTTTTTGTACAATTCAGTTGCAGAAAATAACGCCATTATGAAATTTGAACAACTAATTGCAAATTTATAAACTGCATTTACAAAAGGTCGTTTTTAAGGCTAACTAAAAACAAACTAATGCATAGGAAGCTGCATTTTCCATGCATTTATATTTTATAAAATACGCTAAAAGAAAACTTTCATGTGACCAAATTTGAGGTGGGCTATAACAAGAAAAAAATCAATTGTTTTTTGTTATGGAGCATACTTGAACACATGATCATTCTGAGAAGGGGTAAATCGTGCTCAGTGCATGTATATGGGCACAGATGGTGGTGACTTACAATGTTCTACCAAGTTAAACTACATCCATTGTCCGAAACATTGATAAGTGTTCAAGCATGCTGGAGAGCAGCTGCATATCCTGACAGTAATAAGGCATCCTCTTTTTAAAAAGGCAGGGACAGTTGAAAAAACAGCCGAAGCAATATTCTAACCTCATACTTGCACAAAGGGAAAGCAATTGAGAGTAAATAGGATTTACTGTATTATTCACAGTGATATGCTGAACAGTTACGCCTGTCAAATGCCTGCTTTGCTGCCAGTCATTAAAGTTTCCATCCGCATGGCCAATGTTTGATGCATATACATAGATTATCCCACAGTAATTTTGCTATTGTTCTGCTGTTGAGCGGATTATTAACAATGTCACACAGCAGTTTTTTTATGCTTTTCTATTGTTCTCTTAAATAATTAAAAAAACTAGTGACTATGGGGCCGATTACGATCTCGCTAGGAAGGCCTCCAGACAGGTTCCGGAATGAGCAAATCCAATTCGGAGCCTATATTTCCGACCAAGTCGTCCCACGTTCCGAACGACCAAGTACGATGTGAAGATCTCGTCCGAGTCGACCGAATCGTTTCCGAACCAGATCCTGTCCGTCCGAATCGTTTGGAGCTGAATCGTGCCGCGCAATGGAGCCGAATTCCGAACTAGCGAGTACGATGCACGATTCGAACAGCTGTTTCGACTCGGTGTCAGCGATATGAAACAGCTGTCGGAATCAGACTTCGGGGGGCCATAGCAGGCCCCCCTCCACCAAGAGACCTCGGAATTGGTCGCGAGGGGGTGCACATGGGTCCCCCCGATCCAAGCATGCATAGTGTGGCGGGCAACATGGGGTGCCCGCCACAGGGTGTACACTTTTCCCCACCCACCCCTTTTTTGCTATGGGAGCCTATGTACGCGTCGGTATACAGGCTCCCATAGAGTTCAATGGGAGTCCGAGTGAACCGAGTCCACCAGCATACGGCTGCATCGTACTCGTTCGGTCGGACTCACACAGCGCTATTCGCTAGGAAAGCCCTCCAGATCATAGTCGTACGGGGGGCTTTCCTAGCAAGATCGTAATCGGCCCCTATGTATGGGATCATGTGACCTCTTGGGTTCTAGAGGAAATTTGAAAGATTCAACAGATTTTCAGAAGCAGCCACTAGAGATGGAACTACCTTGTCTATGTATGTGATACCATAATCCAGTGCACTGCAATTCGACTATTCACATAGCAGAGTAAAAATCTAAGCCAACTAGCTTGTCCTTTTGGAATACCACAACCTTGTTCAATGTAATTCAGGAGGAAACAAAATAACTTTTCCCTGCTAGCAAGTTGCAATCATTAAAGAGGGACTTAAGAAACACTAATGATAGCTTTTTGGGCATCCTCAAAGAACAGTTCTTGCTGGAGATACCTATGCCTTGGAGTTTCACTCAGAACGTTTGATAGACATTACGAAATGGAGCAGGGAGGATACGCTCAGTGCAAAATGGTGAAGTATTCAAGGAAATGGAGTGTAACTGCAAGAAGAAGAAGTTGAATATTGTTGAAAATTGTCGCAGTCTATAGAGTTGAGGAAATAGGCACGTCCTCTCCTCAGGAAAGTATGTCTTATAGATTGGTCAAACTGCTCGTGCTACCTTGGAAATAGGAAATAGAAAATTGTATTGTAAGCTTGCCTTTCTAAAAACCATGAAGATTGCATGGCTGCAACATGAACCACAATCTACACAGATTAAAAAAATACTAAAGTGAACCACTTCTTGCTGCATTTGTTACATTTCTGGAGAAGCTAGAAATCACTCTTTACACCGCCATGATAAAGAGTGTGTGAGTTTAAAGGACGGTAGTGCAAATTGCATTAGATACAGAAAAATGTTAGCACTTTGGCGCTTTAACGCATTCCCTGAGAATTAATAACCCCAAAGCTGTCATAGGTGTCGCTGACAGCAGGAGAAAGATTTTACCATCTTATTAAGAATACTGCCTGCATGTTGCAGTAAGTGTAAAACGTTGGCCAAACAAGGTGCTGATGGAAACGTAAGACTGATGGCTCGATGCACTTCCAGCAATAGAAAAAAACGTTTTAGTGGTGAAAATGTTATGGTTGCATCTGATTCATCACTTCAGAAACAGCAACATCAATTCCACAAGCAGGGCTGAAAAGAAACCCACCGGCTCAAAATGAAAACAACTGACACTAAAATGTAGGCCTGGTAAAAACAACCACCCATCACTTGATACATCGCTTCATGTGAGGAAACGTCAGTTGTGTCAATATTTAAAAAAGTATATAGAAATAGTTGAAAATGATGTAGCATGCAAGATTAGTCACTGAGACTCCATATAATCCTTGTGTTGATCTAGCATCTTCACCTGTAGTAAAGTGAGCAGCACAGTTGCAAAAGCAATCGAACTAGCTGGACCAGCAGCAGATCCAGTAATTTAACTAGAAGCCAATGAGCCATGTCAAAGCACCAAATGCCAGCTATAAAGACAAGGAGAATCTAGCCAGAGTTGCTGTAAATTAAATAGTAACTCACGAGATGAAGAGGGTAACCCATACAGTTCCATTCCTTTTAAGAAGCCACCCCACACAGAAAAAGAGAAATGGAAAAATCTCATGCGAACTAAAAGTGTTTCCAGTGGAGATCAATTGTCACTGTGCCAGACTGCATTGGCCAAATGACCAGCAACTGCCTGACAGTACCATGAATCTGTAGAAAGGTGGGTGAAAAGAGCCTGGGAAGCTGTGGACAAAGATCACTGTCAAAAAATGTTTTCTCAAACTCTAGAGGGAAAGAAGACATGATGCAACATTACACAATGAATGCGGGTGGTGGTCCTTCCTCTCTCACTGCGTGAAGTATGTTGGGCGCCACTGCCTAAAAGAGATATATTCCATCATGTGCCACTAGTGGCTTCTGTGAAGAAGATCATTTTCTGGCAGCCACTCCAGAAATTGCTTTCGATTCTACTCACACAATATGACACTTACAACAATATTTACGAGCACAAAAGAGCAATCTAATGAATAACACAGTGTTGTCAACCTTGTTAACTCAGTCGTATCCCACAGAGAGGTGGACTATTCATCTAGATTGGTAAAGTGGGGAGCCAGTACAAGCAGAGCAAATGCATAGGGCAGAGAAACCCTTAATTAGTTTGTTTTGGGTGGTCACTCTTTGGTAGTAATCAGCAAATGATGGTCAAGGCTTCATTAAACAAGTCCAATGTCAAGAAAACATAGGTTGCCAAGGATCTAAGGCTGTGTCTGAAATGTGTAGGGATGGGCGGTATTCACGGAGTTGAACTCCACGGAATCCCACGGAGTTACATGAAAACTCTGTGAAATTCTGTGGAATTCCGGGAACTAGTGGAAATCAGCACATTGCAGTACTCGCGCTGATTTTTAGCAGCGGGAGCTCATTCTGCACTGTAAAATTGCACAAATGGCACAACACGGCACATCGGAGGGCGCTGCTGCTCAAGCTGATTTTCCTGCTGCTTGAGTAGATTTTCTACTGAAGCGGCAGCTTATTCACTGCAAACGGTCGCGACTGCCCACATTAGGAAAATCACACTGGGTGCCCTCCTAGGTCCCGAAAATCATGCTAGGGGACACCAAATCTCGCTTGCACTCACCAACTTACCGTTGGTGAACCGCATCTGAGAAAAACCTCTGCAACACGGCGGTTGGTGGAATTTGGCCAGAACGCCCTGTTACCAAGCGTAACACGGAATGTCCAAAACTCCACTAAATCTGTCAGCAGAGCAGAATGTCACCCACCCCTAGAAACGTGCCCCATAGTTCCGAGCAGCCTTAATTCCTGCAGTCTTCTTCATGTCATTTCATGTCTTGGTTCTTATATTTTCGGTTTGGTGTTGTCGAAACATGGTTAAACGTGAGAGTGTAGGCAGTGGACTGGCGTGTAGGAAATTTATACAGGTAGGGTATGCATTCACTCATTTCTGACAAATGTGAATTGAGCTGTATTTTCTAATTCGATGCACAGACAGGTCCCAGAGTTTTAGTTCTTGGTTCTCATGTAAGGTGTTAAATCTCCATGGTAAGATATAATGCTTGCATGTGTACTCTTTGTAGTCTTTATGTTATAAGGGTTCTGTACAGCATATGGCATCACAACGACCATCCTTGATCAGTGATGCCATCCTTACAAAACAATGGCAGTTTATCATGTGGAAAAGTAGAATGGACAACATGGACACTAGAGACTTTCCAGGCTTCAGATTAGAGGGTACCAAGCTAATCAAAGATGTATTATCACAAGGAGCATTAGACGGGACCATATAATGGAAACACCCCTTGTCATAACTATGCCAAGAGAAGGACTGATGTGCTTTTGCTTATGAGAGAGAGGCAGATGCCCTTCATTCTACATGGGTCAGTCATAATAACATGGTAGTATTACATCCGGATCTAGAGATGTACTAGAAATCTATTTATTTATTTATTTTCATTTTTCCTTTTTAACGTTTCTATAATGTTGCTGTATGATGAGAAGTGGAAGTGCACTTTTAACTAACTATGAGACAAACAATCAAGATGAAGCATGAGTGCACATATAAAGAAGATCACAATAATTGAATAAGCAAGTAAACTTAGGAGACAACAAAGCAGGGAGTTACAGAAAGCATGACCAGTTAAGATGGAGTTGGAAAAAGTAAGTTTTAAAGAGTCTCCTGAAGGCAAGCAGATCTGTTTATTAGACGGTGAGGTCTTTACACCATGCTTTACATAATAAAGAATTTACAGCAGGGTCTTACACCGTGATGAATTTACTGTCTTGAAAATAGAACGAGAGAGCGAGGGGGGCAGAGAGAGACAGAGATACAGATGGAATAAGAGATAATAAAAGCTTAATACACATCTTGCTTCTTTAATAATTTCCATCTGATTCCTCTGATAGAGATTCTATCGGCTTTACTGCATTTCCGCTCAGGCTCTCCCTCAGACCTTATTCCACCTTCGCTTGCCAGGCAGTTTGCTACCTCAATTGACAGTGTTAACTGAGCTTCTAAACCACTCTTTGGAGGCAGCCTCCATTCCCGCCTGTTGAAAAAATGCCCACTGACTTCCTATTCTGAAGCAACTTTCCCCAATTATCAACCTATCTTACTACTACCTGTGTCTACGATAATATTGGAGAAAGAAGTCAATATTCAATTATCTAACTATCTAGAAACCAACAAACCTCTTTATTATACCCAGTCTGGTTACCTTCCACTATACAGCATGTAGTCTACTCTTTTGGAAGTGACTGGAAGCTATCAGATTTGCACTTGATGAATTGAAAAGTGTAAATATTCTCTTTGAATTAATCTGCTGCATTTGATACCATCCCCAAACAAGTGCTGTTACAGCGGTTGTCAGATATTGGCATAGGGGGCCAGGCAGGACTTTGGCTGAAGTCTTTCCTCGAAGTGAAATCACTAGGGCTCTGGATGGCCCCACATGTTTCCTCAAAGAAGAGTCTCACTTGTGGAGTACCACAGGGCTCCTCTTTGAACCTTACCCTATTTAACATTTATCTGGCCCTGTTATCGTCCCTTATTGAATCTCATTGAGTGGCTACCATTTCGTACACAGATGAAACTCAGTTGTTTTTTACTTTTGTTAATTCTTCTCCATGTAAACTTCTCTCCTTTGCTGCTTGTTTGAAGGATGTATTATATTGGATGCAGAGAAACCTCCTTCAATGCAATACGGACAAGACTGAGGTTCTTCTTTTTCACAAAGCAAGAGGTTTGTGGACCAATTTTAGGTGGCCACAAGATATTCCTTTTCTTTCCTTCCCGGTAAAGTCAGCTGAGAACCTGGTTATAATTGATGAAAAATTATATTTTGACACCCATATTGGGTCGGTGGTTGGGACCTGTTAAGGTCTCTTACATTCCCTGAGGAAATTCCTGGATTCCTCCCAGTCAAAATGCAGAGGACAGTTTTCAATGCTTTGATCACCCCCAGGTTGGATTATTCTAAGTGCTTTTTCATTGGTTTGCCAGACTATTTGATCCAGAAACTGCGAATTGTCCAAAAGGCAGCCGTCTGGCTTATAATGGGCGTATCTAGAAGGGACTCTGTCTGCTCTCCGTAAGTGAATATAATTGAGTCAGAGTGAATAAGAAACAAAATGACTGGATGTTAGTGAGTGAGAGTGAGTAAAAATCAGTGTGTGGTGTGTTAGAAAGTGTGAGGGAATGTGTGTGAGAGGGGTAAAAATGAGTGACAGTGAGTTCAACTGAGCAAGAATAAGTAAACAGGAGGTAGAATACGTGAGAATGAGACAATGAGAATAGCAATGAGTACATCCCCCCGCTCAGCTTCCCTCCATTCTCCCCTCCCAGCGCCTTCTTTTTCCCTGCCTCCACACCCCACGCTAACCCTTGCCCCCCACCCCTCCCCTCCACTACCCTCCCCATTTTTCTTCTTCGGGCATGGGGACTGGTACCTACTTCCCCCACCCCCTCTCAATGACATGGACAGTCACCGCTACACAAATAAAACATGGCATACCCCCCCCCTCGGGACGCAACCCAGTCCCGTATATTCCAGGGCCCTAATACCCCAGACTATACCAACCCCTGGAAACACGTTCACCCCCCCCTTTTTCATTCCCTTCACCACACTAAGCCCTATGATCATCTTACCTGTACAACCTGACACCAATGACCGAAGTACATAGTATTCCCCCTGAATGGGCAAACCATAGTAATTCCCCACTTCTCCTTTATCCCCTCCCCCTTCTCCCCATCGCACTTCAGCCGCAGACAAAAGACCAGTGCTGCAAAGGCGCCCCCTTCACCCCTCCCAGGCTTAGGACCTTCTTATCAACTCCTGCTGCATGGCTCCTGATGAAAGGTCTTGATGCAATGCTATTAATGGTGTATATTACTCTGAACAAGAATACCGCAATCAATGCTGTTAGATCTCTTTCATATACTATTAATGAGGACGACATATATGATGTATGATGCACTCCCTCCACATCTTGCCATACTCCTCCCTCCCTCCACTTCCCTTCCCTTCTCCCCCTTCTACCCTCCTTTTCCTACCTGACCTCCTTCTTCTCTCCTCTCCCCATTACACAACAGATGTTCTTATGATTGTTTAATGCTCTGTGCCAACCGCACTGCTATTTTTTTCTTTCCTGTTATTCAATAAAAAATTACGACACAAAAAGAATGAGTGAACATGAGTAAGAAAGTATGAGTGGGCAAGAGTAAGAGTGAATGGGAGTGACTGAAATGAGTGAGTCAGAGTAAGTGAGACTAAGTGAGACAGTAAGAGTGTGTGTAAGAATAAGAGTGAGTACAAGTGGGTGTGAGTGAAAATGTATGAGTGAGTCAGAGTGATAATGAGAGAAAGAGTGAGTGCAAAAGAACAAGAAATGAATGAGTGAGTGCAGATGAGGGAAAATGGGTATACATCGCCTGGGAGGAGGGGGCTCTACCTGGTTTATCCACATGCTCTGTAGCGCCAATCCACCTCCTGCTGTGTGGGATGCTTAGGGAAACTTGCTGCCACATTCTGCTGCCCGGAGGGACTTCGTGTCCCACATTGCACATCACTTGGGAGGAGGGGCTCTCCCTGGTTTACCTGCGCCATGATGCGCTATATAGTCCCAATCCACCTCCCGTGGTGTGGACATCCAGGGAGCCTTGCTGCTTCATTCTGCTGCCTTGAGGGACTTCATGTCCCACATTACACATCGCCTGGCAGGAGGGTCTCTACTTGTTTTTCTCGCACCGTGCACTATATAGCACCACTGCACCTCCTGAGGCGCAGAATGTCCAGGGAGCTTTGCTGCCACATTCTGCTGCCCGGAGAGACATTGTGTCCCACATTGCACATCGCCTGGGCTCTACCTGGATTCCCCACGCCGCACGGAATATAGTGCCAATCCACCTCCCGCAGTGCGGGACACATGTGGGTCGTGCCTGGGCATAGCCCGGGCCAAGGGTCGGCCCGTCCTGAGCCCGTCAGCAACAGGGGAGGCAGGACAGGGCCAACCCCAAGTCCTCTGAATCCCAATATCAAGCAGTAGCCTACCTCGAGGAGAAGGTCCTGCAAATCCTGTGAGTGGTCCAAAAATGTGATTAGAAATGGGGAAAAAGAAGACCAAGGAGCTTATTAGGGGATCTGGGAAGAAGCACAAACCAGAAAAAAGACATGCCACAACCAGTTGTACCTTGGCAGATATTGGCAATCTAATTAAAGAGGTCGAGGATCTACTAACTCAGGGTAAAGAGCAAGTGGAGGGTAAGGGCGCTAAGTCCAAAATAACTTATTTCCTGAAAAGTGAAGAACATATGAATGGCGTTACCACCATCACTAACTTGATTCAGGGGTTGGCAGCTTCAAATACCTTAGAATGTGTCAGCTTAACATCCCGCTGCGCAACCCAGTCAACTACTATTAATGAAAAATTACCTGGGGCCGAGCCATTGGATAAACAACCAGCCCTCACTCCTAATACCATATGCTCAAACCTCTAAGATCCATTGATTGGCTTGCTATCTGAAATAATTACACAAACGACGCATCCTATACCATCTTCATCTAAAAGTATGCCAGTTAACAACTTGGGAGATATGATCTCGCTTATTGATACACTAAAGAAGGACTTAGCCTATATAAAGACTATCATGAAGATAATAAATCAAAGGGTACTAGAGCTCTCTGACACAAACGCAAATCTCCTGAAAGAACTCAAGACCCACATATTGAGACCATGTGTGTTGCAATATCTCTGACAGGAATGTGGACAAACCCCCATTTCAACGGGGACTGATAAGCATAGGGCTCAGCCCTCCTTCAAGCCATCCCAGGTACCCCAAGTAAGGACCGTACCTGACCATTCTGCATGTAATGACCAACAAAGTGTGGAGGGTAGGGTTAAACACCCCTGTACCTCAAGCTATATCTAGATCATCTGGAGGGTGTATGCGTGACAATGCAGGATAACATTCTCTGAATCGGCATTGCATAAATTTCCACTTCCTAGACACAGTACCACGACACCTTGAACATCCAGTGCAAGGATGAAAGAAGAAACATTTATTAAGCGCGTAGCTACCTGAGGGCATCACAGCGCTAATAGCAGTTATGCACAGACAATACCAGAGCTAGCAAGCTGGAGTAATGAAAAGCCAAGTTTTGAGGAGTCTACGAAAGGCCAAATGATTAGACTCGTACCGCATGTGGAGAGGGAGGGTGTTCCACATCCTGGCAGCATTGTAGGAAAACAGACGGCCACCGCTTCTCGCCTTTTTTACTCTAGGAACTAGGGCGAGGCGGAGATTGTCCGAGCGCAAGCACCTGTTCGGACGATAAGATAAGACAATGGATCGATTAATGTGCGGACCCTTCCCTGCTAATGACTTGTGAACAATAGAGAGTGCCTTAAATTTAATTCTCTTCTGTATAGGAAGCCAGTGAAGGGAATTAAGTGCTGGTTTAGCAGATTGGCGGCAAGGAATCCGCAGGAGCATACCCGCTGCACAGTTTTGCAGTCTGTAACTTCGCAATAGTGGCACGAGGAGCTCCTACATAGAGAGCATTCCCATTATCCAGGCAAGAAAGAATTAGAGCCTGGACCATGAGTCTCCTTGCCAGGAAGGGTAGAAGAGGAAGAACCTTCCGAAGCATCCCAAGGATTCCATAACAGGTGGCCGCTAGTTTCAAAGCCTGATGCTTGAAATTCAACTCACAATCAAGCCAAAAACCCAGACTTTTAATCTGGGTTTTGGGGGCGGGAGCGGGGCCGAGACAAGCTGGCCACTGCAGTCCTGTCTTACAAATAGGGGAATTGCCTAGGAGCATCAACTCCGTCTTGTCTCCATTTAATTTTAAAAATGAGACCTCCATCCACTTGGCCACCTTCTCCAAGCATGGGCCAAGACCAGGAGAGAAGTTATCGGAGTGATTTAGAGCCACAACAAGTTGTGTATCATCAGCGTAGGTGACAATCTTAACACCAAATGGGAGAACTATCTCAGCTAGTGGGCTCATATATATATTAAAAAGGGTCAGGCTCAAAGACGATCCCTGTGGAACACCGCAGCTGAGAGGCAACCGTTTTGAGCTGATATCTCCCTCAAAAACCTGGAAAAACCTATCTTCCAGGAAAGATTGCAACCACGCAATGGCCCCCCTCGTCACCCCCAAATCCCTAAGTCTACAGACTAAGGTCTGGTGGTTAAAAGTGTCGAAGGCTGCACTGAGATTCAAAAGAATAATAGCCGCAAATCCTCCTTGATCCAGGATTTTCCTGGACTCTTCGACCACTGCTAAGAGAGCAGTTTCTGTACCCTGTTGGGGTCGTAAGCCGGTCTGTGTGGGCTGAAAAAGATTGTGAGTTTCCAAAAATGAAGAGAGGACAAGATTGACATGTTTCTTAATGATCTTACTGATCCCTTAAAGGAGGGAAATGGGGCGATTATTCCCCAGGAGATCAGGGTTGAGGTTGTGTTCTTTAGAAATGCCTTCACCTTAGCACATTTCCACGGAGGGAGGACTACTCCAGTGGCAATAGAGGCGTTGATCAAGTCAAGTATCACTGGAGAGACAGTTCTGGCTACTTGGTTCAAAATAATCGGTGATGCAGGGTCTCTGGGTGAGCCAGATTTTACCAGAGCCAAGGTAGTTCCTAACAACTTGAGGTCCATCTGAGGAATTTCCTCCAGACGGTGCTCACTGATCAGAGGAGCAGAATCCAAAAATGGCCCATTGCTGTATCAAGCCGCTTGAGGAAAGGCGGTGTAAATATCTTGGATTTTATTGTGAAAAAACTCTGCAAGATTATTGCAGCGAGAGTAAGCGTCATCAGAGGTAACTGGAGGAGAGGCAGGTTTGAGAAGCTTTTTTGCAATACGAAAAATTTCGCGTGGAGAGTTGGATGCCAAGCTGATTTTTCCTTCATAATACGTGGCTTGTGCAGATTTAATTTCCACTTTATATGTTTTGATGGCTTCCCTATATTTCAGTTTATGTACTGTGAAATAGTCCTTTCTCCATATTCTTTCAAGTTTTTTACACATTTGTTTGAGCTCACGTAGCTTAGGAGAGTACCACAGCAATCCGTTAGTTTTAACTTTATTCTGAATACACTTCTTAGGGAGAATACGGTCTAATGAAGACTCAATCCATTTATTAAAATTATCATTAGCAATGATGGGGTTAGAGTCAGGGGTCGGTCTGGAATCCTCGAGAGCTGTAATCCAATGTTCTAGTGGAAGTTTTGACCATAGACGTGTCTTGCTCACAACCGAGTTGACAGGGAGAATAGGGCATGTGGGGATCCAGGTAAAGGGGATTAAAAATGGTCAGACCAAGGCACTGGGATAGGATCCCTTACCAATAGCTCCTCAATATTGGAGAAAATAGGGTCGAGTAGGTGACCTTTCGAGTGGGTAGAACCAGTGACTTTTTGTTTGAGCTGGAAGGCTGCCAAGTCAATAACCAGCTCAGAGGTGAGTACATGAGAGGGATCATCAAAGTGAAGATTAAGATCCCCAGTAGCGTATAATTGAAGGGGGAGCTGGCTAAATTAGCTGCTAATTCAGGAAGAGTTTTACAAAATTGTCCGTAGGCACCAGGGGGAAGGTAAATTAGAATACCTGAAAAGGTAAGAGTGGGCGAGAATCCTATTGCGAAGGAAAGATTCTCACAATCAGGTATAGGTCCTGCAGATGTGCAGTATTTAAGCTGGGTTTTATATATAATAGCAATGCCGTCGCCTTTACCCGATTCCCGATCCTGCCTCTGAATAGAATATCCCAGGGGAAGAGTTTGAACAAGGTCAGGATCTGACTCATTGTTGAGCCATGTTTCCGTTAAAAACAGGGCTTCGGGACGTTCATAAAGTTAACAGTGCAAATGCCATTGTTGTTATTGTCTGGTAGGTGACGAAGCTATCAAACTAGAATAAACAATTGCAGCCTGACAAGGGGTTCGACATGGGTGCTGTTTATTATACATACAAAACCACTTCCTTGTTGAATGCAGAGGAGCACCCAGCTGACACTGCGAATTCACTGAATGCCTAAATTCCAGCTCAGCTGATTCCTATTTACCAACATGAGGGATTTTCAGCTCTACACCAAGACGGACAGCCTGATGACACTTACCCTCAGGTAATGGGGAGTTAGAACACCTGCATGGATTTGGCAGATCTCCCACTCTAGGCAAAACTAGGATAGGGAGCGCTAGGTAGGGGTACACTCCACACAGTATTTAAATGCCCGCATATATTCACTATTCTCATAATGCTCGTTACGCTATTCTACTTATTCTATTGATTATCACAGCACACATATTTTAGACAAGAATCACAATGCTTCAATAAATATTGAAATGCCTTGCTGAGTATTTCTTGTGTATTTCTTTGGGTATGCATGAGAGTCCAAACAAAAAAGTTCTAGATCTGTTACCACGATTTCCTTGGAGTATCAGGGTTGTCATGTTCTGAGGTTGCACACACATTTGTTACCCTGTAAGGTTAGGGGTGCAGATGGTGCACTGTGAGCTAGTAGGACTATAGGCCAATATATTCTGAGATTGTGCATAGAATCAGTCTGGGACAATCCTGAAGTTTATGTTGTCCAACAAACTCATAGTCTTACTGGAGAGGTACAAGCCATATGATAAGGGTATGACCAACCAAGGGATTTATTGCTCCCTGCCAAGCACCTGTGAGCCTTTTAATCAAATAGCAGCAGTCAATAACTCTTTTTGTCTCCCAAATTGAGTACTGTGAAAGAATCAGAAAATTTCTCTTCAGATCATAACATATAGGCCTCCATCTATAAGCAAGCAGAGCACTCACTCCTTAGTATACATGTCAAATGTTCCAAGACGCATGCCTGGTCACAGGGAGACCACAGAATTATTGGTAAATAAAGTATCTAATTGGATTAGATCTAAAAGAAAGTGCCCCTCTATTGTACACTCGGACATTGTTTCTGCCCAAAGAGTAACAAATCCTATGGGTTACTGGGATGCAATTAGGCTACCGCTGAAGGATTCTTTACTGACCAATGATTTACTGGCTTTGGAGGCACATACTTATCCACCGCCAGGCTCATCAATCCAATTCAGGAGCACTCAGGGTTTCACTTGACGGACACGATGTACCCACCCCCCCCTGCTCCCCTGGTGTTCACTGCACATACAGGGTCTAAGTACCCATGGGAGAGAAGAAGTGCAAATACCAGCAGATGTAAACAATTCTACGAAACCTGAGAAGTCTTGCCTGAATGAAATAGACTGACTGAGGGAAGAGTCTATGCCCACTTACTCAATTAGAGTACCTATTGTCCCATGTTCACTCTTTACTGCTCATGCCTTTGTACTGACTGGTGATTCCTTAGATTTTAATGCTTCTATTTCTACCCCAATACACCCTATTGCCCAACATAGAACAAGATATGTCTGTTCTCCAAACTATTGGTGGCCCAACAGAAAGTGACCCTGCACCAAAGCGTATTAAACAAGTAAACTTAGATACCACTCGAATATATTACAGCAGAATTACATCTTTCAAACTATTGTCCTGGAATATAGCTGGTATAAGAGATAAACTGGTAGACCCAGAGTGGGGCAATTTTATTAATGGGTTCAGCATAATTATACTTCAAGAAACACGGGCTCTGTATAAAGATTTTTGGCAAGGCTACACAAATCATAGTTTAGAGGCAGCCCCCTCTAAGGCAGGATGTCCATCCAGTGGGCTACTAGCCTGGATAAAAATATGCCAAGTGTCACTATTAAAAGGTTAGAGATCAGTAGCAATGGCATTCTGTGTTTGTGTATAAGTGTTAGAATGGGCAAAGGCTCAAAGTTTATTATATGTATAATCGATCCATAAGTGGGAACAAAGACTCACTAAATGTTATGTTATGAAGATTTCTAAAGCGCGCGATTACCCGGAGGTGTCCTGGCGCTAGTTACTACTCCAATTGCTGAAACCGGAGGACAGGAGTTATTCATCAAAAAGCCAGGTCTTCAACCCCTTCCTGAAAGCCAGAAGATTATCGACATTTCTCAAGTGAAAAGGCAGACCATTCCAGGCCTTCGCTGCACATAGGGAGAAACTCCTGCCACCCCACTGGGCTTTTTTACAGGTGGAATCGCCACCAGTTTGGCTCCCAGTGATCTCAATGTTCTTGCTGGTCTATACCATTGAAACTGGCGTTGCAAGTGTTCTGGTCCCGAACCCTGCAATGCCTTGAAGACCATACATAGAGATTTAAAACGCACGCGGCCTCTTCACCCGGAGCCAATGCAATTTTCTTATCTCCTTAGAGATTGGGGAGAATTTAGATGAGCCCGTGAGAAGTCTGGCCGCAGCATTTTGGAGCAACTGAAGTTTGTTCAGAAACTTTTGCTGCATGTTAAGATATAGACTATTACAGTAGTCCAGCCTTCACAGAACCAAGGCTGTGACCACTGTTTTCCGGCTCCCCACAGGGAGAAGCCGCACAATTTTCTTGATAGTTCTCAGGACATATACTGTTTTTGACACTACTGCAATAACCTGGGCACCCAGAGACAATTTCTCATCCAACATAACTCCCAAATTTTTCACCTTTTTAGTGGGAGATGGGAGAGTTCCCAGAGAGGCTGGCCACCAATTAGGGGTCCAAAAGTTAGTGTCATTCCCGAACAACATCACTTCGGTTTTACCCGAATTTAGCTTAAGGCAGTTGTCTGCCATCCAACTCCCTACTGCTTCCATACAGATCTGAAATTTATTATCTATCCCTAGTTCTTGGCCGGGTAGAAGAGACACCACAATCTGTGTGTCATCCGCATAAGACGTAATCCCAAATCCAAAAGCACTGATTACAGGAGCTAGCGATGAAACATAAACATTAAAGAGTGTTGGGCTCAAAGAGGACCCCTGCGGTACTCCGCATGGCAGTGTGAAGAGTGTAGACTGAAATTTCCCCAGGGATACAATCTGTCCTCTGTCTGATAAAAAGGACCTGAGCAAATCCCAGGCTTCACCCTGTACCCCACAATCACTGAGACGGTCCATCAAAATATCGTGATGGACCGTATCAAATGCGGCAGAACAAGTCCAGAAGGATCAAAGCAGCCCTACCTCCTCGATCCACTGCCACTCTAATCTCCTCTGTAGCCTTAATGAGGGCCGGCTCAGTGCTGTGTCCCTCTCTGAAACCATGTTGGGAGGGATCCAATGCTTGGACCTCCTTCAGAAAGGCACTGAGTTGATGATTCATAACCTTCTCCACCATCTTTGCAGGGAGAGGCAAACGAGAGATCGGGCGGAAATTATTGGGATCATTGGAATCCAAGCTTGGCTTCTTCAAGAGAGGGAGTATTGAAGCCAGCTTCCACAATTTGGGAAATTGTCCGGTTTCAAACATACCATTGAAGATGGCTGCGAGATATAAGGCAATTGGACCGGGAGCTAATTTTGCGATCATTACTGGGCAGGGGTCAAAAGGCGAGCCAGATTTGGCTCCCTTAAGAAGCTCCAGAATATCCTGTGCAGTCAGTGGACTGAATTTGTCCAAGACATGGGGGGGGACCCTCTTAAATTCGGAGGTCTCCTTAATCATACTTGAACCAGCCTCCCTCAATCCACTGAACACTGAGAATATACTAACCACTTTATTGAGGAAGAATTTTGCAATCTCCTCACATAACTCTTGACTAGATTGAACAATAGCTGGACTCAGGGAGGCAAGATTAGAGACTGTTCTAAAGAGCTCTTTGGCAGAGTTCTTAGATAACTCAATTTGGGTTGAATAAAATTTTTGGTTCATCACCTTTCCAAGCATTTAGATAACTCCTCTATAGTAACTGCTTGTGATTTTAATATGACTTTCAAGCTGCTCGAAGGGCTAGCAGTGATTACGAAAGGGGAAGATGAAGCAAGGGGAATTCAGAAATGGGAGGCTAAACCAGTTAGGGCCAGATGTATGACACTTACAATTTGCAAGTCCTTAAAGGAAAACGGGTTGCATTTAAAAAAGAAAAATTTAACATTTCTATTTCATTTTTTAAGAGTAGGCAGTGGTCTGTGGGGCCACTGCCTGCTCTTAAAAAATATTTTGCATACATTCACAAAGGGGAAGGGGTCCCCTGGGGACCCCTTCCCGTTTGCGAGTGGCGTGCCACCTACTTGAAGTAGGTGGTAAACTGTGAGTGTTTTTGCGGCCACAAAACAATCTTACATTGAAGTGCGAGTCGCTATTAGGAAGGGACGCCCTTGGCATGCCCCTTCCTAATAGCGAGTCGCAAACCCTATTTTCAAAGTCGGTAATAGGTTACCAACTCCCAAAATAGGATTTGTACATGGGGCAGACCTATTTTGTGGTCGCAAACGGGCCGATTTCCCATTTGCAACTGCAAAAAACTGTCGCACATCTGGCCCTTCGTTCATGGTCGTCTGCATCAATCCAGTTACTAACGCTCACCTTGACCACTGGTTTATGCACCTGCAAAGGCAGATTTGAATCAGATAAACTCCTTGCCCCAACATTTGCCAGAGGGACCAGTAACAGTAGAATAAATTATGTTCTTGATATTGACCTCTGGCATCTTGTGCTTGATTTTAAAGTTATAGCACGGGAGGATGGTGACCATGACGCTCTTCAGTTGACAATGAATGAAATGTTGTTTAAGACCAAGGCAATGATAGTGCCACATTCTGAAACAACGCTGACACTAACAAACAAAGCGGTTAAATGGTCTAAGATTAGCCACAATTTAGACACACTTCTACAAATATAAACTACTTTCAATGGCCTTCTGGGTCCTTTCAAAAGCATTTCACTGAATTAAATATCCTTGGGGAATATACACAATGCTTTGTTCAACACTCTATACACCGTATGCACTACAATTATGAAAGCTTGTAAGAGAATGGTAAATCACACCTCTCCATGGTATTTAACTGAGTGCCGCCACACTTTATTTATTCATTTATAAAGTGCGACATTCATCCCACAGGGATATCACGGCACTAAGGTAGCGGGGTCTCGTGGTGAGGGTGGAGGGCTGTTCAAGTGTCTGACATCAGTCTTTAGGGAATAAGTGGGGTTTGAGTTTCTTTCTAAAAGCCATGTAGTCCTCGGTGAGGCGTAGGTCCTGTGGAAGCTTGTTCCAGTGCATAGCTGCAAGGTATGAGAAGGTGCGTCCGCCTGCCCTAATCTTTTTTATCCTTTTTGTCTCCGCTAACGCCTGATGGCATGACCTTAGACACCTGGACAGGGTATAAAATTTGATTTTATTCCGAAGAACACTAGGGCCAGATTGGTGGAGGGCCTTGTGTGCATGGCCCGAGAGCTTAAATCTCGCTCTTTGACTCATGGGCAGCCAGTGAAGTTGTCTCAAGCATTCAGTTGCTGAACTGTATCTTCCCTTGTTGCACACTAGTTTGGCCGCTGCATTTTGTATCACCTGCAGGCGTTTACAAAGATAATCTGCCATGCCAATGAACAATGCATTTCCGTAATCTAACCTACTAATAAGTAGGGCTTGTGTGATTGTTCTCCTGCATTCTAATGGAATCCAGGGAAAAAGCCTTTTTAATAACTTCAGTGTGGCAAAGCTTTTTCCACACAGGGTCCGCACATGATCCTGCATGGATAGGGTGTTATCAATGAGGACACCCAGATTGTTTGCATACTGCTTGGGTGCCGGGGCGTCTACCAGCGAGTGGGGCCACCATGACGCATCCCAGATCAGATTGGCTCCACCGAAGAGCAGAATTTCTGATTTCTCAGCATTTAATTTTAGGCAGTGCTCCGACATCCAGGTTGCCATCTCAGAGAGGCAGTTGTTTAGTTTTGCCCTGGTATCCTCCTGCCTATCCTCAATGGTTATTGTCAGTTGAGTGTCGTCCGCATAGGAGCAAATGCCGAAACCCCATTTCGTGCTGATTTTTGCCAGAGATGATACATAGGCATTAAAGAGCGTAGGGCTAAGGGATGCTCCCTGCGGGACACCACAACTGAGAGTTTTTGGACTTGAGGAAAAAGCGCCCATTTGTACACTAAGTAGCTTTTCATCAGGGTGATGAAAGTGGGTGATCACAAATCAATCAGGCAACATCGAGCGATTCACAAATCTATTACTTCTTCTTCTGAGCAGGAATTAATTGACTCAAGTTGGTTGGCCATGTTATAAGCTTGAAGATACAAGGACCAGAAATTATTTTGCCAGATTTTTTCGCACAGTGACTCAACAGCTTCCGGCCGTATTAAATGTCTGGTCCAACCCCAGCACTGGGTAAACATTTTACAGAACCATATGCAGCAACTCCTCAGACAGCTCCTACCAGGGTTGTACATAAAATAGACTTGCATGACACGGCCAGCGCAAAAGTAGATAAACTCCTCCGATTTTCCCTGGACGGGACAATAATAGCCATCAATTCTCTATGCCCTGACAAGGCGCCTGGTCCAGATAAGGTTCCAGGAGACCTTTATTATTTGGAGCCTAGTGAATGGGGACCTTATATTAATTATTAATGTCCTATCTAATAAAATCATGGCAGGCAACAGTATACCCCGTCCTGGCTAGGTGCAGAAATAATCCCCATTTTCAAAAAGGATGATAGAACATCTTCTTGTAATTACAGACCAATCCGTCTGATTTAGAACCTTCAGAAGGATTTCTGTCACCAAATTTTCGTCAGACTCCATGATTTGTTGGATGAGAGTAAGATCTTATCTCCTTTCCAAGCAGGGTTCTGTACCAAAGTGAGCACCATTGATCAGGTCTTCCATGTGAATCTTATAAGATGGAAGTATCTGGTGCTCTCCAAAGACCATCTCTACATAGCCCTTGTAGACTTGAGAGCTACCTTTGACCTGGTCCCTAGGTGTCAATTGTAGCCCACCATGGCCAGAATGGGATCCGAACCATGCTTACTGGACATCCTTATTAGATTTCATGAAAGGAACTATGCCCAAGTGAGGCGGGGGATCAAGGTGGAGCCCACAGAGAGTATACCTATTGCCCATGGAGTGCGCCAGGGCTGTGTGTTTGCCCCCACCCTGTTTTCGTGTTACATTAACAATCTAGTGGACCATTTATTAAATCATTGTCCCAGGTTGGGGGGTTGTCAATTCTCGCATTGTTATTTGTGGATGACACTTTGTTACTTTCTTGCACCCCTATTGGGCTGCAGAACCTGCAGAACAGCTTCGTTGAGTATTGTGATATTAGAGGTATGCAAGCTAATTCTTCCAAAACTAAGATTATGGTCCTTACTCCTCATAAATCAATTAAAGAATGGGTCGTCATGTGTGGAGCAAAACACCAGCAAGTAGTCCGGTTCGACTACTTGGGAGTGAGGTTTGACAAAACCTCCACATGGAAGGCCCAAACATTAAACTCAGAACTCTCCTTGCTCCATGGCGCAACAACAGTTGTTAAGGCTATAAAGCAAAAACACCAAAATCAATGTCTCCAGTTATTGAAATCTATTGGGGACATGTGCAGCCAGCTGCTCATATTGGTGCAGAAGTATGGGGTGTGGAGAATCTTAGTGGGCTGGTCACTAAGCAAAATTGCATTGTAAAATCTTTCTTCAATCCCCAAGAAGTACCCCGACAGTCCCCTTGTTTTTTGATACCAGCCTTAAAAGAATTGGAGATCTAGGGGGGCGGAGCTGGCCTGACTTCAAGATGGCCGCGTCTTGAGGCAGCTCTCCCGATCACCACCAATGGTCCTCCACAATCCTTGAATAAACCCTAATAGCATTGACACTGTGAAGGGGAATTAATTAGCTGCTGGCTAGCGCTACTCAGCGCACCCATCGCCTTCGAAATCGAGGCAGCCAAATGGAAGATATCAGCAGTGACACACCTCAAGCACAGAGGTGTACAAGGCCCTCCGGCCCCACCGACAGCCACCGCACCGCAGTTGGACATGTGAGAACTGGGCCAGCGGTTCCGCGATGAGAAGTGAAGAGCCCTGCGAGAGACAGCGACGGAGGGGCTGGCGCAACATCGACGTGCACTGCTGCACTGAGAGAGACGTGCCTGGGGCAGCAGAGTGCCTGAAGAACTTGTGAGTCTGGGCCTGGAGCTCCCGAAGCGGCACCCGCTAATGCGGTAAGCACAAGCGCGCGAAACCACACAACAGGGGGCACAGAGCGTTACGCAAGCGGCCCGATCTCGTTAACGGCCGGATAGCTGAAGGGAGGAAGTTTCAGGGACACAGAGCCAACGCAGGCCCCTGCAATTAACAGGAGAGCAGTGTGAGGTGGCCTTGTGGAGCACGCAAAATCGAGATACGAGCAGGTACAGGCCCGCGCAGGATAGAACGCGGCGATTAAAACTGCTGTTGGAGGCCCCTGGAGGAGCGGATGCCACCATTGGGCATAGCTAGAGCCTGAGGGAGCCAAGAGACCACACCTGAGAGAGATAGTGGTAAGGGGGAGAATTAGTTCAACACTGGCCTGCATGCCCATTGCACCCTCGAGTGTGGGAGAAGACTGCAAAGGGGTCCGCTAAAAGTGTCACTGAGATAGCTACCAACCCCCCCACTGCCAAACACGGGAGACATTAAGAGGGAGTTTCCAAGATTGCGTAGAGGAGAGAATCTGAGACCTAGCCTGATACTGGTATTCTGGCCATACTAATCCCCCGTGCAGATACTGAATTGTATTGGTGAAGCACCCAGACAGGCGAGCCCATATCGCACGCAGACCGGCACTATGGGTAAAACAGACAAGCTACAACCCAAGCTGCAATTTGACCTACGTAAAACCCCTAGGGCTAAAGAGTCCACACCTGTTGAGCAAGATTCCACCTCGGACAATCCGGATGCGGGTGCAGATATAGATATGAAACAGGCGTTCCGCACTATCCAGCAAAGCCTCTCAAAGATAGACAGCAAAATAGATGCGCTATCGTTCCGAATGGACAGGATGCCAGAAAGGCTGGACAAGCATGGCGGCAGGCTCAACGCAGCGGAACAACGCATATCAGACATTGAGGACGTTGTCAGAGCAGACGCAGAGACCGTTAAAGAGAGGGACAAAATCTTGCGGACATTGCAGGCAAAGGATGAAGACCTCGAAGCGAGATCTAGGCGGAACAACGTCCGCATTTTGGGAATTGCTGAGTCGACTAATATCGGCAACATGGAGCAGTATGTGGAGAAGTTACTTGTCAACTTGCTGGGCCGGAACACCTTCTCTGAGTACTAGTAGTAGAACGAGCGCATCGTTCCCTGGCGCCCAGGCCGATACCAGGATCTCCCCCTGGCCTACAATAGCAAGACTACTGAATTATAGGGACTGTGATGCAGCTTTACGAAAAGCTCGAGAACTGGGAACTCTTTACCATGAGGGTGCGGAAATATCTCTGTTTCCCGACTTCACCATGCAAGTGCAAGAAGCACGTAGGCTCTTCATCCCAGCGAAAAAGAAACTTTGAGACTTAAACCTGGAGTATAGCATGCTGTACCCTGCTAAGTTGAGGGTCAAAATGGACGGTAAAATGCATCTCTTCACTGACCCTAAAGCTGTGCTGTGCTTCATCAAAGTTAAAGAACAACGCTTGAAACAACAGAGTTCTCTAGGTGCTTCTCAATCACACATGGAGGGCTCTCCAAGTGTACTAGAAGAGCAAGAGTCAGAAGAGTGACTGTTTGGGTAGAACCGAGATGGATAACATGCGGTACAGAAAGAGACATTGATGGTAACATGGGAGTACTATCGCATGGGGATGGGGGCACTCGCAGACTCTGCTGCGTCCTGAATACAAGGGCTGGGGAAGACTAAAAAAACACTCTAGGGTAAAACAGCAGATTGATTGATATAAGCATGGGCTCACCAGGCACATAGAGCACAGTATGTAGCCCCTCACACTGATACTTGTCTAAAGTTGAATGCGACTATAAATGCAAATAGAGTGGTGTAGGGAGTCAGATAAGATGGCAACATCTGCCCCCAAGTGTATCACACCAGTAGCATTGTTTTCTTTGGGGTTCTTGTTTGTTTTCAGGGATTGGGGAGGGGGAAGGGAGAGCAGAAAGCTGCAACTGTTGTGGGCTTTTGTGGCGTGGGAGGGAATGTTAGTTATATTAGTAAGGGCGCGGGCATTGCTGTAAATATGCAACAACGGTTACACACAGTACATAAAACAGGCAGGGAGATTTGCTTACAGAAGTGGTTAATCATGCCGAATGGCTGCGGAAGGTGAGACCGCGCAGGTCCTCCAACTTATGACCTGGAATGTGCGTGGCTTAAATGATAACAAAGGTTCGAAGAGTGTGTGCTTACTTAAAAAGACACTCCGTGGCTATCGCAATCCTGCAAGAGACACATCTTACTCCAGAACGCAGCGGGGAAGTGCAGCGTAAATTACAGGGGATATGCTACTCTGCAGACTACACTTCCCATGCCAGGGGGTTCCTGATATGGATAGATAACAAGGCGGGGGTAGAGATGACGGGATTGCTTAGGGACCCGCAGGGCAGGTTCGTGGTAGCCCTTTGCAAACGGGGTGACTTGAAGTTCCTCCTGGTGGGTGTGTATTGCCCGAATTATGATGATCCCCAATTCTATACTTCATTGGCGGCCAAATTGGCACAGTAGAAGGGTCTCTCACAAGTATGGGGGGGCGATTTCAATTGCATATTAGACCCAGGTATAGACAGATCCCAGGGCCCGCCAAGGCGTCCAGCGGCTGCTGCAGTAGCCCTACACGATATAATGCATGCAGAAGGCCTTATAGATATCTGGAGGCATAGATCCCCTGTGGAGAGGGGGTATACCCATTATTCCTCGTTCTATGACACTCACACCCGAATAGATTTTTGGCTATTATCCGGGGGGCTGAATTCCAGAGTCATGACATGTGCACACCTTCCACGCACATACTCTTTACACTCTCCTGTCCGGCTTGTTTTACGATACAGGGTGCCACGAATTCCGGCATTCATATGGCGTTTCCCACCTTATTCACTTTTGGACTCTGTATTCAAGGAGGGACTAGCAACAGTAATAGAAAACGTTTTTTACTGATAATATAGGGTCGGTACAATCATTTGCCACAATGTGGGAAACATTTAAAGTCTATTTCAGAGGGGTGGTGATCTCCACACATGCGGGCGTGCTGCGCTCTATTCGAGGCAGATTAGAGACACTAGAATGAGAAATAGGTCCTCTGGAACAGACCTTAAATGGGGTGGAAGCCACTCAAACTAATGCAGACCTCAAACAAAAATTGGTAGAGTTCCTAGATGAAGCCAATGCTGAGGTCAAACGCATGGGGAAATATGGGACGGCACGTTGCTATGGGGAGTGGTAAAGACCAGGCGCCACTTTGGCAGGAATACTGAGGCCCAAGAGGGAATTAGATAGTATGGTGGGCATGATGGACGAGAATGGGAGCCCATTACGCACTCCAGAGGAAATAGCTGCCCATTTTCGAGCTTATTATCAAACATTGTACACTTCCCACATCCCCACCAACAGAGAAGCGCTAGAGGAATACCTGTCATATATAAAAATGCCATGGCTAGTGACTGAACACAGGGAACATCTGATGGCGCCTCTAACTACTGATGAGATACGAGATGCATTGCGCGGCATGGCGGCTGGAAAGGCACCGGGGGCGGACGGGCTCACGGTAGCCTTCTATAAAGAATTTAAAGACCTACTGATTCCCTATCTTAAAATGCTTTATGAGGAGATGGTGGAGTCGGGCATCATGCCACCCTCTATGCGCGAAGCAATTATTGTCGCACTGTTAAAACCGGGAAAGTCGCCTAGTAATTGCTCCTCATACAGGCCCTTATCCCTGCTCAATGTCGATGCCAAGCTCTATGCTAAAATCCTGGCTAATAGATTGGCTCTACTTTTACCAGGGATTATCCGGCCAGAACAGGCAGGGTTTGCCCCTAGTCATAACCTGTATCAAAATCTGAGGACTTTGTTTGGTACAGTACAGAGCTTGAACCCAGAAGTCAGGGCAGCGGCAGTCTTTCTCGATGCCGAAAAGGCATTCGACTCCGTGGAGTGGAGTTTTATGTTTGTGGTGCTACGCAAGATAGGAGTTCGGGATATATTCCTTTGTTTAGTGGCAGTATTATACACTTCGCCCACAGCTAGAGTGAGGGTTGGAGACGAAGTTTCCCAGTCATTAGCCATCACCCGGGGAACACGCCAGGGCTGCCCCCTGTCCCCTCTACTGTATGCAATAGTTGCGGAACCACTGGCTTGTGCCATTCGTGAGTATCACGCACACAGAGGGCTGAGATTCTCCGAGTACACACTAAACATTTCGGCCTACGCAGACGATACTTTATTATATGTATAATCCAGAGGTCAATTTGTCTCCAATACTGCAAGAGGTGGTACAGTTCGGGGGTCACTCGGGCTGCGAATAAACTGGGATAAATCCATCATATTCCCACTTACTCCCAATACCACGGAGCCGATTATGGAGTTTGCACTGCGCTGGACCACTGAGGCGGTTCGATACTTGGGCATTCAATTCCACACAGACCCCGCAATAGTGATGCGGGAAAATTATGGTAGGGCAACACAACAGCTAACAGACAATATAAATAAGTGGATTAAGCTTCCACTCTCATTGATGGGAAGAATTGAATTCCTATCATGAAAATGGTGATTCTACCACGATTTCTCTTCTTATTTCAAAACATACCTATTCTCCTGCCGAAACACCTATTTAAATGCTGGCGCACACAACTGATACGGCTCGCTTGGGCTAGTACACAGGCTCGCATTCGGTGGGATTCACTTACTTTACCCTACGAATTAGGGGGGTTGGGAGCTCCTGATTTAGAGAAGTATTATAGAGCAGCGAATAGTATATTCGCCCACTACTGGATACACGGCCCACGCGATACACCTTTTTTGTACCTGGAAAGGAATGCGGTGGAACCTCTCTCTCTGCCCCAAAGGCTCACCAAACCAGCCTCCAGGAGAATGCGAGTCTTTGATTCCATAGCTATAACTACACAAGCCTGGCAAACACTACTACATAGGCAAGCAGGGGCATTCCTAAATGCTCCGGAAATGCCCCTCCTGTGGTGTTGTGGTTCCCGCTAGGCCAAGATGGGGGAGCAAGACAGGCACTACAAACGATAGGCATTAATATGATCTGTGATTTTTTCAAAGATGGTTCGTTAGCGAGCTGGGAAGCATTACAAAAGCCAGACAGGCAGACAGGGGGCACAGCATTATTCCATTTCCTCAGAGCCAGGCACACTTGGCGCGCCCTTATTGGGGATGATTTGCCGGAACCTCAGGCTATGGAGGCATTCGCCACTCTTAAGCTGATCACTAAATTTTACGCTAGCCTGCAAGACACTCGCAAGTCTGAAGTCCTAAGAGTAAGGTTGGATTGGCAGCGTGACTTGGGCACTCCTCTCAGCGATAAAGAGTGGCAGTATTGCTGCGCCCGCACCCGGTCGGTCTCTCTCAACGGGAGGCACAGACTTATTCATTTAAAATTCTTACACAGGGCTTACTGCACCCCTGAGCGCCAATTCCGGTATGGTCTAGCGGAAAACTCCAGCTGCCACAGATGCAGTGTGGAAGGCGCGGGATTCTGGCACCTAGCTTGGAAATGCCCTGGGATATATGCATACTGGAGTAAAGTGTTCCAGGAATTGGGAACTATTATTAGTGCAGATTTGGAACCAGACCCTAAGATGGCACTTCTTGGGTAGGATCTCCCTGTAGAGAAGAAAGTGCGTCCATTGTTGGCTATCAGACTTTTACTGGCTAAGCGCTGGGTGGCGCTGCGCTGGATGAAAGGCCCGCTTCCAAAAGTTAAAGAGTGGCATGCGGACATGCTGTACTGCAATACGCAGACCGATATATATAGCGAATTGCTTCCCCCAGAAGCCGACCCAGGAATTACTGGGGTCCGTACCAAACATACCTCTTAAGCAAAACTGATGGCGCTGTAACAGATCTGCAGACTGTGACCAATGATGGGATTCCGTCCTCTTTAAAGGACTCCCCGTAGAATCAGGAGAAAATTGGATAACGTGTACTGTTCATGCTCTTATTTTGCTAGACCCACGGTTTTGCGTTTGGTTTAATACTGTACTAGAATTGGGGATTTAAATCTGTGCTGGTCTCTAAACTTTTTCCCTTAGACCCTCCTTACAATTGTTGTTGTGTTTCCATACCATTTGTCCCCCACAGCCCTGGGACAAAAAGGCTTTAGCACCAACACCTCATGACCTTCCTGAAAATCCGGGCAATCTTGCTATCTGGTCCATTCCTTAATAAGCTTTTGGCTGGCCTGAAGGTTTTCCTTTACCTGACTCATGTATTGTGCCATCAGCTTCCTGAGCCCAATCACATAGTCCACCACATCCTTTTGTGGAGACTCTGAAGTTCTTTCCAACCCTTCTCTTACTAAGGTGACTAAGGGGAGCTGGCCCTTCACCGGGTGTCCATACTGAAGCTCAAAGGGACTGAACTCTAAACCCTTGTGCAGAATCTCTCAGTAGGCAAATGAAAGGCCTGCTAGGAGAAGATGCCACTTCCTCAAGAGGTTCTCTGGCAGTGTTCCCGTCATGCTTTTCAGGGTCTTGTCAAACCGCTCCACCAAACTGTTGGTTTGCAGGTGGTATGCTGTGGAGAAGTGGTATGTTACACCAGCTTGCTCCCACATAACATGTAAAGAGATAAAGTTTGTTCCCCAGTCAGAAATACCCATCCTGGGAAATACAACCCTAGAAAAGATCTCCAGGAAAGCTCTTGCTACCACCCCTGCAGTCATGCTCCTTAGAGATACCGCATCTGGGTACTTGGCGGCATGAACCCCCACAACCAAGTTATACATGTCACCTGACTGAGAGGTAGGGTCGAATGGAGCAACTATGTATTTTCTCACCCCCTGAAATGGAACCCCTACAACTGGTAAAGGCACAAACGTTGCCTTAGTCCTGCCTCCTGTCTTACCACTCATCTGGCAAGTGATACAGGTAGAACCTCTCTGTGTCTCTGTGCATTCCTGGCCAGTAGAAAAGAAGGCCCAACCTATCCTGGGTTTTTCAATTCCCTAAGTATCCAGATAAGGGCATTTCATAGGTCATTGACAACAGGACGTTTCTGTGCACTAATAGAACCACTAGTCTCTTGCTAGTTCCTGGCTCAGGATTTACCGGCTCACAATAAAGTAGGCCATCCTCCCAGCCAACATAATGTTTCCCAATCAGTACTTTGCTGACCTTTTCCTGGCCTTGCTTCCAAAGTCCCACTATCACAGGGCAGTCCTCCTGTGCCTTGCAAAACTATTTCCAGCTAGCCCTCCAACTGGGCCCCCTTCAGGTCCTTTCACTCATGTGTATTATGCTGGCTACTAATGTGTTTCTGGGTCAGATCTTTCACCTGACAATCACTCTTAAAGTGTCCCACCTGGTGACATTTGGATCAAGTCACAACCTTGGATTTGGAAGAACATCCCTATCCTCCCTTCTCAGGATGCTCCTTTCTGGACATTCCATTGCCATTCCCATGTTTCCTGGGCCCTCCTTGAGTCCCATTAAAATTTCCCTGGCTCCTACTCTCCGGTTAAGAATCTGTCTGTGGAGAGTTCTTCTCCCCTCATATTGTTCCTGGTGAGCTAGTCTTAGCTTCTCCCTCTCAAACTCTCTGGCTTTCTCATCTTCTTCAGTCTTAGCTTTCTGAAGAGCCAATTGCAAGCTCAGGGTCTCTGCTAGGCTTGACCCACCCAAGGGAATTAAATCATGGAATCGGTGCTGGTGGTACCCTACAAATTTGAGGTGGTGTACACACCTTAGGTGTTCTAGAAACTAAAGGTGGTGAGTGTCTTGAAAAATATCTGGAAAATGAATTAAGGGACATTCTGTGTGTGTGTATGTGAGATTTATCTGTGCTAAGGGGATCGTAGAACCTGAATCCACAACACTCTTTTCCTGGGTTACTACCATGGTTCCCTCCCCAGAGTCAAATACAGCCTCATCCCTTTCACCCAGTATCTCAAACTAGTCACTAATTAAATTAGCAAAGACCTCTCTGTCCTTACTCCTGAAAATATTATAGTATATAATAAGGCGACGACATTGAGGAACACTCCAAGATGGTCAACAATTGCCTGCACACTCATTGAATATGTGTGCTTCCTGTTCCTGTAGATGTGTGCAGTGTCTGCAGGAGGCACAAGTTGCACATGGGTGCAGTTGATTGCTCCCAACACATGCGGAAAACCAGCAATAGCATAGAAGCTTTGATTGTTGGCGAGGTGTTCTTGCGCAGTGTTGGGAAAGCGTAGATGCTGCGGCGTCAGGCTGAAGATGGCATCCAAGACAGTGGGGAGAAACCTGGAGAAGGATGCCCGGGAGACTCCGGCCACTCTGCCAGTGGTTGGTTGAAAGGTGCCTGAGGCCCACATGTGCAGCACAGCAAGTAGCTTGGTCTGAGGAGGGATGTTAGTGCTGCACTGGGATGTGGCCTGCAGCCTTGGCGCTATCTGGTTGAGGAGGTGTAGAATGGAGGACCTTTTTAGCCTGTAATGGGCTATCACCTCATTCAGACGGAGATGTATGAGGGAAGACCCGCTCTCTTCTGCGGTGCTGCCTCTGTGGTGGAGGTGGTGGTGGTCTTCTTGGAGCTATAATTAACAAAAAGGAGAGAAAGGGTTTTATATATAGCAAAGGGAATACTCCTAGTCCCCTTAAGGTATTTGTATCAAACAAAAGAAGGAGTTTACCCTGAAGACATAAAATATGGTATAGAGGAGGACACACAAAAGGAAAAAGGAGAAAAGTTTTACTTTTCTAAGAAGACCCCTCACTCACCAATCTTGTTCTTGACATGCTTCATCATTGGGGTCCCACCCGAATAGCCGAATGCTATCCGGGTGTGCTTCAACACCTGATTACAGTGGAGCAGGTTGATCACAACAGTGGTGCAGGTGAGTGAAAAAGATTGAATTTAAAAATTGTCTTAATTTAACTCCCTAAAATACTTTAATATGGAGCAACAAGACAATACTAAAAGCAATGTGAGATTCCTAACTCGGCTAGATTGACCTGTGGTATCTTTGTGGTGATAAAAAGTGATCGTGGTCTACATGTTTCAACCTATTGGTGATATTACCAGGTTTTCTTCAGGACCTAACTCTGTGACCCGAGTGGTATACACGCGCTAAGGTGTACCCTGCCCTGGGTCAGTCAAATACCACACCGTTTACTCACAGTATGGCAGCCTCTCATCAATCTGTGAAAGGGAATAATCTGAAAGAGAAATAAACAATCACACGTAGTTCGAATCAATTACGTGTGCCTTGACTTTCGGTCGTTCAATGTGATCCTCTCATGTATGGCTCATAATCGAGTCATTCAAATAAACGTGGTACGCACTGTGTTTCAAGCATTCCATGCACGACATACCATGCGTTTGTGAAACAAAGATAAATGGTGTCTGCCATCCATCATTGACCCGGGGCGAGAAATCACCCCATTTAGGCAATACAACCCACACACAACATTGGGAACGGTGGGTGTCATGTCGCTCAATTCCCAAAATGAGCGTGTATTAAAGTGCAAGCCTTATTAAAATGCATACATGCATGCTTTGTGTTCAATGACTGCCGGAAAAAAGGGGAGATATTAGGCTTACTAAAACTGGATTCAGTCGTGCCTCATGGAAGCCGGGGTATGGCGCTGGCTTTAGTCACACTCTGTGGAGGTAAGCAAAAACGAGACATTGCGGTATTCACATGGCACATACCTTATGAACGGTTCGTTGATCAGCGGAGTCCACCCGCATATTGATTGGTCTACTTACTCCGTCAAACCATGCCGCCCGCCTGAATGCCTATTCAGATAACCCTTCACGGCGACCCGAGGATCTCCATGTGCGCACATCATCGGCATTTAACCCGGACTGGCTCCGGGGTACTTCCAGGTACGTCACTTGTGACGCGATCACGAGATCGCGTCTGCGCGTGACGACGTCAGTCGGGGCGTGGCCAAGCGCTGAGTTGTGCGGTTTGATAGAGCGATCGTGGGAAATGTTCTAGGCAGTGTAATAAACATTATGTAGATTATGATGTATGCAATGGGGCAATAGATACCAATGGTATTATTGCTAGAAAAACTTGGGAACGTGGGGGAAGAAAGGTTAATTCAACGAGTCCTACCCATAGCGGCAAGCATAACTAACAATACCACCGGTAGTGTTGTTACCATAATTATACGAACTCAGTGGTCAAGCATGGATCGTTCTGTTTAATAATTGAATGGACCCCTCGTGATAGGCCAGAATGGCACTACCGTGGATAGGAACGGTATCAAGATTACCACACATAAGTGGTCCATAAAATCAGGTTATGATATTAAATGCCTGAAATAATGTGGTAAAGAAATGCAGTGCAACTGAGGGGTGTGCAACAAAGTCAACTCCCTGTTGTTAGATCAATCCATCGCAGAACACCCTCATAGAGGCTATTTACACAGGGATTCTGAGTAGAATCATGTACTATTTTTAGCTCTGGATTCTCAAAGCCCACAGGTAGTAATCAGTGACCTTAATGAGGTTCTAGTGGTTGGTATGATGGTCAAGCGATTTATTATCTGATGGTTCAGATTTTTCAGGACGTTATCTTTGTTGTACTGAGTTCCACGGGATGTTATCGTTTAACCCATTTTTGTTTGTGGACGGTTTCTCAAAGCCCACAGGTAGTAATCAGTGACCTTAATGAGGTTCTAGTGGTTGGTATGATGGTCAAGCGATTTATTATCTGATGGTTCGGATTTTTCAGGACGTTATCTTTGTTGTACTGAGTTCCACTGGATGTTATCGTTTAACCCATTTTTGTGTGTGGACAGTCTATATATCCAACGCTGCTCTTTCTCAAATAGGCATTGTTGGATCTGTTCTCCAGTTTTGATTTGCTCAATAATTGTCCACCTCATATCATTGGTTGTATGGTTCACTTGAAGAAAGTGTCCTGTCAGCCTTGTTGTCACTTTCTGGCACCTGATGGTGCTGCGATGTTCACAGATTCTTTGTTTTATTTCTCTGCTGGTCATGCCTACATATTGGAGGCCACACGGGCATGTTATCAGATACACTACGTTTACGCTGTTGCAATTCGTATGTGCCTGTTGTGTCCACACTTTTCCAGGTTCCAGTGTGAGTGTTTTTGTTGTACTGGTAAGGTGGCACAAGCTACAGTTCCCGCACGGGAAATGGCCCACGATGTTAGGTAGGCCCCATTCGTTCAGAACAGTGTGTGCGTTATCCTGTTCTTTCTTCCTTGGGCATGTGCTCACCAGGGAATCTTTCAAACTCCTTGCTTTTTTGAAAGAGAATAGTGGTTTCTCCCAGTGCAGGTTGCCTGTCCTGAGGATGCCCCAATGTTTATTAATGGAGCGTGTCACTTGGTTTGAAGCCGTGCTGTAGGTAGTGACACACGTTAGTGGTACTTCCTCCTCTGTGGTTCTCTTGTCTTCTAGCAGGGCCTCCCTTGGTTGGTTGCGAGCTCTTTTCTGGCATTTGTCCAGTATTTTCTCAGGGTACCCTCTATCAGTATTTTCGTGAGGTCCACTGCTTGGGTGCGATAGTCTGTGGTTTTGCTGCAATTGCGGCGCAACCTAAGGTATTGACCGTAGGGCAGATTTTCCCTCAATGTCCTAGTATGGAAGCTCTCGTATCTGAGCAAATTGTTTTTGGCAGTAGGTTTGTGATGTGTCCTTGTTTCCAGGCATCCGTTCTCTTTGGTAATCACAACGCCGAGGAACACCATACTATTGGGGTCCCTAGTGTGGGTGAACTTCAACTTTCAATCGCAGGTGTTAATCCATGAGATGAAATCTGTTAGAACATCGTTAGGTCCTTGCCATATGACAAGGACGTCGTCGATGTTTCTCTTCCAGAACATGATATGTGAAGCGAAAGGGTTAAGGTCATTCAGTATAAATTTATTTTCAAATTCAAAGACGTAGAGCCCGGCCACACTAGGGGCGAAGGTGCTCCCCATTGAAGTACCGCCAATTTGGAGGTACAGAGCTCCTCAAATTCAAAGTAATTTCTCTTCAAGGCCAATCTGGCGCACTCCAGAATGAAGTGTTTGGGTGTCCTGTACGTCCAGTCCAACTCATCCAGTGCTTTTTTAAGCACTTCCAAGGTGTCATCTTGAGGGATGCTGGTATAGAGGCTTTCTATGTCAAAGCTTACCAGGATCGTTGTCTCATCTACTGTCATGTCCTTCAGCAGGTTGAGTAAACTTTTGGTGTCTTGCAAGTAAGTCTCAGTGCTCTGTACCAGAGTTTTTAGAAAAAAGTCAAAGAAACGTGACAGGGGTTCTAATAGAGACCCTATTCCGGAGACGATGGGTCTGCCGGGTGGAGGATTTTTGTTTTTATGCATCTTTGGCAAAGTGTAAAAGTAAGGGACCTTGACCTCACTGTTGGTTAGAAAATCGGCCTCATGTTTTGATATATGCCCCCTGGATTCAGCGTAGTCATCCAGGGATCTGATTTCTTGTCGTAGTTCCAGAGTTGGGTTACATGTCAAAGGAAGATAGTTCCTCTCGTCGGAGAGTAGTCTGCGGCATTCCGTTTGGTAGGCCGTTTTGTCCTGCACAACAACTCCTCCCCCTTTGTCCACTTGTTTTATGACTATGTCATCACACCTCTTCAGATTTTCCAGGGCGAGATTTTCTTCCTTACTCATGTTGAAGAAGGGTTGTTTAATTTCCAATTTTTCAATGTCGTTAAAGACGGCTTGTTCGAACGTTAGTACCTCCACGGGGATGGTATGTGGGGGGGTATGAATGTCGATTTTAGGCGTAAGCCCGTTTCACATTGATCTTCATTTGATGATCTGTCGCCTTGTTTTTCGAAAAAAGCATTTAGCTTTAGTTTTCGAAAGAAACCGGATAGCTCGCAATGAAGATTGAATTTGTCTAATTTAGACGTCGGGACAAAACCCAGTCCTTTATTAAGGACTTTTTCTTCTGCCATAGAAAGGGGTCTGGAGGCTAGGTTGGTGACGAAGCCCTGCTGTTGCTTGTCCCCACCTGAGGCTCCCTTGTTTTGCTCCGTGTGTTGCTGCCCACTGAGTTCTCCTCCTCCCAATGTACCTGGCTCGTTCCCTTTCTTCTGCCCCATCCCCTTCTGCCCCTGCCTAAAAAAGGCGGCCTGAACGTGTTTTGTGGGAATAAGGGTTGTGGGAATGGTGGTTGCCATACATACATTGGGTAATGGTGTTGTGGATTCAAGGGGCCTTGAAATCCCCCCATCATCTGTGCGTTGTATGTGGGCCAAGTGTTCTGGGGTCTGTTCTTCCCTCTTTGTCTGGACCTTCCACTACCTGTGCTGGAACCACTGCTGAGCTTCAATTTGTAATAGTAGTAGCTCCATGGCATCATTGAGGTTGCCAATGAGGATCTGGATTGTCTTCCTTATATACAGGTGTGTTTACACCATTTTTAAGACCAGGTAAGTATTGACGTTAGAAAACTGCCGCTAATTTGAGTTAGCTGCAGTTTTGGGGGGTTATCGACACACTGGGATTTTCTTGTAAATGTCACGTTGTGTGTTTAGCGGCAGTTTTTTCACGGGAATGCCTACCTTGCATCTCACTTTTGTTATGTCCCACTAACAGAAGTAGTGATCTTGAAAATTCACGTTTACGCCGGAAAATTGCCGCCAACTGCAGTTAGCAGCAATTTGTAAATACGGCGATAAAAAAAAAGCTGCCGTAAGGTCAAAAAATGTACGCTACGGTGGCGTTAAGTTCTTGCAAATATGCCTCAAGTCTTGAAACGAGAGACCACACAGCCAGGTCACAACTCAAACAAATGAAATTACTGACTGTTCATGAAATTAATCAATTGCAGTCACCACATTCTGGAGAAAAATCCCTCTGAAGCCTGTTCCTTAGAACAGGGCACACTGTGAATACATGCATTAATGCGTTTCCTTTCTTAACTTAGCTGTGGCCTCTGGCACTATGTATACACTGTTAGTACCAAAAAATCCAAACTGACGCACCCAAACTGTGCCCAATACCTTAGATGTGATAAAAATAAATTAAAAGAATGTACTCCGGGTTCACTTGTATACTAAACAGGGAAGATAGTTTTTAATGTCTGAGCCATGTGGAATTCGCAGAATGTGCATTTAAAATAAACCTCTGCCTCTGCTGTGTAAATCCTCTGTGGAAGTCTCTCTGCTGAAAGGGAACCACTTGCTCGCTTGATTTCCATTTTCGTCTCTGTGTCTGAAATGCGTAAAGGTTTTTTCTGCTTCTCCGTGAGCGGAATACACTATCGTACTTCACAGCATTTCAGATTCCTTTTTCAGCCTGCGGAGTGCTCATTAGGGGGATTCGCCCCCTTCTTCCGGACAGACAACAGGCAGCTAACGTTAGCGGATAATCCTCTTTGCTTTCTAGGAACCCGAGCCTGTCAGTCAGCGCTAAAATCTTTCACTAGCAGGAGCGCGCTGCCCTCGCAGTCCCCTCTGCTGTGTTTGTAAACTCAGCAGCCAATGTTATCCCTCTCCTTGAAAGGTCAGGATGGAACGCGCGGGGCCCTAGAGGCGGATTCCATCCTCTCAGGGGATTTGCTGCTTAGGCCTGTAACAGTGTAGCATAAGAAACATGACAGGTGTACGCACGGCGTGAATAGGGCCTGGGCTAAAATTCGGGCTGAGCGCAAAATGAAGATTTAGAGACGAAGGTCCAGAGTCTGTTTGCGACCACAACCAAAGTATTTTAACATTTTATCTTGTATTCACTCCTGTGGCGAGTTCATGCTTTTCTCTTTAAGAAGCGTTGCATACTTATTTAGGCCATGTGGCTTCTCGCTACAAATGTTTCTTTTTATTCTAGCATATGTGCAGTGGATGATAAAATGATACTGTAGTTTTTTATATAGCCCTCCATTCCAGGGGGCAGATTTACAAGCCCCTTGCGCCACTTTTGCGTCACTTTTAACATGGGAAAAGTGACGCAAAAGTGGCGCAAGGGGCTTGTAAATCTGCCCCCAGGTTTGCCATCTCATTAGCGCAGTAAACTGCAGGAATTGCCTCAACCCAAATCATTAATGCTCAGTTTATCAACTTCAGGAGACTAGAAGGCTAATTTGGACCGTGTTTATGGAAAACTTTTACAGACAGCAGCAGAAGGTGAAAGATAAGTACAAGTGGAAAGAACAGCTAGAAAATATGGCAGGTTATTTTCAACGTGTTACACAGATACCAAAGCATTTTTTTAGCCTGTCCCCTTTTTAATGTGTTAAGTTTTTACTCATTTTTTTACAGAAAATTTGTAAATTCGCAAATGTTCGAGAATGGTAGACAATGCACCTGGTTTTCCAATCAAACCTCCAGCATGTCTGGTGTGTCTTTAAATGATTTTCATGTTGCATGCATCTAATGTGGCAAGTGAACAGTACCCCTGAGTCAGGGAAAACTAGGATAAAGTGCAAGCCCGTAGATATGAGAATAACACTTACCTTACTGAAATCTGGTTCCGAGGGAATGTAAGCTCTCCAATGCCGTCGGCTTGCTATAGTTCTCCAAATATTTTTTACAACTAGTTCTACCCTGTGAAAGCGCGGAGCTTAGGATACTGATGAGGCTTCTCTCATTCAATAAATGTGGCTTACAAGGTGCATAAAGCATTACAACTCTGTCTTCACTTGACCTGTTATTGACTTCAATATGAAAAGAGGAGAAAAAAGGTAAAATCAAAAAAGGAAAATCGTGAACAAGTGTTTCTAGTGCTAATGGGGCCTCATTCACTGAACTATGGCCATTTTATCACCATCACCACCAGTAACATAGCTCGAGTTCCACTAAAGAAGAAACATCACTAGCTGGCAAAAAGTGATATGCAAGATTATGACATGGACACTTAAATTTTACTAACTAGGTAAAATTTCAACCAGTGGTAAGTGTATTATTACCAACCTCCTCATTACAGGAAATAAGATAATGTAAGACTTGTAGTCATTATTATTGAAAACAAGAACAGCTCTGAATTGGTCACAACATTGTCAAAGGCATAAATACAGGTAAAAAAAACAATCCGCAGGAATTGGCCCAACATGTCCTTTCCACATGAGTTACCTACACAAGGGTCTTTGGTAACTTTGGGGGTTAGAAATCCTCCACAATACATGTTTTTGGGAAATAACATGCAGGGATCACTGTTTCCTTAGAACTTGCCAAATATTTTTTACTAGAACTTCACCCAGAGATTATGCCTGCTTTCAGCAGCTGGAATCCCCAAGTGAAAACTGGAAACCCATTACGAGTTAGAAATGGGTTTTCTAGTTGGCTAGGGTTTGCATGTAAGCCAGGCAGAATCCACCACTCTTGTCAGGGTAAGGGGGATTACACATCCAAAATAACCCCTGCTCACCCCCTTAGTAGCTTGGCACGAGCAGTCAGGCTTATCCCAGAGGTAATGTGTAAAGTATTTGCGCATAATAAACAGTAATACTGTGAAAACACTACAAAAGGATACCAAATCAGTTTTAGAAAAATAGCCAATATTTATTTGTGTAAAACAACACCAAAATGATAAAATCCAACATACTGTATGCCACAATAGAAATAAAGCAAAAATTACCTTTATATACAGTTCCTTGAAGTCAATAGCTCCATCCGGGGCTATCACGGGGTCGTGAACAAACAAATCCAACAGTTCTGGATGGTTGCGGTGTTGTGGGCTGGTTGCGGTGTAGGAAAGACCTCTAAAACAGTACCTTTGGAGATGCAGGGCATCAGACCTTGCAGTGAGCTCTGGAGGAACGGCATTGGCAGGCAACAGTTCTGGAATTCGGTGCAGGAGTCATCGAGCCCTTGAAGTCACACGCGTTGCAGGTCGAACTCTGTGAGTTTGAAGTCAGGAGCGCCAACGTCAGCAGGCATTGGGGCTGCGGTGTGAATCGGAGCAGTGCGACATGCGGTGCCCTCAGGTTGCGATGCAGACAGCGGCTTGGTGACGGTCATCCAGCAGCGTCTATGAGACACAGATGCGGTGTGAAGCAGGATGGTGCTCCTTGAGGTACTGACAGCTCACACGGTGCAAGCAGTGGTGTCATCATTGGTGAAGCGCATCGTTGGTGAAGCGCTGTCGTTGGTAGACCCAAGGTGTGGTGCGAGACCGGGCAATACATCATGCGGGCCCACAGGTCGCAGTGCACGCAGCGACATTGGTCAACAAAGTGGAGCCGATGGAGCTGGCATTGGTGGGCTAAGGCTGTGGTGTGAGTTGGGGCGGTGTGTTGTGTAACTTATTAGGGGTGCCCCAAACCACTGTGCAAGCAGCGGCATCAGTGTCAGCTTGGATCGGTGGCGTCAGTGAGACCAGGGTTGTGGTGTGAAGCGGAATGGTGTTCCGTGTTCTCCACAAGTGTTGTCCACAGATCACGGTGCAGGCAGCAGTGCCGGTGAAGGCGTTGCGGTGTCATCATGGATAACAGGGTAGCGGTGTGAAGTGAGGTGGTGCTGAGTGTGGTGCCTACAGGTCACGGTGCAAGCAGCAGCTTGGTGGGGGCATCAAACAGTGTCGTTGGTGAGACCAGGGTTGTGGTACAAAGTGTGGCAGTGCACTCTGTGGTGCCTTCAAGTCATGGAGCCGGCAGCCGTATTGTTAACGGCATTGGGTTACCTTCCTCCTCTGTGGCAGCTGAAACATCCAGTTACAGAAGCCAGTAACTGGAAGATGTTGAAGACTTTGATATCCCTGAGACTTCCAACCTGGAAGCAAGCTGTACATTAAGCCCTTGGAGAATCGTAGAGTGCAGAAAGGACAGTCCAGTCCTTTCACTGCCCAAGACAGAAGCAGCAACTGCAGGCCAACCCAACAAAGCATCAGCAAAGATGCAGTGCTTTTCCTGGCAGCTCTTCCAGCTCTTCTTCCTGGCAGGTTCCTTAGTCCAGCAGTAATCTAAAGTTCTCGGGTCAGGGACCCAATATGTATACCATATTTTCCTTTGAAGTTGGTACAAACAAAGTTCCTCTGGCACACATAAACCATTCCTGCCTCGCTCAGGCCAGGTTCACTATAGGAGGGGGAGACAGCATCGTGGAAGGCAGCCACAGTCCATTCAGGTGTAAGCGACAATTCCTCTCACTACTCTAAATGCAGCCATGTCAATTCGGCTTGGCGGAGTCACCCAGGAAAGGCAGGACACACCTCAACCCCCCCTTGTGTCTGTCTAGTGTGAATGCACATCCTCAGCTCCTTTCACTCCCAACCCAGACAGTGAGTGCACAAATGGCCGAAGCACACAGGATAGTTAAGTAAGAAAATGCCCACTCTTTAAAAGTGGCATTTTCAAACACACAATATAAAAATCATCTTTACTAAACGATATGTCTTTAAATTCTCAGTTCAGGAAGCCTAAACTCCAGTTCTATCTTGTCCCAATGGAAAGTTGTGCCTGTACAGTGTTACAAGGCAACTCCCATGTTAATCTACGAGACAGATAGCCTTGCAATAGTGAAAAACAAAATTGGCAGTATCTCACTATAAGGACATGTAACAAACACCAGTACATGTCCTACCTTTCACTCACACTGCACCTCAGGGGTACGTTGGGCCTACCTTAGGGGTGTCTTATATGTGAGAAAAGGGAAGGTTAGGGCCTCGCAAGTGTGTGCACTTGCCAGGTCGACAGGGCAGTAGAACCTGTGTGTAGACACTCCAGTGGTAGGTATGAGAACCCTTTGAAAGGCTGCTGTGTGGGTGGCATAATCAGTGCTGCAGGCCCACTAGCTGTAACATACAACAATGTCTCAAAAGGGTGTTATTTAAAGGTCAAATACATGAGGCACAATTAATTACTGAGAATTAAATCAAAAGGGGAGAAAACCAGGAGACATTACTTTTGTGATATAAATTGTATTTTAGTGAATATACATATTTGACATATTAGGCTTCATATGTACAGGCATATGGAACGGTAGCACTGCGTTACAGTAGTCTAGCCTGACTACTGCCGGCCCGTTGATGTGCCTCGCCTCCTTCAGCTGACTCCGTCAAGTGATCCTACCAGCAGCCCTTGGGTTTTCGTGTCTGGAGCGATGCCCTGTATCCAATTCTTGGGACCATAATTGTTGTCCATTCTAGTTCGCCTGCAGGTCCTATCCTCATTCACTTTGGACCTTGCCCCAACCGGAATTCTGGAAGTGCGCGCCCTTGCCACTGCAGAATAAGTAACTGTAACCTGGTCCTGATGATGGCCTAATACTTCTACAGGCCGAAACGCCGTTGACTTCTACAGCGGAACTCCTGGCGCCCCCTTCAAGGATACCCCACTTGATTAATTTTGTATTTAATACCATTGATTGCTAGGGTCTCCTAAATATGTAAATTTTAACCCCACTTGTTTCGTGTTGCGCCCGTCACTATCGCTGTACATACTTCCTCACATGTCACTTGCCCTGTCACAATCCTTCACGAGCACTTGTGCACAGTATCTCATAGGTTACATGCCATTCAATGTAACGCAGTGCTACCGTTCCATATGCCTGTACATATGAAGCTTAATATGTCAAATATGTATATTCACTAAAATACAATTTCTATCACAAAAGTAATGTCTCCCTGGTTTTCTCCCCTTTTGATTTAATTCTCAGCAATTAATTGTGCTACATGTATTTGACCTTTAGATAACACCCTTTTGAGACATTGTTGTATGTTACAGATGATTGCCCTAGTCTCCTTAGGGTATATGGGCTACCTCCTGTAGTCTGATACTGTCCACTAGCAGCATTTGATTTACAGGCCCTGGGCACACACAGTGAACTGTAGTAGGGACTTAGGGGGTCATTACGATGGCGGGCGGATCGCCACCGCCGGGCCGGCGGTGAGGATTGCCGGGCCGTCGGTGTCGATCCGCCCGCCATCAACCTGAATATTCCCACCGCCAAATTAGGATGGCGGTGGGAATGGGAATGGTACCGCGGCGGACGGAAAGACCGTCTTCCGTGATCCCGCAAGGCGGTCCTTTTCCACCCGCCTTGCGGGACACGGTACAATGGGGCAATGCAAGCGGGGCCATGCAGGCACCGCCGTGGGCATTACGATGCCTGTCTTTTGCGGCGGAGATCCCGCCGCAAAAAGACAGGCAGAGAATGCCTTCAGGGGCCCGTTGCGGGCCCCCGGGGGGTGGGGGGTGGGGTGCTGCACGTGGGGGGTAGCTATGGTACCCCCCTGCATTTGCATGTACAAGGTGGCAGGCACCGCACAGTGCCTGTCACGTTGTACATACAAATGTACAACATGTATTTTTACATTGCGGCGGGTGCTGCTTACAGCACCGCCTGCCGCAATGTAAAAATATGGGATGCGCCCGCCAGTGTGGCGGGCGCATCCTAATTTGTATAGCGGGACCGCCGCACCTATGGCGGGCGGTCCCTTTTGCCAATGCGATGGTGGGCGGACTTTGTCCGCCCGCCATCGTAATCGACCCCTTAGTAACAAATCAAATAGCCAATCATTGGAACACCAATCCATAAACACATTTTACATGGAGAGCATATGCACTTTAGCACTGAATAGCAGTGGTAAGATGTCCAGAGTCCTAAAACCAATGGAAAATAGGTCAACAACAGGAGGTCAAAAAACAAAACATCTGGGGAAGAACCCGCTGCAAAAGTCAAGACTAGCAGAGCACGATCAGGATTATTGGATACTGATATGAGATCCAAGCTGTGTGCAAGGTATGGTATTTTTACACTTAGATGTTCTTGCCACAAGGTTCCTGTCGCTGCCCCAACACATTTTTATTTCTGCATAGTGGTATTGTTTACTTGTACTTTTAAAAATATCACTGCTTTATCAACTGAAAAGTAGAAAATAATATACGCACATAGACATAATTTGGGACTGCCAGGAGTCACATCTGGCTTGTCCCTTGTGACCCCTCTGCACTGCTTCCATGACCTCTCAGGCAGCAAAAGTAGTGCCAAGAGTGCAGGAGCAGCTGGTGCTTGGAGCAGGAAAGGGTCCTTCGTTGGCAGTTGAGGTAAGTAAAATAAAGAGCTTTTACATATATGATGTGTGTGTGTGGTTCAGACTGTGTTTGTGAGAGATAGAGCATGTGCATGCATGAGCATGTGTTCATATGTGAGCATGTGTGTGAGAGTGTAAGTAAGGGAGAGGTGAATGAGTAAAAGAGTGACTGCAATTGATTGAGAATAAGAAAGAAAGGGCATGAAAGAATGTTAGAGATGTGTGTGAAGAAGTGTGAGCGATAATGAGTGTAAGTGAGAATAACTGAGTGAAAGTGAGTGCAATTGAGTGAGAATGAGTGGTTCAGAGCAAGTGAAGATAAGTGAGAATACGTGAGTGAGATCAAGCGAGAATGAGTGATTGAGAGAAAGAGTGAAAGTGAGTAAGAGGCCTGTTCAATGGAAAAGAATTCCTGAGAGGCTACGACGTTTGCTTTTACATCATAGCTGGCAAGTTTTCAGATTGCTATGTGGGACATGTTCATAATTTAACTGTAATTATGAGTGACATTTCAACGACTATGGGGCCGATTCCGATCTCGGCCAGTAGGGCTCCGAATCGGATTCGGCTTAACCGGATCCGATTCGGAGCCCTATTTCCCGACCGATTCGTACGTGCGTCCGGGCGAGCGAGTACGATGCGAAATCGCCGACCGACTCATCCGGGCGTCCCGACCGCTCCGACCGACTCGTTCCCGGGTCTAACCGCACCGACCGACTCGCACGGACTCGACTCGCACCGCACAATGGAGAAGTTCCCCGGCCGGGTAAGTACGATGCGCGCCGCGCGCAGTCCGACGGAGCCGTGCACTCCGGCTCGAAAGAGCAGTCGGAGCCGCACTTTGGGGGTCCGTGTCGGACCCCCCTGTATGCCTAGCCACGCGAGTCGCACACAAGGGGGACCCATGGGTCCCCCCTACCTGTGTGTGTATGGCGCGAGTCGCTTCGCCGCGTACACGCTGTAGGGGGCGCACTTGTCCGCCTCGCACCCATTGAGTCAATGGGAGCCCGCGTACGCGTTGTACGACAGGCTCCCATTGACTTCAATGGGAGTCCGACCGACTCGAGTCCGATGGCATACGTGCGCATCGTACTCGTTCGGTCGGGCTGCACGGGTCCGATTCGGTCGGAAATCTCTCCGGATCCGGCTCGGTCGGAGAGATTTCCGGCCCGAATCGGAATCGGCCCCTATGAGTGACACAGTTTCTCGTGAGCAAAATCAAATAATGAAGTCTAGTCCACTTGCCAGTATAAAAATTACATAAATCACACAAAGCCATTACACAGTCCTGATGTCATCTGACACACTCAGTCCAGCCACCCTCTGCCACAGATCACCTAGTGATTAGTAAGGTCTCATCCCACTTTGACGCAAATAATTAGTGTGATGTGAGAGAAGCCCCATCATCCATGACAGTGAGTTACAACACTCACAGATGACGATCTCCTGAGCACCCACAGAGTCTGACTGCAGCCGGTGAGGCAGAAGCAGCAGCGATTGCCTGATCGCGCGGTGCTGGGCGGCCAAATTTAACATGTCACTAACAGTTTACTGTCACACTCTGTGGTTGCTGGTCTACGTACTTGTAACAGTTTCGCACTACTTGATGACTCGGACCCCAGGCTCGGTTGGTTCGGCAATATTAAAGTTTCGCTGTGGGCAGCGGCCCCAATTATAGATTACAGTCACAGTGACAGCGCGGGCAGTATGCAGACAGAATATCGAGTTGGAAATATCGTGACACAGAAATATTGACAACAAGAATATCGTGGTCAAGAATATCGAATTTAAGGTAAGAAATACCGTTTTCAAAAATATAGAAGTCATTAATATCGATTGCAAAAATATAGGTGTTTAAAATATTGATTTTTTAATTAGTGTTATGTATTTTAATTCATATTTTTAATGTATGTGATACATGTTTTTTTGTATCAGTATTGTTTATGTTTTTTAATATATGTGTTCAATTTTTAGTAGTTATTAATTTTATTTTAATTACATTTTGCGTTTTTTAGTTCTGTTGCGGGTTTTGGGTTTATAGGGAATAGGGTGGAAAGTAATTTAATTATAATAAATTAATGATTATTTTTTATTTATTAATATTTATTTAATTGAGATTTTATAGTGTTAATTGTGGTAAGTAATTTATTTGTAATTAATTATTAATTGGTTGTTAATTAATATTAATTAATTGGTAATTAATTATGGAAATTGTGTAATTAATCTTAGGTGCGGGTTGTGGAGTTTATAGGGGTAAAGGGTGGGAAGTAATTTATGTTCAATTAATTAATAATTAGTTGATCATTTATATTAATTGATTGTAAATTAATTATGGAAATTGTGTAATTAATTTTAGGTGCGGGTTGTGGGGTTTATAGGGGTAAAGGGTGGGAAGTAATTTATTTGTAATTAATTATTAATTAGTAGTTAATTAATATTAATTAATTAATTGAATATTAAATATGGAAATTGTGTAATTAAATTTAGGTGTTGCTTGTGGGGTTTATAGGGGTAAAGGGTGGGAAGTAATTTATGTTTCATCAATTAATAATTAGTTGATCATTATTATTAATTAATTAGTTGATATCTAATTAGGGTATTTGTTTATATTTTCTTTGTGTGCAGGTTTTACTTTTATAGGGGTAAAGGGAGGGAGTAAATTAATTTTACTTACTTTATAATTAGTTGTTAAATACAATTAGTTTTTTAATTGAAAATAAGTATTAATTTTGTAATTAATTTTTTTACAGTTTCTTTTAGCTGAGCATTGTGGGGATTATAGGGGTAAAGTGTGGGAAGTTAATTAATTTTTATGAGTTTTAATTTGTTTTTAATTAATAATATTTCTTTAATTGGTAATTAATTATGTTAATTATGGAAGTGCATTTTGTAAAAATTTAATAGTGGTTTATGAATTGTGTGGTGTTATAGGGTAGGAAATAAAAAAGTAAATTTATTTAATAATGTTTTTGTTTCTAAATAATTTGTAATTAAAAATATATATTTGTTTGAAAACTATTTTGTATTTTATTTAATATAATATTTGTAGGTATTTGAGATATGTATTTAACATTATATGTTTTTAAATATTTGTTTTAATATTAAATATATTTGTATTTTAATTTTTAACATATTGACATATTTTTTTATTTATTTGTTTTTTAAATATTTTTGTTGTTGTTAATATTTTGTTTGTTTTTAACTGTCTGGAGTGAGAATATTAACTGTTACCCCTCGCAATGCAACACTTTTCCTACTGTTGCACTCATTGGAGTGGGAATAGTACATTTTATCCCGCCACTATCCAACTCTTTAGCTACTGTTGCATCACTGGAGCGGGAATAGCAAATTTTATCCCGCCACTATCCAACTCTTTCGCTACTGTTGCACTCACTGGAGTGGGAATAGTAATTTTTACCCCTCCGCTATCCAACACTTTCCCTACTGTTGCACTCACAGGAGTGGGAATAGTAATTCTTACCCCTCCGCTATCCAACACTTTCTCTACTGTTACACACACTGGAGTGGGAATAGTAATTTTTGCCCCTCCGCAATCCAACAATTTCCCTACTGTTGTACTGACTGGAGTGGGAATATTAATTTTTACCCGCCACTATCCTACACTTTCCCTACTGTGGCACTCACTGGAGTGGGAATAGTAATTTGTACCCCTCCACTATCCAACACTTTCCCTACTGTTACACTCACTGGAGTGGGAATAGTTATTTTTACCTCTCCGCTATCCAACACTTTCCCTACTGTTGCACTCACAGGAGTGGGAATAGTAATTTGTACCCCTCCACTATCCAACACTTTCCCTACTGTTACACCCACTGGAGTGGGAATAGTAAATTTTACCTCTCCGCTATCCAACACTTTCCCTACTGTTGCACTCATTAGAGTGGGAATAGTAATTTTTACCCGTCGGCTATTCAATACTTTCCCTACTGTTACAATTATTGGAGTGGGAATAGTAATTTTTGCCACTCCGCAATCCAACAATTTACCTACTGTTGCAGTGACTGGAGTGGGAATATTAATTTTTACCCGTCCGCTATCCAACACTTTCCTACTGTTGCACTGATTGGAGTGGGAATAGTAAATTTTATCCCGCCACTATCCTACACTTTCCCTACTGTTGCACTCACTGGAGTGGGAATAGTAATTTGTACTCCTCCACTATCCAACATTTTCCCTACTGTTACACTCACTGGAGTGGGAATAGTTATTTTGACCTCTCCGCTATCCAACACTTTCCCTACTGTTGCACTCACTGAAGTGGGAATAGTAATTCTTACCCCTACACTATCCAACACTTTCTCTACTGTTACACTCATTGGAGTGGGAACAGTAATTTTTACTCCTCCGCTATCCAACACTTTCCCTACTGTGGCACTCACTGGAGTGGGAATAGTAATTTTTACCCCTCCACTATCCTACACTTTCCCTACTGTTACACCCACTGAAGTGGGAATAGTAAATTTTACCCCTCCGCTATCCAACACTTTTCCTACTGTTGTACTCACTGGAGTGAGAATAGTAATTTTTACCCCTTTGCTATCCAACACTTTCCCTACTGTTGCACTGACTGGAGTGGGAAATTTAAGTTTAAAGATTTTTAAATAGTTTAAAGGCCCATTACGATACCGGGCGTAAAAAAATCCGCCACCCATGAAAGCGGCAAAAATCCGCCCGCCTACACCTTCTGAATACCGACCCAGCAATTATGATGCCTCGAACCGAAACCCGCCAGCGGCGGTAAAACACACAGAATACCGCCCGCCCATGCCCGAGTCGGAGTCAAACCGCCCGCCACGGACGGAAAGACGCACGACAACACAAAACCGCCCGCCCTCACGGTCGAGACACCGCACGTGAAATTACGATCGCACCGACATGAGCGCGGAAAAACAACAAATACACCGCCCGCCAGCGGAAACAACACTGAAGAAAATGGACACGGCAGAAGCCATGGCGGCCACGTCCCTGCACAGAAACAGCCCCGGACTCAAACAAACACACACAACATGGCAAACAAGTCCACACAGCAACCCACGCACAAATACACAGACAAAGTACACATCCCGAAAACACACCACCCCTGGACAAACAAATAAACCACAAAGCCCAGAACACCAGCCACAACACACCTGAAAACAACAGACCATCAGGACACACCCAAACAGGTAAGTACAAAAACAGCCCCTCCACAGACCACAACCCCTTGCAACATTGCAAAGCAGAGAGGAGAGGAGAGGAGGACACAGTGACACAGCAAGGACAGCAGTACACCACAGATACGCACACATCACACCCACCACCACCACCACCACCACCAAACACCGGCACCACAAACCCCCTGCACATCACACATCACACACCGCACCAGCACCACAAACACCATGGCATCACACAGAATGCCCAAGTTCACTTCCACTGAGCTGACGGTCATGGTCGACGAGATCGTCAAGGTGCACACACAAATCTATGGCAACCAGGTCCAGCACACCCCACTAGCCACCAGAAAAAGGATGTGGAACAGAATTGTAGACCAGGTCAATGCAGTCGGGACCGTACCCAGAAACAGAGGAGAGATAAACAAACGGTGGAACGACATCAAAAGCCTGGTCAAGAAGAAGGAGAGCAAAAACCGAGAGCTGGCTGCCACGACTGGCGGAGGGAATCCCGCGCATTACAAGACCTTCAAAGCGTGGGAGGAGAAGGTGCGAGTCATCATCCATCCGGAGATCCTCACCGGATTACCAGGGGGAGTGGAGGCTGGTAAGTACAAACAAATGTATACCAGCACACCGCTATGTACTCACATGCACTACCACCATGCCATAGCTCCGAGGGACAAACACCCCCATGTCCAGTACACAATACACAACACATCACTCACACATGCAACAGGCACCACCACACACACAGCCCAAACATATCAACTAACAAAACCATGGGGGCATGTGTACACCCAGCCAGCCACGTAACTACCAACAGGTCCCCTAGTACTCCAGAAGCGCCACAACGAGCACCCCCACACCCATGTGGCAGCCGTAGCTGCACCAACCGACAAGTAACAGGTAAGTAGCCGCAACACAAAGGCAGTGGGTGGGAGGGGGACAGCTGAAGTACAACACCCACCAGGCCCCTAGTCCTACAGCACAGCAAGGCGGAGCACCCCCACACCCATGTGGCAGCCGTAGCTGCACCAACCGACAAGTAACAGGTAAGTAGCAGCAACACAAAGCGCAGTGGGTGGGAGGGGGACAGCTGAAGTACAACACACACCAGGCCCCTAGTCCCACAGCACAGCAAGGAGGAGCGCAGCCCACACCCCACACCCACGTAGCAGCCACTGCAGTGCACACCGGCAGCCGACAGGTAGACATCCCGCCCCAGGACAAACGGTGTCAGTGGGTGTCCAGCCATCACCACGACCCATAACACCGCCCCCACCCCCACAGACCTGCAACATGGAGCACCCCCCGCCCATAACCATGTTGCATCCAGTCCAGTGCACGCTCAAAAACAACCTGCAGGTGGGAAACTGGACAGGGCGGGGTGACTGGAGGCATGAGGACTGAATTACGACTAACACATGGGACATGTCAAATAGCAGAAGAACACGCAGCACAGCTCCCTGCCACAACCATGTGAACAATGTGCACACGGACATGAACCACAGAGTCACACCCCACATGACCCATCACAGACACAGCAACACCCAAGGAGCCACGTCTGCATGCACAAGTCACACTGATTACAGAACCACACGGCAGGCACAGTGCAACCCATCACACACAACTGCAACACCATCGAAGTCCTGTCCATGTAGCCCCTACTGCCTGTCAACCACACATCCCACAACTACGCCCATGTAAGACATACCACACTAGACGCAACAGCGTGGAACAACATAAATGCACACGAACACCACTGGACCCATCAAACACACAGACACACAATGCACATACAACATACCATCCATCTCATCCGTCAGCCCCAGTCACATGAAAGGTATGTCATCCGAACAGCTGGTCCACATACAGTAGTCACGCAAAGAAACATGCCCATGATAAATCATGTGCCAGAAGTGAATGAAGCGCACGTCACACTGTGAGCAACTACACACATAACATGGGCCACACACCCCCGAGCACTGCAGTGATGCACATGGCACAGGGCAGCACGCACACCAAGGAATTGGACCATCTGCAATACGTCGTGTGGCACACAACCATCACTCACTCATAACAATGCGTCCAATTACATGGCCAGAAATCACAACAGACAGCAAATATGCAGGGTATGTCAGACATACACACACCTCAGACCATGCACTGTCATGTTGCCACAACACATGTCACGTTCTGCACCCATGGCACACAGTATGTACCCCAAAAGCATAGTACATCTCAAATGCGTTTCAGGGGGCTGACCCCCATTATGCCATCTGCGTTTCTAAGCGTTCCATATGAACCCCAAGAGCATAGTACAAACCAACCTCCACGATGGGTCTGGAGTCCGCATACACCAGAGCCACAAAAAGCAGGAGCACAGCAACACACCCATTGGCATTGCCAATCCGTCCCATGCCACATGTCCACAGCACACAGTCCCATTGGCATGCCCACACAACAACAAATAGCACAGCCACACACACGGCTCCAGGAAACCTGTGCACGACTGTGCACGAACTGTGGATGTCAGACAACCTATACATACTTTGTCATGTGCAACACAATAACATATCTCATTCCCCCCACAGGTGACGAACTGCTGGATGCTGGAGATGGAGACAGCAGCCAGCACAGCCAGCCTGCAAGCCCCCAACAAGGACTCACGGATGTGGAGGATCTGTCCTCCGATCCGGACACGGACCACCCAGCAGGCCCATCTGGTGTGGCAGGGCCCAACCGCACCCCAGGCACCCTCCCACCCACCAACCCATCATCCAGGGCTGATGACCACTCACAGCCCCCTGCTGCCACTGTCGTAGCGGCCACTACCACTGTTGTGGCGGCCACCCCCACGCTCGTTGCAGCCACTCCCACTGCCGCAACCACCACCACGTCATCACTGGCCCCAGCCCCAGCGCAAGTGGTGGTCCGGCCGACTGGGTCCACCCTGGGAGCCACAGCGAGGCCCGTGGTGAGCAATGTGGCTAGTGGGCAGGTCGGTGGCAGCAGTACTGGTAGGAGGAGCAGGGCCAGGCCAACGCCAACTGTGCCTGGGAGCCAAGCCCTGCCGCCAATCGACAGAGTCCTTGGGGCCTATGAGGAGGCCCAAGGCGAATGGGCCAGGTCGGCAAGCGACACGCGGGAGGTCCTTGCGGTGTTGAGGTCCATGGACGCCCACATGGCCCGAATCGCGGACCTCATGGGCCAGCTGGTGGTGGGGGGAGGGCACAAGCAAGGCCAGCAACACCACTTCCGCCACCACCTGCTGTGGCGCTGGGTCGTGCAGCATCACGTTCCCCTGCGTCCACAGCGAGTGAGCACTCCTCAGCCACCACCAGCGGAACATCAACACCCCCCTCCCAAACGTGGAAGGGGCCGTCCTAAGTGGAAACAGGTGTCCAGAGAGGACTTCGCCCGCACCAAACGCCAGTGAGTCAGCCAGCCACCTTGACCACCTACTGCATTGACTTGGAATACGATCCTAGCCCACACTGCCATGTGAATGGCATGTGTCTGTTGGACTGTGGACATAGAACTCCATGGGTACACCTTGACCATCACGCAGCCATGACCGTCAACTCATTGTCACAGCATGCACCACATTTGTCATCACCTTGCACACAATCACATGTCACCGCTGTTAATAAATACACCTTGATCACAATCGGCTTAATGTGTCCTGGGTTTATTCCACGATGTGCAATCGCCACCATGAGCAGAATAGCATCTGCTGTGTGGCATGTCGATGGGACAGGAGAGGCTGCAGGGACCTAGGGGTGAAAAACAGAACAAGAGTACATTCAATGAGTGTGTCACACACTCATCACACAGTACTTGTCACCAACTACAAGCAATGCACACACATCTCTGAGAGCAACAGGGCACAATGCTACAGCCACTGACAGTGGCATACCAACCTGGACATGGACCATTGACACACAGCACTCAGTGAACAAAAGGCCCCAGTAACAGAGCACACATACACCTGCACAACTACAGCCACATCAGCCGTCGTACATGGTCACTCACCGTCAAGTGAAGTAGCGGGCGATGAGCTGCTGACGCACATTCACAGCTTCATCCTCTCCACTGTCCTCTTCACTGGAGCTGTCCTGGTGTGCAGGCTGGGGCCCTGGTTGATCTCCGTCATCCACAATTAGGGGGATCTGCTTTCGAATGGCCAGATTGTGCAGCATGCAGCAAGCCACCACTATCTGGCACACCTTCTGTGGGGAGTACGCCAGCGCCCCCCGGTGCGGTCCAGGCATCTGAACCTGGACTTGAGGAGGCCAAAGGTACGCTCGACCACACGTCTGGTCCTCCCATGTGCCTCATTGTAGCGGTCATCTGCTGGGGTCCGAGGATTTCGTAATGGACTGAGCAGCCAGGGCCCATTCGGGTAAGCCGAGTCACCTGGGCGTGGGGGACACAGAGAACCGTTGCAATTCAAACAGGACAGTAGACAGCATCCTTAAGCCAGCACGCTACACAACTCCACATACTCACCGACAATCCAGCCACGGTCCTGTTGCAGATTGGTCATCAGTCGTGGTAATATGCTGTTTCGCATGATGTGCGCGTCATGGGCCGAGCCTGGGAACTTTGCACACACGTGGGAGATGACCATGTCCGCAAGGCACACCACTTGCACATTCAGGGAGTGCGTGTGCTTCCGGTTGCGGAAGAGCTGCTCAGTGGCCTGTGGTGGGACAAGGCCAACATGGGTGCAGTCAATGGCACCAACGACGTGTGGGATCCGTCCAAGGGCATAGAATGCACCCTTCACTGCCGCCAACTCACGTGCCCTGGGGAATCTGATGTACCTGTTCCTGTACAGCATCATGGCTGCCAGTACATCCCTCAGCACCATGCTGAACATGGGCTGGGACATCCCACCTCCACTGCCCACTGTGTGCTGGAATGACCCAGTGGCGAAAAAATGCAGTGCAGCCATCACCTTAGCCGTGGGGGTGAATGCTGTCGGATACACCCTGCGAGGACGGAGGTGGGGTTCCAACATGGCACATAGTCGATGCAGGGTTGGTCGGTCCAGACGAAATTTCCGGATGACCTCAGAATCCTCCATGTCCGCCAACAATTGGTAAGGGCGGTAAATGTTTGGTCTCCGCCTAGGAAAGATGGGAGTGGACACATGTCAAAGCAACACGCCACATGGCATTTTCACATACACATAACTGATATGACAGAGCAAGAACATGAGTCACAGAACAGCTGTCATGCAGGGACAGCACAGCCACAATACACTTACACAGGTCTCCCACCAATAGCAATGAGCAGTGACACAAACCATTGCTATGTGCATGCACATGGGGATCCAGGCCTCAATGACCTGTGAGGCGTGCTGATGGGGACTGACTGCATATTCGGCAAGCGGCAACACCACGGCAACATGACTGGCTGCTGTGCATCACACTGCTTCCGAGGCTGGATGAGTATGGCACACACCAACGACGATGTGGGCACAGGCTGAGCGGCCAAGACAAGTGGGACCTGTGGCACGAGGGGATATGAGACAGTCATTGATGTCACCACTGCACCCTATGTGCAGCACTGTACGGATCACACCTCCAGAAGCATTGTCAGGTGTACACATTGACAGCCCCATGCCAACACGGCTGTGTGCTTGCAAATACACATCACATGTGACACGTAACCTTGCACGTGCCAAGTGGCAGATGTACATAGTGAGAGATGACATGCGTGTGCATATGCGTATACCATGCACCCATGCCAATGTGCAGATGATGACATGCTAACAGACATGTGGGGGCCGGCCACTGGCCGTCCCTGCCTATGCACACGGCATGTTGTGGCCCCGTCCATTGTGCACCTGCACCCACGCGCACATCATGGCCACACCTGACGATGCAGTGCGCACATCATACTGTGTGGTGCACATGGCATCAGCGGACTGTCACCAACATGGGCCAGGCCATTACGGCCAACTCCGATGACCCTCGCGGTTGCACCCTGCGTGTTCCACTATGGAGGTAGGCGTCCCGGGCCAGCTGGGTGCAGGCCAACATCTGCAATTGCCAATGCAGGTCTCAGTGCACTTGTTGCTCGTGTGGATGTCAGGCTGGGCCATGCTGCCCCTCTCAGTCCCAGCAAGCCTGGCCTGCACATTGACTGCACAATGCCAGTAGGTGACAGCACCGACTGCCTAGTGGGTTGCATGTGTCTCCTGTTCAGGACCCTCCAGATGGGCGCTAACTCAGTACTGACTATTGGACACACCATGTCTCGTGATAGGGATGTGTGTGTGGGATGGTGGCACTGAATGTGACCTCCTTTGTGTGGTGGGCCATGCACAGGGCGAGTACGTCGATGATTGCGCAGTGTTGGTCACAGTGGGTGCACCCACACAGATGTGTTGCCCTATGTTCATTTTCCATGTCCGCATGATAATGGACTGTAGATGTGGGCAGACTACACATTGGTCGATGTGCTGTCAATTTGAATGTGCCTTCACACCAGGCACAGCTGCCCCTGCACATGTGACCCCTGCTGCACTCGCTGCTGGGTCTGTGGAGCTGATGCACCATCTGTGCGTGGGGCGGACAGCTCTCCTCACTTCCGTCATTGCGCATGTCATCACTTGGCCGCAGGTGACATGGATCATGGAGGGCCCACATGTACGCGTGGGTGGCCTCAACAAGTGTGTCCGATGGTTGTCACCCCCAGTCAGTGCTTCGAATGTGAATGATTTTGTGCTGGTGCTAATTTCAATGTGGTGGGTGGGCGGGGCTAGGTGCGGGCTTACATGCAGGACATGGGAGGGTGATCGGATTAGCGACTAGTTGCAATACACACGGGGCACGTCTTTTCCTGTCCACATCAGGGTCATTCCTTGAACTCACTGACAGTAATACAGTCGTCTTTGTCCCTGTCCTCATGGCCTCCCCTCGCTCCCCACAATATGCATTTGCAACTGTGGGGCTAGCGCATGCAGATGCAGCCCCAAGCTCGCCCCGGAGAGGCCAAGGAGTGTATGTGTGGGTCCAGTTGAACGAGTGGTCTGTCTCACGGCATGATGTGTGGCGGGACGCCGTCCACCTGCGTGGTGCCCCGACTCGAGACCCGGGCAACATAGACAATGCATAGCAGTCTCCGCAGTCCGGATACACCACCTGCGACACACAGAGGCTGTAGCTGCCCTAGCGGCCCATGCCGCGTCCATCTGGGGCTGATGGACCCACACATTCACTCTTTTGCCTCACTGGGGCGGGCTCGGAGGTGCTTGCGCACGCGCTGGCTTCTCTGTTGCAACGGCATGTGACGTGTGTGGAGATGTAGGCAATGGGTGGGATGGTGCGAGCCACCTTCCGTGACGTCACTCCTGCTCGTGATGTGTGCGTCCCCCAATACTTCCATATGACTTGAGCCATGCTACACATTGAGGATGTTTTGCCTGCGTGATGTGTCCCGGAGGAGCGCGCCGAGTCCTCTCCCCCACCATGCTCCACTGCCATCCCGTGCCCTGGATTGCCTGTGCAGGTTGACAATGTTGGGGATACACCTGGTCGGCAGGGGCTGTGTGTGCCTTGTCAAGGGCCTGGCGGGCGCACAACAGGATCCAGCTTGTCCACAGAGGGTGGGCTGACGTGTACGCCTGATACCGCATTGTTCGTGTGCCCGGCTGCTGTGCACACACGTGTTCACATCCCCCCCGACATGTGGCCTTTGACATTGCCCAGGGAAGCGGTAATGTGCAGTTCCGGACCCCTCCCGACACAGCGTGTTTCAACTTTGCATGTGCGCATCTACCCGTCACACCCACCCACCTGAGCGAAGCGTCTCCCCGCTTCACACGACACATGTGTGTCTTCCACAGTTGTGCTACTCATTTGCGTTGACATCGAATGACAGTGGACTACATAGTCATGTCACGACTGCCGTGTACATCACACACTCTCATCATCTCACATTCGTACTTGTGAAAGGAATCAGCAGAGACAGTTTCTTTCTTCAAACCATGTATTGTGACTTATGTCCTCTGTGATGCAGTATAGTGGACACTACTGGCAGCGGTATGCATGTGGGGGATATACTGAGCATGATTACACATAGCTAAGGGTGTAGGGGTACATGTGATTAGCTGTTGCATGTGGGATGTGGGCTTCAGAGTTACATCTGCTTGGCTGTTGCTGTGCTAATGTTCATTTGCAAGTGGCTGCGGTGCTGCGGACTTTGACACAGACGGGATACATTTAGCCTACCAGACCGCTTGGCATCATGGGCACAGTCCATCTCAGTTCCATGTGACAGGTGTGCTGCTGTTGTTACTCATGCACGCGTGCGTGTGAGTTGACATCAGGGCATGGGCTTACGTGCATGCAACGGCGTCCCACTTGTTGTTGCCATATGGTGGATACTGGACATGTCACAGTCACTGGGGTCGTGTTGTTGTTGTATGCACTTGTCGTCCATGCAATGGTCCTGTTACGGGATTTCCGGGGAGGGGGAAAAGGGGTGCAGCTCTCACATACTCCAGCCGGGCGATTCCTGTCCACTGGGCGGTGCATATGTCCATGGGCGCAGGATCCATGTCATGGCATAGTTGTACGTGCAGTTCTGTCCATGTGGGTGCGATACACATATCCCATGCCACTGCCTCCCCCGATACATGCAGAGTTCCTGGATGTGATGGGGAACGGAGTGCATGTCCCGGACACATCCGATGTCATGGCAGTGTCGTTGATGGTGTGGTATCAGTTGCAGGTATCAGGTTGGTATGGCTGTTGTGGTGGTTACTGGCCAGTCCGTGCGGAAGCTAAGCATGGGTACAGTGTCGGACATCATGGCTCAATTGGGGGATTGCGCCGGGGTCCTACGAATTGACAGGTTGTCAGGTATGCGATGGCTTCCTGCAGGGCTTCCATTTCATTGGTGGTATACATGTTTGCCAGCCAATGTAGCGGATGGTGGCTGTCACGGTGTTGTTCGTAAGTTGTCCCTTGTAGGAGCATGATGGGGCATGCTGGGTGACATTCGATGTAGCTGTGATCCATGATCCGTCGTGTGGAGGTACAGTGGTCCCATTGCAGTGTGGGTCCGATGTTCGCCACATACGCCATGCCCCCATAGGCTGAACAGGCCCTGTCGTGTGCGTCCAGAGGGTGGAATAGTGGTAGCAGGTCCGCCCTTGGACATGCCGGGTTGGAGAGGCACAACTCCACAGGATGGTGGAAGGGACACCTCCGACAGTAGAAGACGGGTATGACGCAGCTGAACAATGCGATGCGGTAAGTCAGTCGGTAACTTACGTTCAGCAGGGATAGGGGTTCGCATCCCAGTAGCTGTATCAGGTTGTGTTTGTACAGCTTGACCTGTTTGGCGTAGTTGGGCAGGTGTGTTGTAGGTGCCATTTTGCTGCGGGGCGATGTGGTGGCGTGCTCCGGCTGTGTGTGCAGTCTGCAGTGTGCAGGCTCCGAGGTTGCTGTGAGATCTGTGATGGTCGTAGGGGGCAGGACTTGTGTTCTGTTAGCTTGTGCGGAGGACACGGGCCCTCATCCCACGTGCTTCTCTGAATGTTCAAGGTCAGTGGTGTGTGACTCCTTCCAGATAACTTGCATGGGAACGGCATGGGGGAGTTTTATATATTCCTTTCTTTCCCGTTCGGTATGTTCTTAGGTGATATGCGCTATCTGCCCTGTGGTCGGTTTCCTCTGCATGCCTGTGTTGGTCTTTTTTGGGACAATGGCTGTATTCTCCGGCTTGTTTAGTCGGGATGTGGTTACGGAGTTGGAATGGAAGGTCATTCAGTGCTGTCTGCTCTCCCGTGTGTGGGCGGCAGGCTGTGTTTCCGCTATGCGTTGGGCCTTGTGTGTGGGTGTCATTCTTGGGTCCACCTGTTGTCGGTCCCCGGGCTCTTTGGTGTTCCGTTTTGTATGTCTGGTTCATGGGTGCAGGGTGGTATGGGTGTTTCTGTGTGGTACTGGCGTACCTCTTCCCGACGGGGCCCATGTTCTACTGGGTGGTGTTGCCGCCGCTGTGTGCTTCGCCATGTTTGTCACACAGGGGTGTGTCCTGATGTTGCGTGACTTCACTGACATGTGGGCGTCGGTTGTGTGACGTTGGGTGTTGTCCGTGAATTGGGCGTTGGGGTCATGACTGTGGCAGGCCTGTCACGTGTCATGTGCGTTCTGGGTGTGGCTCGTGTGTGTGGTGCTTGGTTGTGTCCCTGTGTTGTTTGTGTGCGACGCATACATGGCGTTATAGTTGGGCGCTGAGTTGTGCGCATGTGTGGCTGCGTCATCGCCGCTGTGCTGCTGTGCCGTGACGGGGTCGTTAGTTCCTGGTCCCAGGTGGTGTGCCCATGATATTTGCGAGATGTTGCACTTTGCCCTGTGTTACATTTGTGGGTGCAGTGGTGGATGTGTCTTGTCCACGCATGGGTGTTGGGGGGTGCCATGTCCTCCTTTTCCGCCCTTGCACTGTGTGCGCTGTTTGCGTGCCCTTGTTGTGTGTGTGCCTACCTGCGTCTCCGCGGTACGTTGCCTCCTTGGTGGTGCATCAGGTATAGCATGGGGAGGGCCTGCAGTGCTGGATTCATGCTCGGGGGGTCGCCTCTTCGGTGTCTGTGCTCGGCGTTCGGGTTTCCGCCTCACTTTCGCGTGCGGTGTCTCTTAGCCGTGGGAGCTGTTTGTTTGCGGCATCGTAATTTGTACGCCGGGCGATACGTGATTTCGTCTGGCGGTGTGTCTCCATTGGGCTGCGCCGCTACGTGAGCGGGCGCACTTTGATGGCGGACGGCGTCGCTGGCTTGCCGGCGGTGTTTGGCTGCCTTTTCACATCGTAATTTGGCGGGCGTGTGGGCTGCGGCATGCGGGCGGTAACTGGTGGTTTATGCATCCGCCAGCACGGCGGTAGTGCTTCCGCCCGCCATCGTAATGGGCCCCTTAATGTTTTAATTTATAATAAAATGTTTTTTTATTAGATTTTATGTTATTAGTATATATACATATATATATATATATATACATTAGTACATTTTTATATAATTTTAAAATGATAAAATAAATTTCAATTAATAGTTTATTAATTGTTTTAAAGTAAATATATATATATATATATTAATTATTATGTATGTGTGTTTAACTTTTTTAATTAAGTTTAATTGTTATATTTGTTAAAATGTATATTAAATCAACTTTTGTATAATAATTTTATTATTCATCATATTTGTTTTTTATATATATATATATATCAAGCTCGCTTTGACGAGTGAAACGCGTCATGGCAGGCATTATGCCTGTGTGAATTTTGTGGTGTATTCTACAGTAAATTTTCTGCATACTCCACGAACAACTTTGATTCGAGCCTTTTCTCTGAGTGTGGCTGAGGTCAGTGCCTACTGGGTCTGTCGACATTTGGCAGACAGGAAGCGTTATGATATATATATATATATATATAAAAACTATATTTTTTACATCAATATTTTTTTCCAATATTTTAGTACTTACCATTATAAATATAGGATGTCGATATTTTTGACATCGATATTTAAAACTCGATATTGTAGTATGGAGATATTTTAGGTGTCGATATTCTGTCAGTGAACCAGCGCGGGCGGCCAAGCCGGTCCACCATGAACTGAGCACCCCATGTTTGTGGCGTGGGCTGGCCCTGAATGCAAACAGCCAGCCACTCACAACTTAAACTCCCAGCAGCAGCCAGGACGTGACTTACCCCAGCAGTGCCACAGGCAGCCGCAACCAAACAACCACCTGACTGGGCCAGCTGTCTGATTGGGCACTACCTTGTGACATCAGACAGGAGGTTCATCATGAAATACATTGTTAAAGAGCAGTGAGCCTGCCAGCAGCCCATGGCATAGCTCCGCTCAGAGCACCCCAAGCCTGCTGGAGCAGAGCGCGCAGGCCACAAGTGAGCCGCGACTCGCTTCCAGATGCCAAACAGCACTTCAGACAATAGATACAAATTGGGGAGTGCATCAGATATGCGTGACAATGCATTTCAGTGCTGTGGTGCAGAACACCTCACTGAAATGCGTTAGACTAGCGGCTGATGCATTCTTCTTGGCAGGTCTGTTGCATAAATCACAGCATTACTTCTTTTACTAATGCCTGCATTTTGGATTTTGTGCAATCTGACAACTGGTTGCCTTATCAGGTATTTAGGGACCCGTGCCATAAATTACATCCAAATATCTATGTATAGATGAATAAAGTTTTTCTGCACTTCATAAATACCTTTTGTTATTATAGTTGGACTTTTTAAACATTCAGTGCATACTGGGTTAAGTATTCACAAGCATATTTGATTAATTGTTGTTAAATGATACCCATAACAACCATTGTTTCTGTTTATGCCATTATTTTCCCAAGTTTCGTTGATGGCATATTGGGTTGCACTTGCTATATTTAAAACTTTAATGTGCAGTCGCTTGACTGCAAGCTTATTGTTATTGGGCCTTTTCTATTTTTTTAACACATTTTATTGAGTTCATCATTAGTAAACAAGAAGCAGACCTGTTATGTTCATTAGCCACACCTTCATTTGGCTATACACTGCGCAACCGCTGCCGCAATAAGAAAAAAAAAACTTGAATCCCATCCCAAATCCCCCTCTCTCTGTCGTGCCCTTGAGTCATATCTTCCATGGTGAAGTCCTAGGTGACAGTCCCTAGTTGTAGATAATTCTATAGAATCGCTAGTGAGAGCCAGTGATCAAGGGGGGACTCCTGGGCCATTTCTTTTTTTAATATACATTTTTTGGTTCTTTTCTTTTTTCTATCCCCTTGCTGTGACAAACAGGGAAGCCCCTATTTAAATAGAAGAGTATTTATCCAAAATAACTGAGACCTGTCCCTCTTCAATACCAAAACTGACAGATACCTAATTCTCAAAAGCTCTCTATGGAAAAGTAGAATAAACATAAAAAGAATTGTGTGCACACTACACTCCATACCTGCATGCGGACCGAATATTTAAAAGCAGAAAATATACCTTTTGGATTACAAGTATGACAGAACATTCGGGAGATGGGGGGCTTCAGCCATATAGCCAATACGTTTTCTAGTCACTGGGTGATCCATGGGGTCCACACTGCCCTAAAACATGAATTTGAAGAAACCCAGGAACTAAAAGAGTCAATATTTTAGACACTCCCTCTCATGAGAAAGTAGCTCTAGAAACATTTCAAATGAGCATTAGGGAATTTAGCCAACCGGAACAGCATAATAAAGCTAATAAATAAAGTTTCCAAGGACATGCAAAAAAAGAGCAAATTGCAGAAAACAATTACCCATGCCTCCTGAACGAGCACTATCCACAGAGTCAGCCTTCCTATAATAATGAAAGATGTCACCACCTTGGGCTTATATAGGAACCAATGGGTGGCAACTTTCTCAGAATCTTCGTCTGATTCCAATAATAAATCAGATCCACTTGTTCAAGCCATTTAGTCAATGACTACCAGACCGCTGTTCTATTTTTGGTCCAGGCACAATGAGGAAAAGGGGAGGGGATAATACATACACGATGTTGCCCCAGAGAATGTCTGCCTCAATGGAAATTCTAACAATGAGGTCAACGCATCCCCAAAACATGGCAGATTAAACCATCACGATTGTCATTCTCTCTAAACAATTCCTTTCTTTGGTCAAAATTTTTACTTCGCAGCAAGAGTCTTTCATTCATCACCACTGAGAAATTTGACCTATTTACCTTTCAGCTCCTTCAATATTCAGAAAGAGCAGCCTTCATGTTGCCTCTCCCAGAAAGATACTTTCAGTTCCCCTTACTTTACAGGACGTTGGACTGCCTCAGCCTTCAATATCTCCAATCTCTGGTACAGCAAGAGATTCTTACTTTTGAAAACTTTATGTTAAAAGACATCTCGACCCACGGCTGTATAGCTCATATAATATTAGCCTTGCAAAATTATAGCCTCTTATTTAACTTAAGAAAAATGACCCATTTACCATAAAACCCTCAAATATGTATTCAAAGAAATATTCTACCCCTTACTTAAGAGGACAAAGCGGATGGTTAAATTAGTGAAAATGAATTCCTTTTTCTGAACAATAGGAATCCTAGAACATCTGCCCTGAACGTTTTCCTCAAGATACAAAAAAATACATCTAAAGCTCCAGGGAAACCAATACTTTCTGGGTGTGAATCTGCTCTCGAACTCCTAAGGACATGTGTTGATTTCTTCATTAAGGAGTTTGTGCACTTGACACAGGCCTATGTCAAGGATAGTTCCCATTATGATTGCAAAGCTTACCTTAGATCCTGTAAATAAAGTTGTGGTTGCTTTTGGCAGCAAATCTGTCTGTATCAACATCCCACAGTATCATGGTATAACCATTATAAAGGGATTATAAAACCCTTGACCAGCTCCGATTCAAGTCCCTACTACATTCATCATCTCACTACTTCATATTAATCTAATAATTAATTTTTTCTTGTTCAATAAGGACTACTATTCCCAATGCAAGGGGAGCTCTATTGGAGCTACTTTTCCCCCAAACTTCAAAATTCTTTTATTTTATACCCTAGAGATGTGTTATATCCTTCTTTAAGGCTAACACCTTCAGAGCAAATATATGTATATGAAAAAGATATATAGACAATGTTTTCATGATTTGATCAGGTAAAACTGATGCACTCCCAAAGGTTGTTGGATGTCTGAATAATAGTCAACCATACTTATGTTTTACATATAACTGTCATAATATGAGCATTAATTACTTTGGCTTGACTATCACGAGAGACAATAATCACTTGTACACTGCCCTCTTGACTGAGAGTAATACTTTGCTTGAATAACATTGCTGTCTTTCTAGATCTCTTAAGGATGGTCTTCAATTTGGACAGTTACTTCGGCTTTGCTGGCACTGTAAAATGAGGGATGACATTTAAGAAAGGCCAGCTCGCTTTGTAAAAAACTCAGATTGAAGGGACACGCATTAAAACTAGTGAAGCATTTGAGGAAACGTGCATGGTATTCCCCTAAAGAGACCATTGACAGATTGACCCATGTTACTAGTACATTTTGCCCACTCTCTAACATGATGGTGAAGATAATAAGATAAAAAAACTGTGGAACATCTTAAAATCCTGTGACCTTGCATTGTCCTACAACTGTTCTTGTTTAAACGGGCCTGAAATTTAGGAGTATATCATCTAGGACTGTAATATGAATTGCTGTGACAGCTCCATCACACATAGCTCAGTTCTTCTTCCCGCCAATGGCCATTATTAATACAGTAAGCGTGTGGCTTGCAACTACATCCACAACAGAAAGGCTTTTAGGTATCAAACCAAATCCCATAAACTCAAGCATTTTTTAAATTGCCATACCACTAACCTTACTAACTGCATAAAAGTCCCCCATAAATTAGTATATATTGGCCAAACTTCATAGAAAATTAAGGCACACATTAGTCAGCACTGAAGTAGGATAAGATTCAAGGCCAAAAATGTTTCACTGGTTGGGCATTTCACATCAGTCAGCCACAAGGAGTAAGATACTCTATGGCAGGTTGCTCCAGGAGGAGATGATGTTATGTTGAAGCTATCCTAAACAGGGGAGAATGCAGTTGGGCTTTTCATTGCAATTCAACTGCAGTACGACTTCATAGACTGGAAGAATGGAACACTGTTTTTGCTTGCTAGTTTATTTATATAGCCCCCTATTCATCTTTACTGGATGGACTTCCACTTCATTGTAATTACACTGTGTTCTTATGCGTTTAAGCAGCAGGACTCAATACACTGTTAAATGGTTCTAATTTTATTGTGTGGCCTACTAACCTTTCTAATGAGTTTCTGCTGGCCATCCTTTTCATGTGATGGCATTGACATTCTCTACAAGTGCATCTTTTTGGACTAATATTTAGTACTACTGTATGATTTATACTTACTTATTTGCATTATTTTGCTCAACACTATCTGTATACATTCTATCATATTGTCAACCCTTTGCTGTTTTACTGTGTTTTTCCAAATTAACTATTGTTCAACTTTTACCATAGTCCTGAAAATATTGTTTGTATTGCCTTTCTTTTGTAATGCTGGCATGTGCTGACTCTTCTTCTGCCTCTCACAATTCCCTACATAGACATACAGATGTGATACATCCCTCCATACTCCCAGCCACATTTTAAGAATGTCCCTCAGTGGTGTACCATGTTGTTTTCAGCCATCGCTTAGAGAGGGTTTTGGAGAAGATATTTCTGATTAATTAATGGTTTGTTATAATCCTGTGTGATTCTGTACACTATAGAAATGAGTTTTCTTAAATTAGCCACACTAAGGCCTGAACTAGGCCTGAACTTCATCTTGAATGTCTACACGAATATGTGTTGTCATTTTCTTCTCTCTCCACACACAATCAAAATGTGCACAAATGAAATGCTTTAGCTGCAACATGTTGTTCTTGGTGAACTCAGCCTTCCCTTCGAGCATAACAATTCAAGGTCCTTCCACTCTCTCTTACTGTGGCTCTGAGACTCCCATTTCCTTGTGAAGGTAGAGTTCACTTCTTGTTGGTAAGTGCCTTGGCCATCGTTTTCCCTGCACTTATCTCGCTATGATGCAATATGAAAAGTCTGAACTTCTCTTGTGCTTAATACTGCAAACAAATTTCTGTATTCCTACTAATTCCCACCTTTCATAATATTCTCTGATAAACTCATGCTCCACTTTATTCAATTTACACACAAGTTATTTGTTAGTCTTTTCATATTTTAAATTAAATAGTGTTATCAGTCTGAAATGATTAGAAACATGTTTCAGATCTTCAATAACAGAAAGTTCCCCAAGGAGATGTTGAAGTTGGTGAGGTGCTAAAAGTTCTTGATCATAGAAAATATTCACAAACACAGCACATGACAATAAATAAATAAATCAGAGGAAGCTGAAAATATGTGGCCCCCCTCTGAAACAGAAATTGGTAAAGATGTACACACATAACAGTTCCTGGCTTTCATAATATTCAAATATTCTAAAGCAAATCAGTGTAAATATTCTCCTTAAAATTACCTAAAAATGTACTGCATGGACTAATTTCATGTCTACTATATTATTATATCTAGCCAATATCTTATTTTGAGGCGGTGAGACATCTCCAACCTGTGAACTCAGGGATAGCAAAGTGCCAACTAATTTTATCATTATTAAAGAAAGTACTTGTTAAGTTGTGCAGCAACTTTATTTGTTAATTGCAATACCTCTTTCTGCAAAAACTAAAAACAAAACGGAAGCAAAAACCTATCTTCTAATCTTTGAGGTAGAAAAATCAGATCATACTGCAAAAATTTCAAACCTTTCCAAAATATATATTTAATCCAATGTGTGTTGAAGTTGAAGAGAGCCCTATTATGTTCAACAGGATACCTAGATATAGACAGATTAATTAAACCCTAACTATAATTATTGTACACATTTTGAAAGAGAGGTTCTGAAATATTAGGTCATGAGCTCCAGCAAGACTCCTTTCACTTTGTTTCACAACAAGTTAATGGAGGCTCTTCTTCAAAGATAAATTAGCAATTTGTCAATTTGATGACATTCACATTTGATTCAGCATCAGATACAGCATCAGTTTTGGCCAGATAGGACCATTCAGGAGCTGTATACTTCTGGTAGGCACTCGTGCTCTTGTTGATCTTTTGGCTACTGAAGATTCACTCTCACTGTCACTTGAGTCATGTTCTTGTGGCTCTGTTACCTCTATAATCGTCTCTTTCCTTTGAACACTCTTCTGCTATCTCTCACAGGCTCAGGCCTCTTGTCTCCTCAACGCACATTCTAGTCTTTAGATTCACTTATGACCACAACTGCATATTCATCTTCACTTGCCACTTGGTTCACAGTTTCATTCTTATCTGGGGAAAATCCAGTGTTTTTATTTGGAATGTATCTGAGACTCATGAGAACAAGTGGAAGTGCATCTGACCATTTCAGAGATGTCAAAGTGTATACTTTAGCCAACCTCGCTTTCAGAGTACAATCGATTCGCTCAGCCACTCTTGATGCTTTTTGTCTGTAACTACAAAGCAATTCATGCTGAATCTGCCGTGCTGGTTATGGTAATTTGATTATTTCACTTTTAAAGGGACTGTCTTTATCTGCTTCTAAAGAAGTAGGCATACCGATTAACTTTCTCAGTAATAGTTTGGCCACTGTCATGCATCTCCTTATTGGACAGTGTTCCACCCAGCTATAAAAAAGACACGCTATCACCAGAATGTTAGTAAGGTCATTATAGACTGGCAGTTCAACAAAATCTATCTAGAGTCTGGTAGAGGGACCCTCCAACTTTACTGTGTGACTTACTTTCACCATGATTCTGTTGCCTCTTTCTGAGGACAAAGCGGATGGTTAAATTAGTGAAAATGAATTCCTTTTTCTGAACAATAGGAATCCTAGAACATCTGCCCTGAACGTTTTCCTCAAGATACAAAAAAATACATCTGCCTGTGTTTGTCTGCTGACAGGTTGTACAACACTGACAAAGGTTGTCTGCTACTGACCCAAAGTATGTATGATACCAGTATTTGTTAAATTATCTGATAATTGCATCACAACCTTCATGTGTGGGACTATGAATCAGTCTGGACATTAGTGACAAAATAGAGGTGGGCAAAACATAATGATTTACATTTCTCTTTTGAGTTAATTGTGGCACATTTGAGGGCACAATAGTTTGCTGCTTCATCCGCATTATGGTTTCCCAGGGTTACCATATCGTTCCCATTTTCATATGCACCGCAATTCACTATAAAAATGCTTTTGGGTAGTTCCAGTGTTTCCATCAAATCCAAAATGTATGTGCTATTTTGAATCAGGGTACCTGAAGAAGTCATGAATCCTCAGCTAGGCTATGTGTCCTTATCAAAGCAATAAGTTCTGCTACTTGTGCTGAAGTTACATCACACAAGTATGAAGATTCCATGATGTTCGATATAGTGCATACTGCATATTCTGCTCTCAATGTTCATTGATGGTCTCTCAGTCAAGAACCATCTACAAAGAAAGTCAGATTAACCATTTCAAGTGGTACATCTTGTATGCCTGGACTTAGTCTGGTGCAAAAATCGGTCACATCAATAAAGTAGTGATCACAGTCTTTATCATCATCTTCCCTGCTTGCATTTGGCAAAAGTGTTGAGGGATTCAGGGATTGCATTTTCTGATTTAAATGTTTTCAGTCGCTAAGATTACTTGCTCATATTTCATTAGTGTGCTGCTTGTCAGGTGCTGAGTTTGGGTACAAGCAGCACAATTTCAAATTAATGAGGGTCTAATGCAATAAGTGTATAACCTATCACAAACCCTTCACTTTGCTGAACTGCACAGCAAACCACTGCTACCAATTGTAGATAACCAGGAAGTGCTGAGGTCATTGGATCTAATGTGGCAGAGAAGTAGGCCACTAGCCTTTTTACTCACCATGCTTCTGAGTTAAGACTGATAACACACGCCATCCTCTTTCATAACAAAACAAGTACAAATCTTTTTCATTTTTGGCATTCCAAGAGTGGGTGCACTACAGAGTTGGTCTCTGAGTTCCAGGAAGTCACTCATACATTCATCATCCCAGGGTTCCATTACTGTGTATAATCCTCAGTAAATGGTTTGCACTTAGGGAAAAGTTTGGAATCCACTCTCTATAGTAGCCAACCATTGCCAGGAACATTCTTACTACTCTTTGAGTTGTATGTGGGTTCATTCTCAATAGTGCATAATTGCACTCTTTTGGAACTTTTCTAATCCCTTTTTTTCAAGGTTGTACGGTAAATAGGTGACATCTCTCATATGGTATTACATTTTTGTAGGCGACACCGTAAGCCCATTTTGAGCAAAAGAGTTAAAGAGTGCAATTGTATCCATCTTGCTTTTTTTCTTCTTTTAGGACACAACATCAGGCCATCGATGTATTGCACCAGCACTAGAAATCTGAACACAAAGAGATATTGTCTATCCATCCTAATGAAAAGGAATGGAGAAAAACACTTGGCACATGCAAATGACTGTATACCATGCTGCATAAGCTGGGACCTGAAACAAAATCAGTGCAGGATTTGGTACCACATGCCAACATGGAACAACAATGTTATTGAATTTTTTCTTCTGGAACAAACTATATTGATATTTTCTTTGCCCACATTATAACCACAGACAATTATGTATTAATATACAGTGGTAAATAGCATTGACAATCATGAGCAATATCATGCAGTTTATGTGAAAAAGGAGGACTACGAGAAAAAGAAACAAACAAAACTGAACATAGCGAAAAAACTGCAGCATTACAGAAGATAGGAATGTTGTCCTTATGAAATGTCCAGGTCTCCAACTTGTAATTTGGCTGAATCAGTCACATCAGACATTTGGTAGCGGTGTGTAAACACCTGTTTAAACTGTGGGGCAGAACCTCTAAATCTAGTGATGTGGGCTGTGATGGCGATGTCAAAACAATTCCTCTAAAATCTGCCCAGCGCTGCCATATGCATGTGTGTTTGTGGGGGCAGCCACAAGCTTTGAAGACCGTCTCCTCCAACCCCATGCAGAAATCGAATCCACGCTTCCATACCACAAGTGGGGGTGGGGATGGAGCCTTCCATAATCAGGCTATGTCGCGATTGGCGATAGTCAAGCCGAGAAACAGTAAATGACGTTTATATCTGTTGCCCCCAATGTCTTCTGCAATGTGTAGTAATGCTAATCGTGGTGTACTTGGTAAAACCAACCCCAGAACCTCAGCCAGACATGTATTCACACCCTTCCAAAACCTGTCTAAGACCGGGCATGACCACACTGTATGAATAATGGTGGCCTCTTCCGCTCCGCAACGGAGACACTCTGGGGAGGTAACAAGACCTGCCTTGTGAAGTCTTGATCGGGTGAGATATATTCTGTGTAAGTATTTCAGCTGTATAAGTCGCAGTCGCGAGGAGACAGCAGCCCCTCGTGGGGACTCCAGCGCTTCCCTCCAATCACTGTTGTCAAGAGGACCTAGATCCATTTACCAGGCTTCCCTGAGGGATTCCAATGTTGATGCACTATGAGTGACTAATGTTTGATAGATTTTGGATATTTTGTGGTCGATCAGGTCACCCATAAGGAGCTTCCCTTCCAGTGGGTTAAATTCAGGAAGGGCAGTAAAATCCCTAAGGTGGGGAGTAATAGCGTGGCGGAATTGACGATATTTATAAAACTGGGAATGTGGAATGGAGTACTCTTTTTGAAGGTCCGAGAAGGATTTGAGTGTCAGACCCTGGAGAACGTCTGCCAGTGTAGAGATACCGATTCGATCCCAGCCTGAAACCCTTGTAACTGTTGCATCTGGGGAAGAAGACGATTGCACCATATCGAGGCTGCACCAATCAGGCGATTCAGCCAGCCTATACGGTGAAGAGACTGTCGCCATAATGCCAGAACCACTTTTGAGGCCGGGGTAGGGTCTGGGAGTTGGCCCGGCCGTACAAATATTTATAGAGCGACGGACAACCTAGTAGCCTTCGCTCTAGCGCGTGGGCCGGTTCATCTCTGGGGCAATACCACCAATCATTAAGCACCTGTAAGTGAGCAGCAGCGTAGCAAGACTGAATGTCGGCAGTCGCAACGCCCCCGCAGTAGGTAGAGAGGAAACATGTGCGGAGCGCTATTCTAATCTCACCTCCGCCCCAGAGAAATTCATTAAGCATGGTATTCAGCTGCCTGAACCAGGTCTGTGAAATGGGGTAGGGGTGGTTGTGTAGTTGATATAGAAGCCGGGGAAGGGAGATCATTTTGAAAATGGCCGAGTGGCTGTACAGGGATAAGGGTAAACCCGCCCATGACTTAAGTTCCCATTTGACCCTAGCAAGGACTGTGTCAACGTTAAGTGCTCTGGATATCTCTTGCCGGTCGATTATAAAGACCCCCAAGTATTTCATGCCCTCCCGGGTCTGGGAAAGGTCTGAGGCCCATGTGTAATTAGACGTGGACCCGCGCAAAGGCCATAGTGTAGATTTATTAATATTCATATAAAGCCCTGAAGTCTCACCAAAAATTTGCATAATCTGCAAAATGCGAGGGCCCGATCTCCGAGGGTCAGACAGGAAGAATAGAACGTCATCTGCGTAAAGTGCAATTCTATCGGAGACCCCTGCTGACCACTCGAAGCCCCTGATCAGTGCATCTATGCAAACCCACGCTGCCAGTGGCTCGATGGCTAAAGCAAACAATAATGGAGACAGTGGGCATCCTTGTCGGGTACATGTTATCGCGTTTTTTAAGGTCTTGGACCACCCTCCATTTCCACTCAGCTTTTTTATGCCCATGATTGGAGAGTTGCAGGGAATCTCAAGCAGTTCTTTTAAATGCCCTGTTCGATCATCTTCTCAATTACTGCTTCATTCCTTTCTCTGCTTCCCGTGTAAGCTTGTAGTGAGGAGTTCAAGGGTAAACCACATTTGGTTTTAGTCTTATTTTCCCTGGCTCTTCACTTTTTTCAATACAATCTCTTTAACTGCAACATCCCATACCTCTTTTTTTCACTGTGGCTCTTAAATCAGGAGGCAAATCTTCTTTTGTAAGAATTGAGAACAGATAGATTTTTCACTCTACTTCATCTTGAGTTTTATATGCGACATCATTCAGTGTAAAATATATCACTCAATTATTTTTACAAAAGAGATTCCTACCTAATAAATTAGCAGGGCTCGTGTCACAAATTATAAACTGATGATCTCTCTCTATAGAGTCAATTTTACGGGGAGACATGATTATCAATGTGCTTGTTGCCAACACCTACAGCTGGGACTTCTTTTCCAGAGAGGGGTATGTTTGCAGCTTCCACAGATCTAACCATGGAAAGGGTAGCACCTATATCGATCAAAAAATGATGTTAGGTGGCAGTTCACCTCACCTTCAACACATTGGCCACTCTGGTCTACCTCTGGGACTACACCAAGCATTCAGTCTTCCTCCTCCCTCTGGCACTGTCTTTGCAACTGATTTGGGTCAGTAGGAAATCTGAAAGTAATTGTGTTTTGGGGAAAATCATTTCTAATTATCAAAGCATTCTGCTGAAAGGCAGAGCTCTGTTGTGAACAAGGCATGTTACTGTGCATGTTTTTCTGCATTCCTGGAGCAACAGGCATATTCATATTACATTTCTTGATTCTGAATGTTTTGCATAGGAGCCTTCTAGGCTAGGAACATTGACTGAGGATGTTGCGGTCCACTCTGTGCTAACTGATTTGGACTCATGCATTTAGGAAACAAAATCATTTTCATCTCAATTTTTTCTGCATTCCTGTTTACAGCATCCAAGGCGACCACAATAATGACAATGAGTACTTTTCTGACATGTTTACGTTCACATTATTCCCATTTTGATTATTCACAAGCCCTCTATCTCTACCCTGAGAAACAAAATTCTGGACATTACTTCCCTGCACACCAGTTCCACTTACACCGTGCATAGCAAAATTTGCACCAGAATTCATACAACCAACAAAACCAGAACCACCCGAATCCATTTGTTGATTCCTAGCACTCCTCTGAAAATGCTTTGTCTGTGCAAATAGCACGCTCAGCTGATGATGAGACCTAAGTTGCGGGTGGAAACCCAACATGCAAGCTCAAACAAATGTGCTAATGCTTTCTTTTGTGGGGTCTTTGACTCTGCTGAACTTTTTATAAATCTCCGTTAGCATCTCATATTATGCAGGCACTGATTCTTTTGACTCTTGAGTAGTTTTCATAGTCTTTGAGCAATTCACCTTTTTCTGGAACCTTTTACTTTAAATGCGCTATCACCTCTTCGTATTTCTCTATAACAATAGCAGCTGGAGTATTACAAGGAGCAATTCTTGGAAATTCCTCTGTTGGCCACGTTACCGATGCTTTACTCTCAGCCCACGATTCCTTTGGAACCACACTTTCAAACAACATATTCAAATTAACACAAAGCCCTTTGAAATTGTTCCCAATCCATCCACCTCATTGTACAACGTAAATAGCTCTTCCCTAAGCTTTAGAAAATTTGTCATGAATATAAGGAAATCAGATCTTTGGCAAGCAACATGCGCATATGCAGCGCCATGAACTTCTCGCAAAGGAAACTCCATCAGCTCCATTTCCATTTCCATTTTAAGCTTCTTATTCCTGCTCCTTCCTTTCTCCGATCCTGCCTTTTTCTTCTGTGCGTTACCTCCCTATATTGTCCTTGGCCTACATTTATCTCTATATTTCGATATAAACTTGCTGATTTTTTTCTACATTTACCAATTCTCTAATGTGTGCCCGTAGGGCCAATGAACCGAATTGATTTCATCACTCAAATCCATACTATAGTTTTTTCACAAATTTTCCTTTTTGAACAAATCAATGTTACATTTTTTGCTAACTCTTCACCTGCACACCAAGTTGCTTCTTTACTCAATTATGTTACTCAACATTATAGACAATTAGCATTTCTGTACTAATTGTACCTCGCAACATTTCCTCATATCTAGTTTTTGGCTAAAAGCATACATTTCTACCCTTACAGGTTCACCTTGTTGCACTGTAGTAACAGTAGCAATAGTAACTGCTGTGTCAACAGCAGGTGCAGTGATAACATTAGTGGGATCAATCCTACCAGAACATGCTACTTAATTCCAAGGTGCTCGTGTAACATATGGTGGTGTGTATAACCTTATGCCAGCCACACCAGTGTCTACTGCTCCTCTTTCTTGCTTCAAAACGTATCCTCCTCATTTGAATTATCCTTCATAATTTTCTCTTCTTTTTCTTTTTTAATTTTAGCAGTCTTTTTTTCTTTTTATCAATGCCATTGACCATTGCAGGAAACACACCACGCCTAACATTATATCCTCTCTCCATGCTCTTTGCTGCCTACCACATCTTGTTTCTAAGCAATTACACCTAGCATTTGTAACTTAACTCTTGATTTGTTTTATTCCCTTTCAATTGCAGTGTGATACCAACTATTTAATGCAGCAGACTCTATGGGCCTAGGCTGTGGTTTTCTTCCAAGAATTATTTGCCCCAGATACTCAAGCTTTCTCACATAAAATGCACCCTTCAAAGAGATCTCCTTTCATATTTGCCACAAACACATATGAACATACATATATGAAGTACAGAATTCGGCATATTTTCATAGGCCAGAGAATCTTCTGGAAGAATTTTCTCCCCTTCCTTATCAGGAGCTGAATGTTTTAATTTTTCAATTAGAACCTATTTTCACTCAAACCGATTCTAGCCAAGCCACATAATATACACAACTACAATCAACCAATCACAGTAAGGCTAGGGTGAAGGTCATACAAACGCAACACGACCCACAGTGTCAGCCAACCAATTGCAGTGCCACTCGGTGTGACACTGAGCCAAGACCAGCACAGCACACTATGACCCAATTCTCTCAACAGTCACAAGCAAACAAATGGACAACAGATCAAACTAAACAATTTCTTGTCTGCTTAAAATAAATAATGTAAACACAACGATAAAAATCTCTTGTTAGAAAGGAGAAAGAAGACTGGCACATTTGCGGCATTATCAGTCACACTAAGGCAGATTCTTGACCTGCAGCAATCCACCTTAATCAGTGCATTTATCCCCATGCATCAAAAAATAAACTGTCACCAATCTGAATTAGAGCACATTCACTAGAGTTTTAGTAACTCAGGAAAATACCCTATAATGGTGTGAATGTGGTGTCTCACAATAGGCATCTCCACTCTGCAGACAAGATCAACAAATAAATATACCTTGAGATCTTGGCATTTAATGAATTCGTTTACCAAAGCTCCATCAATAATCACAACAATTTAACATTTCTAACACATCCCAATTTCAACCACGACAGCACCTAAATAGTCACAATAATTAACACCAACAGTCTAGCTCACAACCATGAAAGATCAATTAAATCACAGTAACCAAACCATGTAAAAACCAGCAAATCAGAATCACAAATTCCCTAAGGAACATAGATACTGTAATTTATGATAAATGTTCTCAAACTACAAGTACCATAATGCACTCAAACAAAGCCACAAGCCAATGCAATACCTCCTCCCTTTTAATACTCACACTCTTTCTGCCCAGGAACACTGGAACGGAAGACAAGAATGAGCTAGTCTCAACGCAAGCAAAATCATAATAGGGAATTAACATAAGGCTCAGTCAAATGCAGCAAGAGGTCTGACATAGAATCAGCCTCAAAGAAAATATCAAAATTATTGTAAGTCCAAACCATGAGACAGATTGAGAAGGGTCTGTTATTCAAAAGGTGGGCCAGCAACTCTTAGCTCACTTCCAGATTGAGTCTTTTTTATAATAAAATCCAGAACAACACAGCATATTGCCTTGCTGCGCTGCATTGTGTGAAATGTTAGTAAATGTGCCCCCAAGTTGGTATCTTTAGTTTGATTCGTGGGAGAGCATAAGTACAGCAAATAGTAGTATGGATGATTCATGGTCTTTTTTGAAGCAGTGGTATGCAACGACAAAAAGACAGGATGCATTAGGAGCAAAAAATACAACGTTATAGTCAAACGTATCTCTTTGTCTTTTAAAAATAAAACATAATTTTGAACACAAAAAAATAAAACATAATTTTGAAAAGCTCCAGCCTTCCCAGTAAAATTACAATTTCGATTTTTGCATATTTATTTGCTTTTTAAGTAACGAACATATTTCTTAATTTATGCATTACTGTGATGTATGCCTGTTTTTGTAGTTTTCTGTATTTTTATGAGGTTCAATTTTCAGATCTTGCTTAGGCAGGGTCCCCGGCTTACAATAGCGCTTCCCTTGGGGTCCAAAGAAGTCAAAATCTTGGGAAGCACTGTCATAGGCTGTAAAACCCTTGTAATGCTATGTTTGTGATGGAGTACAGTCACGCAGCTGTACAACATGCCAAACAAAACATTGACAAACCCAAAAGGGTCTACTGTTTGGCTTTTCAATGTTTTTAAGCCTTGTTGTACAGCTGTGTGGCTGCTGTTCAGCATGGTTCAAAGTGAAAAAAGCACTATGGCGCGCCCAGCATTGGCTGCATCATAGCGCTTTTTTTTCACACTTTCAGCCATGCTGTCCAGCAGTTTGGCTGCTTTACATCATGGCTAAGAAACATTGACCCCTCCCAGACTGGATTCCGTCCCATGCATGGGACCGAAACCGCTCTGGTTGCAGTGACGGAGGAGGCCAGGAAGATTTTGGATCAGGGAGGATCTGCAGCAATCATCCTCCTTGACTTAAGTGCCGCCTTCGACACTGTAAACCACAACATCTTATTACATCGACTCGCCAGTCTGGGAGTCTCAGGGAAAGCAATAGCTTGGTTTGAATCCTTTCTTTCAGACCGTTCCTTCCAGGTTTTTGAGGGTGATATCACCTCCCCTAGTAAGCCTCTTGGCTGCGGTGTGCCACAGGGCTCCTCGTTGAGCCCTACGCTTTTTAATATCTACATGAGCCCACTAGCTGAGATAGTTTGTCCGTTCGGGATAAAAATAATCACCTATGCCGACGACACCCAGCTAGTGGTGGCTCTCAATCAGCTACACACCGCGCACAACAGCCTGAAGGACTGCCTGGAAGAGGTGACTAAATGGATGACATCGTCATGTCTCAAATTGAACGGAGACAAAACCGAGCTGATGCTCCTGGGCAATACCCCCATGCTTACGATCAACTCATTGTGGCCCACCTGCCTTGGCCCTGTTCCCACGCCAAAAGACACAATCAAGAGCCTAGGCATTTGGCTGGATAAGTCTCTTAATTTCAATTATCAAGCAGCCAAATTATCAGCCACCTGCTTTGGCCTACTTAGGCTATTGCGGAAGATTCTTCCTCTATTGCCTTTCCAAGCAAGACAGATCATGGTCCAGGGTCTCATCCTGTCTCGTCTGGATTTTGGGAATGCTCTCTATTTAGGGGCCCCCAAACCACCTTGCGCAAGCTCCAGATTATACAGAACTGCGCCGCCCGAACACTGCTTCAGATCCCTCGTCGACTGTCAATAAAACCCGGACTAAAGAGCCTCCACTGGCTCCCAGTCAGGGAAAGAATTGAATTTAAGACTCTGTGTATCGCCCACCGAGCCTTCTGGAAAACAGGTGCTGGTATCAATCATTCATTAATCACCCCCTACCATCCGAACAGACAGCTCAGATCAGCATCCTCCTTCCTCACGACAGTACCCAGGATCAAGAGAGCTAGATGTGGGGGTCGGTCGTTCTCTTATAACTCAGCCAAGCTTTGGAACTCCCTTCCCTTTCATATACGTTCAGAGCCCAATTTACTATGGTTTCGTAAACATCTAAAAACCCTGCTTTTTAACAAACCTGAATAAACCTCAACTGTTTCCTCCATATGCATTGTCCGTAGCGCTAGGACGCCTGAGGGTAGCTATCGCGCTCAATAAATAGTCATTTCATTTCACTAAACCAATAGATCTCGCATAGATGAGACCTATTGGCTTTGCCAATGCTTATTTCCCAACCTGATGCAGTCTTGAGAAGCAAAATGGAAAGGAGTTGATGGGAGGGAGAAGAAGATGTGGCACTATGGACAGAGCCCGCAACTTTGGAACTGGGGCACCAGGTTTGTGTCTCGGCGTCGGCTTAACATCCTGTGATTCTGGACAAATCACTTAGGGGCAAATTACGATGGTGGTCAAACGAGCATCTGACTGCCATTGTTGCGGTAACGGGACAAGCCAACAGGTAGTCAGCAGTCCCGCCCACCAAATTACGATCCAACCGCCCATGTAGGCGGTCGGAAACATGGCTCTTTCCATTGAGGCTTGGGCTGCGGCCTAGATAAGCGCTGCAATACAAGCCCCAATGGCAAAAGGCATGTTTACAAATATCCCTGCACTGTGTGGCAGGCACCACACGGTGCCTGGCACATGGGGCATGGATGTTTGGGGGGGCATCACAGGTGCCCCCGGGCCTCATAACAGAGGTCCAGGGGGGACAGGGGGCACTGCTAGGGGCCCCCCAAGTTTCTTTCCAACAGCCTTTCTATGGCGATCAGACTGCAATGGAAAGGCTGTCAGAAAGGGACATTGTAATCCCTACAGCGGTGTCTGAACAGGCACTGCCCCTATTGCAGGGTCTACGATCCGACCTATAGTCTGACTGGCTCCTTGAGCCTGTAGGAAGCGTCGGTCAATCCCTCCGACTGATGCGGTCTGACCCACCACATCGGTGGGACTGCTCTGCTGGATGTCGGTGGGACCGCCACTGACGGCCTCTTGGCGGCCGTCCCACCGACATTGTAATCAGCCCCTTAATCTGCGCTGCCAAAAAAGAAAGGAATGTGAACTTGGTGAATCTAACTGGTGCTCATGTAAAACGCTCCAATACCTTCAAGTCAGGTCGAGTTCAAGCTATACAATTATGAAAAAAAAGTGGTTCTGGGAAAATCACTCAATCTCCTCTGCCTAAAAAAAACCAATTGGGAACTTGTGTAATGTAAGTGCTCCAATGCCTTCGGGTATGGTCGAGTTTGCGCCATAGAAAAAACACCAAAAAAGAAGCAATAGTGCCTCAATCATAGCGCGAGCAGTGGACGAACACTAATTAATATAAAGCAATGTGTACTTGGTTCATGCTCTACACAAAGAAAGGAAGTGACGAAAAAGTGATGACATGCACATGCTTGGGGACTTTAAAAGGCAGCAAAGAAGAGTGATAATGATGCCAATGAATGATAAGTATTAAATGGGCTAAACACCACATTTTAACGGGTTTTTTTTTTAGACACAGTTGATTGTCACCATGCGAAAACAGGGCATGTGCGCTGCCTGCAGATGATCACTAAAAAGGTACAACTGACGGAAAACCATGCAAACATCTTTTCAGTCACTGCGGAGCAGCAGTCATCTGTTTTTTTTATGCTGAAATCAAGAAGGGCAGTGAAAGATCAAATTAATCGTGACATATTGTGAGCCATTTCTGCAGGAGATCAGATAATGACAGGACTGGGCAAATCACATTGTAGCTTTAGCCTAACAGGCTCCATTTAATTTTTTTACAGGAAAACAGTTTCAGGTGGTCTTTGTCAGTTGATAAGTGGTGCAATGTGAACCATGAAATATTCGTGCACAGACTATTTATAAAATATTCATAAATTATATTGTGAGCCATACGCAGTTATTATTGTTAGGTAGTAAACAGGCTCCTGCTGCTGACCTCCTGCATAATGAATGTTTTTCCGTTCTGGGCAGGTTCAATGATTCTTTTAAACCAATGAGTCACTCAAATGTGTTCAGCTTACATACGTTTGGGGGCAGAAATGAAAAGAGTAGTTTTCCACAGTGTTGGTGTAGAATTTGGGAGAGGAGAGATTTGCAATTCGTTAGTCGGCATATTTAATTCAAATGGTAAACTAACCAGCGAATAACATACCTTGCCTTCGTTTTTATATGGTTATTAGGAATAATTGTGGCATTTGCCTATCTGACCCTGACTGAAGACTAAAATATACGCAGAGGCAGCCAGGTGTCATATTTCAGTCAACAGCTCAAGGTTTCTAGGGTAACCACGCTGAGCTAGAGTCACGTGGCCAGCTGCGGCTGCCCCAGCTGGGGAGCACAACGTTGTCACATGGAATTTTGTTTTCCTGCCGCGTCTGTCGAAGTAATTATGTGTACGTGAGTGAGCATAACCTCGGGTCTGTGATATTTTGATATGGCAAGTACACGTGCATGCGAGTACTCTGCTGCCGTAAATTGAAACAGTAAAGAAAAGGAAAATAAATCAGTGCTTCATGGGGATGCATATGATACATGATGCTTATGGGAGTGCGGGTTGTGGATTCAGCGATAGCACTGCTGTCCACACGTAATTAAACTCTGCCTCTTATGGAATGATGCACACAGCGTTGAGGGTGTTGGTAATAAAACCGGGTAGATTCATTTGAAATGTTTGGAACATATTTTCAAGATGTGAAATGCCCAATGCAATTAGAACGCTACACACTAAATTACTCGATCATTTGATACCACTGACGAACGAGCCTACTCATGACATCATCCAAATAACGTGTTTATTTATTATTTATTTCCCCCTACTATGTTGTTTCTAAGCTCAGTAAATAACCTGTTACTATCCCAATTTAGCACTACTCACTTTAATGAACTCAGAAGGATGTGGTGGACCGAGTATGCCTTAGTGACATTCGACCTCTTGACCTCTAGGTCACTGCAATTGTCAGCAGAGATCGTTATCTCACGGAAGTATATTGCTGGATACAAAGGTTGTGCCACGTGGTAGAGACTTGCATCTCTCTCTCTCTCTCACTCTCTCTCTCTCTCTCTCTCACACTCTCTCTCTCTCTCAGACAGTCTTCCACCTTGACTGCATCTTCTTATGAGAACAGAATACTGAATCAATTTGTAGTTAAGCAAGGTAATAATTATTATAATTCCTCATGAAAATGTGGCTGCCCGCCGCCCCCAAAGGGGGCCCCCCTAAAAGGGCGGCCCTTTAGTGCCATTGCGGCACAAGCCTACCCCTCGCTCTAGCAGCAGAGGGCTTCCGCCTGGAGCCCGCTGTTCAGGGGGTGTGGGCGTCACTTCCGGTACGCCCACGGGGGGAGGGAGGGTATGTATACCCCTCTGACCCTCCCAGCGGCCTCTTTGCCGCCAGCCTAGCCGTCTAAGGATCGCGCACTCGTTGGTGGTCGTCTTGTCGCTGTCGCATGTTCCACCGCCGGACACGAGGTCAGCTGGCTGGCTCGTTGTCGCGTTCCGGCTGATCTCGTTGCAGTGCGGTGAGATTGTGCACCTCGGTGGCATGATGGAAAGTACGAGCTGAAGGTGTGCGGTTGGTTATCGTCCACTTTAAGAGCTCTGGTTCTGCTCCCGGTAGATTTCTCTGTTGCGGGATCGTCTAGAAAGCAACATTTTGGGTGTAGCGTTGGCTTTCCCAGGGAGGCTACTAAAGGGGAACAATTGAGCGCGATGCGGTGGCCCGCAGTCTGTCGGGTGCGCAGGCCCTCCGTGGTTCAGGGCACGAAGCGGCGCTCACGGGTCGGACAGAGGCCGATGGGCAGGGGAAAGAGCTGCTGTCCCGGGCAGCCTGGTCAGTAGTAATCAGCGTCGCTGTCGCTGCCTGGGGTTGCGGGGCCGGGCCGGTGTCCCTTCGTCGACATTGAAGAATGTAGGACTAGAGCGGGAACTCTGCGAACGCTCGGCGGCTAAAGTAGTGTATGGCGATGGTGACTAATTATGTGACCGGGATCCCTCCAGATAGGATACGGAATTCAAAATAAGTTCATGGAATGCCCAGCAGGTGGCAGGCATGCTAAAGAGTAATCATATTCTCTGACGACGGCTGAGATACGTGTATTCACGGCCGCCGCCACCATGGTAGGTTGGTCGGCCTGCTGGCATGGCTGTACCTCAGGGGGAGGACGGACTACCTTCCTTTACCCTGAGGGGGTACAATGTTAAGTTATCTTGTTGGGAGGGGATTGTAGACTACGGAGATTTGGCATCACAGGGGCATTTGCGGGCCTCGGCCCAGACTGTGATGCGTTGGGGAGATGTTGTGCGGGTCGGGTCACTGGAGCATTATCAGAGGTATTAAGTGGGTCTGTTATGCATAGGCAACGTTAGCCTCCGGCTTCGCGCATTTGCTGGTTTATCTTTGCCCCTTTGGGTCTGTCTTTTCTCGCCCCTTGAGGCTGTGTTGCGGGGCTGGACGCCCCTGCCGTTGCCAGGCGTTGATAGCTGTCGTAGTCTGCTGCTCCCCGCCCCCCCCCCCCCATTCATCTAGGAACCCAGGGGTGAGCAGATTAGTTGCAGCGCGATCTTTTATTGCCGGATGCCCCTTGCCGTGGTGCAGGCTGCGTCGGCGTGTGTGGAGGCGAGTCCGGGTCTTGGGTATCCACTGTGAGGAGATGGTGTTGCGTAGCGGTGGCTCCTGCCGCTCGCTCACTCCGACCCTCTTGTGTAGTGTGACCCTGCTGTTCCGGTGTCTCTGCGACGCGCAACTGGGCAGGCTCATTTTCGTCCCGTCGGCTTCCAGCCTAGGTGGGTCTCCCTGGCTTGTTGCACGGGTGAACCTAAGACAGAGTGGGGGAGTTGTGCCTAGGCAGTCTTAGTGTCCGAGGTGCGGGTGCGTCGGGGACGGTGCGCATGGGATTGTCTGCTCGTGCGTTGGAGGTTTACGCCACCGATATTTATATCGGCCAAGCCTCGCTGTGCGTTTCCGTTCACTTACCCTTTCTGCTGGATGCTTTCTATTCAGGCAGGATTGGAAAGCGGGGTAGAACTGTGGGTGGAGACGTCATTTGGGTTTCTGATTGGCCGAGCAGGGGTGGCCATTGTGTAGAGTGTGCCATTTTATTTGGCTGCGCATAGGATATTGGTGGTGACATGTTTTAATAACGGGTGGGCTCTTTCAGAGCATGGTCAAGGTTAAGTGGTGCTTTCTGGCTGGCTTGGTTCTATGGTTGAGTGTGTGTTCCATTCCGATTGTTGCAGCCTGGTACAAAAATTTGGGCAGGGGCCTGGTCCGGAGCTTGATGGTTGTGTATGGCAGGTTGTGTCGTGGAGGTGCCGCTGCTGAGCCTCTTTCATTCGCTCACACGGGAATTTACGTAGGTGGAGGGCCCCATGCCTCGCCAGGCACGACTGCGGGCTGCTCTCTGGGTGGGGGCGGACTAGCGCCAAGGCCAGAGCATGTGACAGTTACTTTTAAAATACAGTGCCCGTAAAGATTGGCATCATCGTTTCAAAACACTGTTTGCAAGCTGAAGATGCCCATATTGAGACGCCTCCTTTTACTTGCATGGAGTATTACCGGGAGGACAGTTAAGTTGGCCGAAGGAAGCAAATGTACAGACCCGTGATTCAAGGTTTAATGAGCTAGCTATTCATTCGAAGCTTATCCTTCATAGATAGACTTGCGGATTTTAGAGGTTGATTCAGTGGTTTTGGGTTGGCTCCGCGTACAGGCAGAGACGACGATAGCAGGGCAAAGGGACATTGAATACTTAAAAGAAGTAGGAGCCCCCTTTTGGGATATCTGAATGCACGCAGTCTCTTCACGCTGTCTTGCCCAGGCGCCGCCGGTGTCCTGGTGAGGCCCCCATCATGTAGTTAACAGGAAGGTAGCACGTTCTAGTGGGTAATACCTGTTTTCGAACATGCCATTATGGGCATGATGCAGGTTAAAATCCGGACCATGCAGGTGTTTATGGTCTGCAGTTAATAAACAAACAGACTCTTCGGTTGAAACATCTACGAGGCTATGGCTCTTCTCGATCACTTGGGTAATGTATCGTCAAAGGAGTCATGACTACAATGTCGGATTACGGTAAACCGAAACGTCTTGACGAGGGTTAGAATCCGAGTAGCTTTAACCTGGGGGCACATGCTGCGATCGCCTTTGGTTACTTAGGAATGAGTGCGCAGGGTCAGCGTTATTTGCTGTCGGCCACAAGGGGAGTGTAAGAGGAATACACTTTTATACTTATTACAGGACGTAGAGGCTGGGTTAGCTGCCCTATATTTATGGGGAAAAAAAAATGATGTATTTGGAGACTGTTTTTGGTTGAGTGGCATTCTCGGGGATTCTGGTCCTCCACTCCAAACGGGAGTCCCTCGCAAGCACGGCTCCAACGTCATTCGTGTAGGAGCTGGGGGGTGGGGACTCTGGCCTGCGCTCAAAGTTAAAGTATTTATGGATGTTTGTACACGTGTCCCTACTGGTAGTGAAAGCAATTTAGTTGTTTTGCTCGATGTATAAAGGGATGATGCCTGTTCCCGAATGTCTCGTAGGATGATGACTATTTGGCTTGAATTTGTGTTTTATTTCATGCAGGAGGTAGCGCAAGTGGTTACAGTGTGGCGCTAAGAGAGTGGTAGTAATCATTTTAATAATTATCACAAGTGGTTGCAGGGGCATTAGTGGACCCACGAGGAAGGCCTTGACAACACTCCCATTGCTAACAATTCTTCATAATTTACAGAGTTGACTTTGACTCACTGACAGGGGTAGTCACCTATCCTCAGAGGGGTGCTTTAGCACCAGGTGGCACTGTCCCATGGTTGTTTTACGTTCGGTCGAAGGTGTCAACCACTGAGCATGCTGGAGCCTACCGTGATCATAGTGGGGCAAACCGCAGCAGGAAAACTACGGAGTCAGGCGGGATCTGATGGGCCCCAAAGTGCAGCGGCACTATTTAGAGGAATTGCGGCAGAGGTAGTGTGGACTTGCGCAATAGCCGAAGAAGTAACTAAGGACACCCAATTTCCCCGGTGTTCCTCGGCAATTTGTTGAATTGTCTGGGTACTTGCGTGGCTCAGGGTGGCGCAGAACAGGCAACGTCACATGATGTATGTCGGTGGGGCGTGTGCTGTGCCGGATTATATGGGCGCAGCGTCCTTGCTAGGTGGAACAGCCCCAGTTACAGCGTTCTGTTCATAGCCAGTTTGTTGCCACAGGACTATATCACTGTTTTCAGCCTACATTATTCACAGGGTGCACTCAAGATTCATGTAGGGGCCGCTGTTAAGGTGGGGTCCTTACGGTGGTGCCTTGGTGAGCGACCTGCGCAGCGGATTGGTTGGTTGTGGTGCCTTTCCTTGGAGTTGGGATGCTCGGTACAAACCTCGGCTCGTCCCGTTGGCGCCTGGGGGGGCGTGCGCTGTGAACAATCAGTTTCGTTTTATTGCATTGCATGTAGACTTCGCTGCTTGGCCATCGAGGTCCTTGTGCCACCAAGGGTTATGGAACATGTGTACACCGCGGAAGGCGCCTCCAATCCTGGAAATTACTGATATCGATATGTCTTCCTCATCTTCATTGTTTGATTTTGCTCGCAAGAAAGTGTCAGTCATAGTCCTTTAAATGTCACTCAGAGTTGCACTGAAATGATGGAAATGTCACACATAGCAATCTGAAACCTTGGCAGCCATGGATGGGGGCAACTAGCTCTTGGGTGGCTATGCAACTGAGCTATAATGGTGGCTTTTTATCTGATGCAGGTAGAAACATTGACTAAGCCAATAGATGGGCTTGTGGTAGGTGTAGTGTTCCTTTTGTAGTAAATATAGGGACGCAATGACATAGCAGCTAAAGAACAGGCAGGGCAAGGCACGGCCTTCTCCAGCACGCGTGGGTGGCTCCGACGCTTTAAAAACACGACATCCTGGAGGTTTGAGGTCAGGAGTGCATATACTTGTAATCAACAGCACATGATGTAGTACTACCAGCTGCGCTGGGGCCAAATTATTTGGGGCACCTGTTTGGAACAGCCTTAATTGACACAGCTCAGTTCTTTCATGCCCACTGTGAGGAAGGTTACTGACAGTGCACTTAAGTGGCACCAATGCCTTAGATCTCTATTGCGTCCGACGAGTCCTAGTAGTGCTCCCACTAGCCGGACGCTATTGTATTTGGAAACATGGCGACTAGCATTGGCACGATCGCCGAACGTCACGTGCGCCTTACAAGTCCAGGTTCAGCAGCATAGGTACTAGTGGAGAGATCCCGGCATATGGGATTTGGTTGACCACAAAGGGGAGAACGGGTTGACATGTTGCCTATGTTATTGAATTGGACGACATCTACATAGCAACAGGTGGATAGGGCAGGGGTGCATGTGGCACATTTGTTAATGGTGCAGGGTAATTATTGTTTTACCCTAGGAAACTGGGATCTCATTCCCAGGTTTTGTCGTTTTGGCCATCGATTACCAGCCCAATGGTGGGAAAGTACAAATTTACATTTACTTGGTGCTGTGTTATGCTAAGTACAGTTACTACCAGCAACTACGGGATTGTGCTAACGGAGTTGTAGGGCGGCGGCCCGATTGGCCTGGTGAGTTATGTAATCCCTGTGATGTCATGATGAGGTTTGGTAGCACAGGGTAATGGGGGCAGATGGTACTAAGTCTCTCTTGGGTGAGCTGGCTGTGGGTCAGGAAGCGCCAAGGCATCAGTAGCACCGAGCGGCTTACAGCCAGAGGCGGTATCCGATGCACAGGGCATTTGTTAAATTAGAGCCCTACCCAGAGGTACCGCCTTAAGTGCCTGGAGGTCTGTTGGCACCGCCTTTCAAGGGAAGCCATTGTCTGGCGGGCTGCTCTGAGCAGAGCATTTGCAGGCGTAAGTAACAGTTTCCGCTACCAGTTCAAATGTGCATCTTTCACTAAGTTACTCAGATAACTGGGACAGGAAGTAAGGTGGGCTGGATACCTCTTGCTTCTACCTGCATTGGAACATCTTGTCAGGAGTGATTGTCAAAGGGATTGCACTTCAGCCAGGTATTGTTAGCTCCCATCCACATCAAGCAGAGTGTTTAAGGTCACCTTGGGCCCCATTTACACGGCCCAGTATTAGGCCCTTGTGGGTCAGTGCCATGAATTACTAAATTGAACGAAACAGGAGGCTTGCGTGCGGGTTATACCAGCAAAAGTTTGGGGAGAGCTAGACTCCGCCCATGGTCAAGGGGTAGGTTTAAGTAGTTGGAGTGGCACTCTTAATTGACCAGGGGTTCAATGCGACACTAGGGCATTGTGTGGTTCCCAGGGGGCAGCAAGTGTAGGCAAGGTGCTTTCCAAACCTGGCACCAGAACACAAGGTGGTCAGGGCCAACTTGCCTGTTGGGTGACTTGTGCAGGCACCTGGGTAGATGTCACTCCAAGAAGAGGTGAGTTGTCTCCAATAGTGGGCACAACATATATGTGTGTCTCTGGCCTTACAGCGGTGTGGAGCCTGTCTCATTTAGAACTACGCACAGGCGAAAATTGGGTACTTAAGGTTCGCATGACCAATGTGGTTGTGGTATCTCCTAGCCTACCCACTGAAGGTGTACTGCAGCTAAACAGGGAACTGGGAATCTTGGTTTCCGTTATTTTGGCAGGTTAGGTAGGACTTAGACAATCCTCAATGTTAGGCACCATATCGGTCAGTGCGCACTGCATTGAATCAGACAGATCCTCTTAGCTGGTTTGCCTAGGGGGTTTCACCTCAGAGGGAGCTGAGCTGGCGGAATTCCCATAAGGAACAAAGGATGCATGGCATGGGCAGGTGGGCCCCCCCTTGCTCATTTTCACATACCACTAGTTATGACATTCCTGTGCGTCATGATTTAGAAAGCAAAGGGACTGCAAGGTCAAGCATAATCCTCCTCGCCCGAATAGCCTAGGCAGGCAGGCGGGAGTGGGAGCGGTTACATAACAAGGGGGCTGCGGTCCCGTAGATGGGGGACACAGGGGTTCAGGCACACACAGTGCTAGAAGGACGGCAGCTAGGTGGGATCAGCAAATAGATGGGGCAATGTGATCCTTGGTGTTGGAAATCGCCCCGCCCAAAGTTGGCACGGGGCTAGGTCAGGTGAGGCAGAGGAACTTTCCCGCAGGAGGGTGAATAGTTCCTGGCACAGGTTCACAGGACAGAAGAGTCTTTGGTTTCTGCAGATACTAGCTGACCCAGGCGAAAGTCAAGGGCTATTGTGATAGAGATGGGGTTCATCTATCACCAGTAGGGCGTGATCTCCTCCCTTAGATTTGCAGGGGGCCTGGAAATGAGCGGTCGCATGTTGTAATGCGCTGTTTGGTGAGTTCAGCAACTACATGGGGCAATGTGAAGCTCTGATGGGCGGAGAGGATCCCCCGCAGAGGTGGCACGGTGCTAAGTCTGACAAGGCCGTGAACATCCCTGTAAGAGGGAACTGTTCAGGGCGTAAGTTCGCAGACCAGAGGGGTCTAGGTTTCATCAGACACGAGCTGATTCAGGCTAATGTTAAAGGCTACTTTGCTAAAGTTGGGGTCCATTGCCATCCAGGCGCACGCCTAAGGTGAAGTTGACAAACATGGGGTGCATCTGTCACAGGCGGGCAGTGACACGTTCCACTGGGCATGCAGGAGGCCCTAGAAAGCAGGTTGCTTTGAGGAGGACGGGGTCCACTTGTCCCCGGTGGGGATAGACCTGTTTCTCCTGGATTTAAAGGAATGTTTGGAAAGGGCAGGTTGCAGGTAATAGGAGGTGCAGTGGTGGGGGGCCCTGGCTGCGACGGTGGCCGCCTCCAGGGCTGTGGCGGAGTTACAGGGCGATCTGGAAGCAGTCTGGTACAGTAAGGGTACCTCTGCGGCAGACGGGTACAGTAAGGGTACCTCTGCGCGGCACAATAGGGGTGCCAGAGCCAAAGACCAGGATCCTCAGGTCAGGGTCCTGGAGAACCGCGACGGCGCCCCGTTAGTCCTTCGGGCGGTTGGGGGCCTGACCAACCGGGGTTTGCCCTATACGCTCCGCCCTGAAAGGGGCGTGAGTAGGATGGTAACAAGGGACAAGTGATTCAGTGGTGGATCAACAAAGGTGTAGCGCTGATCGGGCATACATCCCACAGTGCTGGCTCATCAGGCGGGCAGGGGCAGCATAGGTTGGACGGCTGTCTGCCCATGGATCGCCCGTAAGATAACCCACCTTATTGCATACTCTTGTATGGAATAAACCTGCGACAAGTTTTTCCCATAAACAAAGTGTCTTGTGGTTTATTTATGCACGTTCGCCTATGGGAAGGTGGGGGGATGTTGCCGGTATTGGGACTATGACAAACATTGCTATTTCACACATACACGTTAGTATCCCCAGTGGGTCTTCAACCACGGGATTCAGCAGTGATGACTCTTGAATCCTCTTGGCCTGACGAACCACTTGCCCAGATAATAAAAATCTGGAAAGCCATGACAAAGCATAACACAGAACATGGCCTAATATAACCTAACCTAAAAAACCTAACATAACATGGGTGTTCATTTATTTTAGTTAATTTATTTTCTATTGTGTTCGCTTATTAATATTTCCCAGTTTACATGAGCAGCAAAGGTGTTCCCTGCCTTATGTAAATCCTGTTAATGGTTTAATTTCATTTTCTCCCCCTGCGAAGTTCACTGCTGCATAGTCCTTTTTTTATTTCATTCATGTCACATGCTTTGCTCTGATTGCCAACTCCGGCCATTTTTAAACATTAAAAATGTATCCATTAAACTCACCAAACAGTCTCTTCTATTACTTCTCATATGTTGTCAAATCATGCTGTTATCAATCTCAAAATGTACATGATTTCACATTTCAGCCAGTCTAATCTTCTTCACGGAGGACCTGGAGCAAAGTTACACCGTCTTCCGTTTGTTCAGCCCTTCAGTGTCAAGGGTCTGTCAGAAAACATGTGAATTAAAATCCTGTGCATCACGCAGAATGTCCATTGAACAGTATTTGGATACCTTTCTGGAAGTTTTCTGTTACTGCACCCTGACATATCACACAACCACAAACATATGCCTCAGAAAAGCCAGAAATGTTGTCTTTTCGAATGCTTGTTAGCCGTAGCAGATAAATAAGTGGCAATCATGATTTTGTTGTGAATAATTAAAATTAAAAATGTTTCAATTGTGAATATATGAGAGTGTCTATTAATCATTTTAAAGGTCTGATGAAGAAGGAGTGTTCTTTAGAGTGTCTCAGTCACTCCTGTTCTTCCAAGCACACCATTTTGCTCTGTAACTACTCTGTTAGACACTTATGCCCTTTTTAGTCACACATCTTTCTGAAATCCTCCATCTGAATTGCTGACTTCCTCTCCTCGTTCTTCATAACTGTATTTTCACTCAGTTCTTCTGCATGTACCTCTTTCTTTAACCTACTTTTCACCATGGCCCTTCTCTCTCATACACACATACAGTCTCTCCTCACATATAAACAGGTAATTTACTTTTCCTTTTGCGCCATCAATATTTCAACAGCTGTGTATACCACCTTCATCCTCTTTCATATAAAATGGTCATTAGAGTTGGCACATGTGTGACCATCTCTGTAGAAAGGCCAAAGATTTGATGAGCTTGTAGTTTGAACACCTTTATGACCCACTCATAGGCACTTTCAGAAGCTCACGCTGTCTTCAACTTCAACTATAGAGGTCTTAGTCATGCCCCATCATGAACACCCATGTACAACCTGAAGTCACCCAGACACTTAGGAACTCATTATCAGGCACACGGAGTGATATCCCAGCGAGGGATACCGCTTTATGCAAATGCAGTTTTGCAGTGTCTCCATGCCCATATTTATCGAGTCCTCAAACTCCAGACCCGATAATTACTGGCCCAGAGACACCAGACCCAGAACCATCAGCAGAGCTGCGGGAAGTGCAGGCAGCTGTGGTGTCCGACCCCTGCCCTCTCATATATTTCTTGTTTAGCAAAACAGGCTTGGGTCCTTATACTACCTGGATTAGACCACACAGCTAGTGTTAAAAAAACATAGTGTCCAGATAGACCATTCGTGGTAAATGAATATTGAAACGAAACCTTGTATGGCACTTCCAAAGTACGTGTGATTTATTTCACTTTTCTTTAGAAATTTTTAAGAAACAGCATGTCCTAACATTCTTTTCATGTCATATGTCGGACAACACTTTTTGTTTTGACACATAAACAAAATCATATGGTGTAATATTCAAAGCATCATACATAGATTAAATAGTGAAACAACACAATGAAACACATTAAGACACATTTACATTTAACATACAAAATATACAATGTGAACAGAGCGACCAGTCCTGGCTTGAACTACCCCACCCAAAATCGCTTAACCCATTAGCATGAGCTAATGGGTTAAGCGATTTTGGGTGTGCTACGAGGGAATGTTCTTGATTTAATTTTCCCTTTTTAGACAACACCCTTCCCAATTCAACATACCCTTAGCTTTGTACACAGGCAGGACTTTAGGCTGTAGCTTCAGTCCACGAATAATTAAATGTCTGCCTAGTGGTAGTTCAAGCCAGGACTGGTCGCTCTGTTCACATTGTATATTTTGTATGTTAAATGTAAATGTGTCTTAATGTGTTTCATTGTGTTGTTTCACTATTTAATCTATGTATGATGCTTTGAATATTACACAATATGATTTTGTTTATGTGTCAAAACAAAAGTGTTGTCCGACATATGACATGAAAAGAATGTTAGGACATACTGTTTCTTAAAAATTTCTAAAGAAAAGTGAAATAAATCACACGTACTTTGGAAGTGCCATCCAAGGTTTCGTTTCAATATTCATTTACCACGAATGGTCTATCTGGACACTATGTTTGTTTAACACTCTCATATATTTCAGCATCGGTGGAGCAGAAAAGGCTCCCCCTGCTAAATAAAAAGAATACCTTTCTTCCTGCCATTCCCTGACACCCTTCTGCCTGCAAAAGGTCAAGAGAAAAAACCCCAGAACATTAACCACCTGTTCTAAGCAGATGGCAAATTTTTGCAGAATTGGACTCAATACTACTATGTGCGCATGTTATTCCCTAATCCTTGGAAACCACTTGTACTTCCTGTTAACTCATGGGGTGATGCTGGCCAGAATCGGTAATTCTAGTCCCTGTATCTCACCGCAGTGTTAACGAGGAACTCGGAATGGAGGCACTACAGGTGACTCTGCTCACAGAATGAACCATACGATAGTCATATGTTGCATGAAAAAACTACAGAAGCACATCTGGAAAAAGGAAATAATCTTAGGGAATGCAAGTTGAAGCAAAACCTGCGAACTGAAACAGGTATTATTTCAATAGATTTTACAGTCATTGTTATAATCCGATCAGTGTTTATGAGTAAAAGGTTAAGGACATGAATATAGAGCTTGATAGGAACCTGTTTCAAAATTAATTTGTAATTACTGCTGCATCTGAGACCTGTCAGGACAGCTACTAGCCAGAACATGGGCCAGTTGTAGGATTTGCGGGGCCCTGGGCCAAAAGGGAATGTGTGAGGCCCCTCTAATTTACATAAGTGACCCCTTGCAAGGAGACCATTCAGAGACACTGCGGGACGCCCATTGTCCACCATTTTAGTGCCCCCACAGCTTTAACTTTCAGCCCACAAGCAATTCTCACACCTTCAGCCCGATAGGTGTGAGAATTGCTTGTGGGCTAAAAGTTAAAACTGTGGGAGCGCTAAAATGGGCGTCCCGCAGTGTCTCTGAATGGTCTCCTTGCAAGGGGTCACTTATGTAAATTAGAGGGTCTCCTTGCAATTGGGACAAGAGAAAGCGTCTCCCTCCCCTAGGCCTCCAGACACCATCCCTGAGATGCCTGGGGAGGGGACCCCTCCCATGGACCCTAATTGCAAGGAGACACCATTCTTTTAGTTGGATCGGCAGGGAAACAAGAGGACACACCACCGGTGCGAGGCCCCATGCTGGTGGGCTGAGTGCGAGGCCCTGGGCAGCTGCCCACACTGCCTATGCCTAGCGCCGGCCCTGGGCCAGCCTAAGAAGAACCAACAGCCCAGGTCCTTTTGGATTTCTGCAGTGTTTCAACATTTTCTCCCATCCTGCTACGTCTCTTGTTTTAGTGCAGCACGCCTGAGAGACAGAACACCACAGTGGTTTATTCACACATAGAAGACCATAAACAAACCGTGGCTTTTTCTCCCAATGGGTCTACTTCTCAGACTGTCCCCTAAGCAGTTCTGGAAGGCTATGTTCTCAACACCACGTTCCTTAATTTGTACTTCTGCACCTCTGAACTGTCTTATTGGAAAACACAGCGTAGGCTTTTATAGAATTCCCATGACACACAATTATTTTTCTCTATTCTTCCTATCTCTCTTCTTTCACCTCAGTCTGACCAGAAACAGGAGTGTCCCTCTAATATTTGTCCTTGGATAGATTAAAATCAAACTAAAACTGAATCTTGCAAAAAACACAAAATGTTGTATTTGGATACAGTCCGTCACCCTGTTGGAATGAGTGGAATGAGTTCCATTCCCACACTGGCCCGTCAACCCTAGGACAAGCTTACTTTTTCGCCGAGATCTCCAAACTTATTTCCACCTGCTTTCTTGTTTTGAAAAGTCTCAAGAAAACTATTTTCTATCTTCCTCTGAGCTGCTGTAAACCTGTAGTTTTAAACTCATGTCTTCCAGACTTGACTACAGTAACACAGTTTACATTGGTCTTGTAAGCTATATGATTAGCCAACTTCAACTCATTACAAATATGTCAGCACTCTTGGTTCGTGGGCTTTCTTGAGCTAACAGGTTTTATAAATACTTGATATCTTTTTACTGGCTGTAAATGCACAAATTGATATCTTTCAAGATGCTGTGTATCTGTCATGGTAATGTATCTGTTTTTATTTTTTGCCACTTCACTTCCTCACACAGCTTTCGTTCTTGGGGTTCAAGTCTGTGGACAATTTCTGCGTTCGATGCAGGACACCACTCATTCTGATATTGGGCACCTAAACCCTGAAACTCCTGTATTCCTTCATTTCAGAATGTAATTACAATTGCTAACTATAACATCTCTTTAACCTTTGATTTTTTTCCAGTGAATTTTTAGGTTATTTAAATGTAAAATGCCAACCCCTGTAGCCAGGCCCTGCGTCCAGGACCTTCATCAAACCACCTGGTAGCCAAATCCAAGCCGCACTTGCCCTTCATCCATGCTTGGCAGGGGCTTGGATTCAAGGCCTGGCCACAATAAGCCTGGGGGCTATTTATTCTTGGAGCTTTTTTCCAATTTTGCCACATATTTGAAGATCCTTCACGAATTTGTTGCAACATTTAAAAAAAAGGTTTTGGCCCCAAGAGGGGTCTTATTGAGATCCTTCTAACAGGCCTAGGGGCGCAGGGTATCCCTACCCTGCCCCCTTATATCTTTTTTTTACATACTGTCGGTTCCACGAATCTCCGAAGCTTGAAATATACAATTATTTTCAACCTTAATTACTAAAAAACTATTGAATGAATTTACACCCAATCACAAAAAGCATACTTTCTATACCAGGAGTCAAACCCTGTTGGGTGCCCCATCCTTATAGATTTCATTAAATGCAGTATAAACATCTGGGCTCTCCTGCTGACCAATGCTTTTAATAGCTTAAGTAACTCTACCAAACCCTGCTCCTAGGTAAGCACAGTTATCGTCACAATCTTTAAAAAAGGCGACCGTTCAAAACCTCACTGTTATTGACTAATCTCGTTGATTGATGTTCCTGCAAAAATTCTTGGGCTGACCCTTTACAATAGGATGTAAGATTGGGTCAAGGACAGTAATATCTTAAATGCCTGCCAATACGGTTTTCGTACTGGCATCTACACGGTAGAGAAATGTTTCAATCTAAACATAGTCATTGGAAATATATACAGTGGCAAAGCAGGCTTCACTACACTTAGCATCTACAGACTTGTCCATGGCTTTAGACTGCTTCAATCGGTCTAAGCTATGGCAACTCCTCCTTGAGATGGAACTGGATTTGGCACTTGTGCATTCATTGGCTTCACTGCACACAAATACAAAAGCCAGGGTCAGGTTCGGCCAAAATGGTGATGTGTCGGATGAAACCAGCATTGGGTGCAGAGTCTGCCAGGGTTGTGTGCTTGTCCCATTGCTATTTATTCTATACATTAATAATCTTAGCACACAGTTAACCCTTAGTACTTCTGACATACCCAAGATAAGTTGCATCCTACTCCCAGCATTACTCTATGAGGACGAAGCCGTTTTAGTGGCTCGTACACCCAATACCATGCGTTTGCTAGTCTAACCCTTTGTGCACTCTATGGCCAACCTCAATCTGCTGACAAACTTCCCTAAATTCTTTATAATGGCTTGCAGTCCTAAGCGCACTCAATTCACAAGTATTACAGATGGCCTGAATTCTTTATCAAGCACAAGCACTTATCTCTTACCTGAGTGGTACCTTTTGCTCATCAGGTTCTTGGGCACCTCACATTTCACACTGCAGGGCAAAGTTATCCAGAGAGATTGGATCACTTTTGAACCTACCACGCCCCTCGAACAGAATGGTGTTGGCCCCTATGCTACACAGCTTAGTGTGTTCCAATAGTTTTTTACTGGGTGGGAATCTGGGGTATATCCGATTGCTCTGCCTTATAGAGGGAAAGAAAATCTCTTCTGCTGGAAGATCCTGGCTATCCCTATATTTACTCCCCATATCATCTGTTAAAAGGAGTTGGGGCTAACCTATGTGAGTGATTATATTGCACCAGACCCCCCCCCCCCATTGCATTTATCTATTTGGCAGACGGAAGAAGGATCACTGGCAAGGGATACAATTCCTGACTGCTTGGTCTGCGACAAAGGCCTATCAATCCCTTGGTTGGCATACATTAAAAAATCATTTGAAGGGATTGGTCTTGCCCATGCTTTCTTATATATAGCTTCTCGTGCTGCCCCCGTAAAAAGCATGTGCTAGCACTACTATAAGCCCAGTCACAAGCATATAGGCTAAGGGCTAAGTACTCAAAGCCCAATGTTGCAAGCTACCTGTGCCTTAGCCCAGAGGTCTCTCCCACTATTTAACTGTAGAAGAATAGAGGGAATTGGGAGCACTGTTTGTTATTCCGATTTAGAGCTGATACAATTAAGGGGCCGATTACGATCTCGTCCAGAAAGCATTCCGACCGGATCGGTTCGGGAATGCTTTCCGAATGACTCAGATCGGGGGAGTCCGACCGAGCGATTTGGATGCTTCCGGATACAATTCGGTCGGACACCCATTGACTTCCATGGGAGCCTGTGTTCCGAACTTGAACACAGGCTCCCATTGAAAAAAGAGGTGGCTCGGGAAAATCCTCCCCTTGGTTCCTGCCACACTGTGCATGGTTGGGAAGAGGAGATCCATGGAGGCCCCCACGTGCCTGATTCGGAGTTCCCCTGGTGAAGGGTTGCCTGCTACGGGCCCCCAAAGACAGAGTCCAACAGCCATTTCGTCTCGGGCAAACCAAATCGGAACGGCTGTCCGAATCTGTCATCGTAATCACTCGCTCGGAAACCGTGTCCATACAGCTGTATGAATCGGCTCCGAAAGTCTCGACCTGTCCGAATGCCTTTCGGAACCAATTCGGACAGGCCTAATGGTTTCCGGGCATAGTAATCGGTTGTTCAGAACTGAGTACAATTCGATCGGAAACAAGGGTTCCTAATCGGATTCGACAAACCCGAATCTGAGCCCTTCCGAACGGGATCATAATCGGCCCCTAAATATTTACTTTGCTTCCTTCTTGGGTATCAGCACAAACTTGAGTTTAGAGTATGCCAGTAAAATTATGTTTCTAACCAGTCAATGTTAAACTTTTTCTTTTTCTGTCACTTTTATAAAATGTATGGAGAACAGTTTTTTGCTCCTTTTATGAGACTTAGAAACCTTCGGCATTTTACCCCAGCTTACCATTATCTCAAACAGTTATCCGACAAGGAGTTTTTGTGTGAGCTTATTCCTCAATGCAGCTGTGGACTCTTGAGTTCAATGCCCTTTTTCCCTTTTCTAAGACTTTCAAAAACAGAAAATAAGGCCCTGTATGTTTTATATGTTTTATGGGTTGTTGTAGTTTATGAATTTTGGAAGGATCATTTGTCTGTCAATTTATTTATTTCCATGCACTTAAAAAATATTTCATGTATTTCTTGTGAACGTTGGTATGGCAAACCTGTCTTGCATGTATTTTAATGTATTTTATGTACTTTGAATATGCTTTTATGGTTGTTTTCCAACCAAATGAAGTTGATTGATTGATTGAGATATCTAGGGATGCAGATCCTTCACATATCCATCCGTGGGAGATCCGCGGGTCTGGGGGAATGGCCCTGATTTGCTGGTCACAACCTGAAAGGAAAGTTGTTGTCCACTATTTTGTTTGTTGCTTGGTCCGGGGAAGGGAAATATAAAGTGTCAAAACATATAAGGGGTCAGGATAGAGGTATCCTGACCCCCATAGGATACATGGAGCGGCCCCCAAGGGAAACCTCAGGGCAAGAAATTGCCCCAAAAGAATTTTTGGGTGTGACTCAAGGATCTGCGGGTACCTGTGGGGGTCAGAGTGCACCCGCGGGGGACCCGCGGATATGAGGCCCAATGGAAAAAAACAACTCACCCACCCACACAGCAAACCCCCTCCACGCATGGCCGGTTGGGTGTATGGGGGGAGGTTGGCCGCTGGGCCTGGCCACAGGACAGTCCCTGCGGCCAACCCAACCACGCACAGCCGAAGGCCACGCACCATGGTGGTTGTATTAACGTACTGTAATTATATATTATTTTACGTAAAACAAAATTGAAATTCACTGAAAAAAAACAAAGGTTTCAAGGATGTTAAAGTTAGGTTCCCATTTTACCCACAGAAATCCTTAGAAATTCAGCAGTTATAGTTATACTTATAGTTTTGCTTATCTGAAGAAACTATAATTCGTGCTGTTAAGTAACTTTAGGCCACGAGTTATAGCCTCCTAACCTAAGTATAACTATACACATAAATATAACTGCCAAATTTCTATGGTTTTGTGTGGGTAAAACGTGAACCTAACTATAGATATCTAGATATCTATATATCTATATGATATATATATCTATATCTATGTCTATATATATCTATATATATCTATATATATATATATATATATATATATATATACATATATCTATATATATATATTCACTGAAAAAACCACAGGTTTCAGGGACGTTATAGTTAGTTGGACATTTCACTCGTACAAAACCAAAGAAATTCTGACGTTATAGTTAGTAGAGCTAGCTATAACTCGTGTCCCCGCAATGCACTGTTGATGACGTCACATATTACATCACTCATGATATGGTCAGTGACATCACTGATGACATCACTAATGACATCTCAAATGACATCACTGATGACATCATCCATGTGATAATCTGATGCACCTCCTCACACCCTAATAAAACCTTTTATACACCCACTCTAAAATACAGACTACCAATATCGAAACCATAGACAGACCAATAGCAGTTAGTTCATACCTGCTCAGTGATTCCTAGGTCTACACACACACATCCACTCATTCACCCATACAGTAACTCATACATGCAGTCAGTCATCAATACAGCACTATCATATGCACTCATACACCTATACATACACTCACACACCGTCACTCATCCATAGACTTACTCACACACCTACTCAGTCATGCAAAGAATCAATCACACTCATTTACTCACCTATACAGTTATACACACACCACCTCACTTATTTATACAAATACTAACACATACTTACTCTCTTATACAATCACTGATACAAGCACACACTCATCCATACAGCCACTCTCACAATCACTCACTCTCACGTATAGTCATTTATATACTCCAACACTCACATATACTGCCTTTCACATATGTAGTTACTCACACATATACCACTGGGACATCCATTCACTCACCTACACACCCATACACACACTCACACACCCATACAGCCCTTCACAGATGCACTCTTGAACCCATACACCCAGTGAATCACCCACTCACACATCTATGCACAGAGTCACCCACCCACCCCCACCCACTCACACAGACACTCAGGCACCCATACAGATACTCAGGCAACCAATCAATAGCCCATATAGACAGTCATGTAGCTACTCACCAACCCATGCAGCCGCTTATACACCAACTGACAGACTGATACAGACATTTACACAGTTTACTCACTAACCCATGCATTCAGTAACATACGCTTAATCAGTCACTTATACAATCAGTCACGCACCTACTAAATCATCCATACAGACACTTATACACCCACTCATTCTTCAATACACCTTGGCATATTGATATATATAAAACATATTTAAACTTTAAAGAAACACACATTCACTGGATGATGCCATCAGTGATGTCATTTGAGATGTCATGAGTGATGTCATCAGTGATGTCACTGACCATGTCATGAGTGATGTAATATGTGACGTCATCAGCAGTGCACTGCGGGGGCGCGAGTTATAGTTAGCTCTACTAACTATAACGGCCGAATTTCTCTGGTTTTGTACAAGTGAAATGTCCAACTAACTATAACGTCCCTGAAACCTGTGGTTTTTTCAGTGAATTTCTAAGGCTTTTTAAATGCTAATTTCTAACTATAACGTGCCTGAAACCTATGGTTTTTTCAGTGAATTTCAAAGGTTTTTTAAATGCTAATTTCTAACTATAACGTCCCTGAAACCTATGGTTTTTTCAGTGAATTTCAAAGGTTTTTTAAATGCTAATTTCTAACTATAACATAGCAGTCGCGTTTGCAGAGTGGTGGAGAAAGGTGAGCGTGTCCTCCAAACACCTTTTAGCAATCCCACTGTGTGGGATTTAGCGAAGGTAACAGGAGGGATAGTTAGCCCCCAACGTCAACCTTGGGGGCCAACTACCCCTTTTAATACCTCCAGTAAGTCCCACACAGCAGGATTGCTAACTTGTTATATCAGGCCCACCCCCTCCCTGCACCACTGTGCAAAAGCGCCCCCTGGCGCGTTGTAAATTGGGGGATTAAGTCCCCTTGAATCTTGAGGGTCCCTGGGGGCCAAGTAGCCCACCAGGTACCTCCAGTAAGCGCCACAGAGCTGCGTTGCAGAGAGGTGTTCCGAGGCCACGCCCCTTTTTACACCACGCTGCAAACACGGCTTCTGGCGCACTGCTGCTCAGAGGATGAAGTCCACTTGTGTCCTGAGGTCCTCAGGACACAATAGGACCTCATCACCCCACCAGCAGTGCACCAGAAGCAGCGTTTCAGCAGTGTCCCGGGGGTGGTCACCCCGGGACACTGCAGGAGCCGGCCCTGGGAGGTGGCGGTCCCCAGGGCCATTGAGGGCTCTTGGAGGGGGGCTGCGTGGCCCCCCTTTCAATGTTTTCAAAGCCCTGGGGAGGTGGCGGTCCCCGGGGCCCGGGGGTCCGTAACAAACCCCCGCATTTGAATAATTAATGCCCCGGGGAGGTGGTGGTCACCGGGGCAGTGTGGGGAGGGGCAGGAGCCCCCCCCACATACTTTTAAAAACAAATTTCAGCCCCGGGGAGGTGGCAGTCCCCGGGGCAGCGTGGGGGGTTGGGACCCCCCCATGCCTTTATAAACAAAGCCCCAGGGAGGTGGCGGTCCCCGGGGCTGAGGGGGGCCACATGCCCCCCGCATTCAAATTAATAAGCCCCGGGGAGGTGGCAGTCCCCGGGGCTGCGGGTCCCTTCGCGGCCCCTGCAAATTAATCACTCATTGTCCCCGGGACCTGGCCCGGGGGGTTTTGAAAACAAAGCGCGGTAGCCCACGCTTCGTTTTTATTTTTATTTTCACGGCAGGATTCGCGACCCCAACGCGAATTCTGCTGTTTTAAAAAAAATGCTTTTTTGGGCCCTGGGGGTCCTTGTGGGACCCCCTGAGCAGGCCTAGGGGGTCAGGGTGTTTCTACCCTGCCCCCTTTTCTTGTTTTTCAACCTTTTTTCCACTCTTTTCTTGTGACTCGGTTACCGAGTCACAAGATGGCTGCCAACACTCCCTGGTTTGGAGTGTTGGCAGCCAATCAGAGTGAAGCTCTTGCCCGGGATGGTTCGCGAACCCTCCTCGGTGCTCAGATATCAATATTTTTGTCTTTTTTAATTTTCTCAGGAACTACTAAACGGATTTACACCATTTAACAAAAAGGGCTCTTTCTGAACCAAGACCTACCTTTTTGCCAAATTTGGTTTAATTCCGTTCAGCAGTTCGGGCTGTAGCTTTCTCTAAAGTTTCCTATGAAAATTCACATTGGGACCCCCCTTTTTTCTCGGCCCCCGCTTGACAAATCACCCCGAAACTTTCAAGACAGAAGCTGACCGAAGCGGGCCACTAGTTTTGAAAATTTCGCGAAGATTTGTCAAACGACGCCAAAGTTATTGGGAAAACAAAAAACACTTTTTGAATAGAAACGAGGTTCTATCTATAACTACCTAAAATATATATATATATATATATATATATATATATATATATATATATATATATATATCCTCTCCGTGGCTGTGGGTGTCATCGCGCCCTTAGGTGGTGTGTCCTCAATCGCAGCAAGGCCACACCGCTGAATATTTTGTCTCAACAAATACTGCTCTCTATTTCTTTATTAATTCTGTAACAGAATTGGTTTGGGCAACGTCCGACACGTTTTGGTCCCCCTGGGACCTTGCTCATGGGATACTTTCATAATCAGTCTTTTTACCATTTTCATACATTTTGTCATACTCTGTGACTTTCTCCACATAATCTGGCATTTGTAGTTTCTAAAGTGCTCATGCAGTGTCTGTGAGATGCAAATTTAGCGTGAATAAATACTCCATTAAAAATCGGCAAGTAAAACATTTGATTTCTTATTCTATGTTTGTCAATCAATATATTCAAATTTTTACAATTGAAGAAAGCTATTCATTATTATGTTTTTTTAAGGTTCCGGGCTTCGCCATTCATACCATTGATAGACATTAAGGGCCTCATTATGATGTCGGTCGGAGTTGCCTCCGACCGATATTGCAGCGGATGCGGAACCGACCGACCTCCGGTCGGTGGTTCCGACACCGCAATTAGGATGCAGCCGTACAAAGTGCGGTCGCAAACTTCCATTTTACAATGGGAGCTTGTGTGGTGGTCTGAAACCGCCTGCAGCACAAGCTCCCATTGTAAAATGGATGTTTTTGCAAATCCCTGCACAGTGTGACAGGCACCCCACGGTGCCTACTACACAGTGCAGGGATGTGAAGGGGGGCACTATAGGTGCCCCCCAGGGCCCCAACCATAGGGCCAGGGGAGAAAGGAGCCCTGCTAGGGGGCCACGAAGTAGCTTTCAAACAGACTTTCCATATCAGAAAGGCTGACATGGAAAGGCTGTCGGAAACCAACATCATAATCCTAACGGCTGAAACGCCGTCCTTAAGGGATTATGTGAGGTTTCCGACTGGCAGATGGGCTCCTTGAGCCCGTCGAAAGCCAGTCGGTTTCCCAGGCCGGTTTACACTCTGACTGCCGACATTGCAATTCCGCGTTCGGAATGTAAACCTTCCATGCCGGTGGGAAAGCATCCGGCCAGCGGTCGGAGGCTTTCCGACCGACATCGAAATAAGGCCCTTAGTCATTCCATGTCACCCAGAAGAATCATTTCGGCCATTTAATTCACATTTTCTTTGTCGTGTCATTTGGTGGAAATTCATAATGGTTTCTGAGCATTATGGTTTTTGCTTGAACCCTTTAATTGTTTTTTTTCCTTTTACAACCAACCAGTTGATTGTCAATGACAATTTCATTCTTTAGTTAATTTCAGATTCACAACAATCATTTCTCAATGTTTACATGATTATTAGAAATGGGGATCTCTAGTTGGCAGAGGTAGGCATCCTTGTCCAAATAATGACCCTTGCTTCTAGTCAGGGTAAGGAGGATAAACACTCTAGATAACCCCTGCTCATCCCCTTGGTAGCTTGGTACGAGCAGGCAGGCATATCCCAAAGGCAATGGTTAAAGTATTTGTACTCAAAACACACAGTAATACAGTGATAACACCACAAATGGACACCACATCAGTTTAGAAAAATAATGTATCTTTATCTAAACTCAAAAAGACCAAAATGAAAAAAATCCAATATTCAGGTAATAAGATATGACTTTAGAACAGTTATTGCAAAAATAAAACTTGTAGAAAACAAACAGATCCACCTGCGGCTATTGTGACGTACTGACAGCAGTAAATCCAAAGTACAGAGCCGACCACGTTGGGCACGGAGTCACAATGACCCCCAAACAAACAGTACCTTGGAAACTAAGTCTATGATGATGCACAGTGTCGTGGAGATGAGGCCTTGGTGCCAAGGTCGGCTCCCTGGCTGCCACGGGGAGGCGAAGTGTCATGTCCACAAGGAAGCGATGTGTCATGTCCAGGACAGGGGAAGACGTTTGCTTCTTTGGTGAGGCATCGGTTCCGGTGATGATACAGTCGGCAAGTCCATGGAGTCACCCTCAGCGGTTATCGGTGCTGCGATAACAGGATGCTCTAAACAACAAAACAGTAGGTGGCTGAGTTATTTAGATTCACTTTACTTCAAAACAAGATCACATTAATCAATAAGCGTGGCCTTTGAATTCATTTGGCATTGCTACACAAATTGTTATATCTTACTGCTGCACAGAAAAGAATAACACATCTCATCTTATGCGTAATTCATATGTACCACACTAAAAACTGGAACAGAATGATGACAGCGTCTTGCTGTTCTCAGTATTCTAACTGGTGTACTCGACACATTACATTAACATACATTAACAACAGTGAAAGTGCTAAACATAAATGCAAAATTAATTACTTGACACATATAAGTGAATTAAAAAACACTGTTATCAGCAATTCATTGTTCAACCAGTCCTATAATTGATATCCAGAGGTATATGTTTCCTTGGGCCCTCTTGGAATGAGCTAAGGGGTTCCAACACCATCTAATATGGCACAAAAAGATAATTCGAAAAGTCTTAATTACTGTCCATATTGATGCGATTAGTATGAAATCCCCAATCATTTATCTCGCCGGCGCGTTTCGAACTGCTGGTTGTTGAGTGTTCTCATCAGGACCAGGGCTGGTGGAATTTTATATCTTGAAACATCACGGATGGAAACAATCAATGGTAAAGATTATGCTGTTAGCTGCTACCTTGTTCGATTTCTTATTTGCAGGGAAAGGACATCCCGCATCTTAGAGAAGAGCTTGGGCGGTCAACCATCCCCCGGCTGGGCTCCCATTGGGTCTGCAGGCAGCTCCCAGCTAGCTAAATGCTGGCCGACCCCGTGTGTCCTTTTTTGTCTGTGCTCCGGGCACCCACCAGCTGATAGGTCCCGGAAGTGATGCTCTGCCAAATGACCCTGGCGATAACAGGATGCGGCGCTGGTGTCGGGCACGGCCGAGGACTGCAATGCGTTGGCAGGCGTCGATGGGCATCAGAGCTGCGGTGCTGGCCGGGCGGCGCATCGTGCACTTCACGAGCTGTGCCCCTGGCCATGGTGCAGGTCGCATAGTCACAGCGGCGTCGCTGACAGCATCGGAGACAGGCTTTCTTGCTTCTTTTAGGTTTCTTCCAGCTCCCAACAGCAGGAACAAACTCCAGAGGCCCAAAACTGGAATAGGCACCTCTTGGCAGGTCAGAACTCTCAGCAATATAGTTCAGGGGAGCTGGGGGTGAAGTCTTTGTGTCCCTGAGACTTCAGAACAGGAGGCCAGCACACACATGCCCTTGGAGATTCTTCTTCAAACAGGTTCACAGCAAAGTTCCAGTCTTTGTCCTTTCCTTGGCAGAAGCAGCAACTGCAGGCTAACCCCACACAGCACACAGCAAAGGGACAGTACTCCTCCTCACAGCTCTCCAGCTCTTCTCCTTGGCAAAGGTTCCTCTTGAGACCAGAAGTGATCTAAAGTTCTGGGGTTTAAGGTCCACTACTTATACCCCATTTTGTCTTTGTCCTTCTTTGTGCAAGGGTTTCTGAGCCCAGTCCAAACCAGTTCTGTCCTCACTGGCGCAGTATGACCACAGAGGGTGGAGGCAGCAATTTGGAAGGGAGACATGCCCTATTCAGGTGCAAGGAAACTCCTACTACTACTCTAAATGCAGCCAAGTCCCATTCACCTCAGCTCTGAGTCATCGAGGAAGGGCCAGGCACACTTCAACCCCCCCAGTGATTATACCATACCATACCATACCAAGACATTTATAAAGCGCACGGCTACCACCAACGGCGGTGTCCCGGCGCTACACAGAGACAAGGGAAGATAAAGAGTGGAAAGGCAGACTAAGGGAGATCAAAAAGCCAGGTTTTCAGAGCACTCCTAAAAGTGGTTTCAGATTCAGTTTTGCGCAAGTAGAGCGGCATCGCATTCCAAAGAGCGGCAGTTTTAACTGCAAAGGCGCGCCCTCCCATCCTGGCTTTGCAGTAGGAAGGGGAGCAGAGAAGAAACTGAGAGTTCGAGCGCAGAGTCCTATTTTGGTAGTATTTCCGAATTCTGAGCCTCAGATAGTCAGGTCCACTATCTCTGGTAGCTCTAAAAGCGAGTAATAAGGCCTTAAATTCGATTCTTCTCTTCACTGGAAGCCAGTGAAGACTGCGCAAGTGGGGGGAGATGTGATGCCGAAGAGGCACGTTTCTAAGAAACCTAGCTGCAGCATTCTGAACTGTCTGGAGCTTTTTAATCAGATAGGCAGGGAGGCCTAGATACAAGCTATTGGCATAGTCCAGCTGGGATGTAACCAAAGCATGGACTTTGGTGGCCCGACAGTTCATCGGTAATAAATACAGGAATCTACGCAAGCATTTGAGCTTCCAGAAACATGCTCTGGAAACTCGGCCAATCTGGGCTTTCACCGACAGGTCCGAGTCAAATCTAAAACCCAAGTTTCTAACAGATAGAACTGGGGTGGGAGGGGGATTCATCTGTATTGGCCACCATAAATCAGCCGGAGGAGGTGATGGTTGGTTAAAAAACATCACCTCAGTTTTCTCGGTATTCAATTTAAGACAGTTATCTGTCATCCATGAAACAATTTTATTTAGACATAGCCTAAAGCTGTCAAATGCGGCCATCTTGGAATCTTTAAAAGAAAACACCAACTGCGTATCATCAGCGTATGAAATTGTACGCACGCCACACTGCTCAACCAGTGCAGCTAGGGGGCCAGATAGATATTAAATAATGTCGGGCTTAATGCAGAACCCTGAGGTACTCCACAGCCCATGGCGCAAGAGGAAGAGACATACGGGCGAAGGAAGACCTGCTGAGATCGCCCTCCAGAAAGGATTGGAACCAATTTAGAATGGTACCCGAGATACCCAGCTGTGTCAGGCGGTCTAAAAGAATTGAGTGAGAGACCGTATCAAAGGCTGCAGATAAATCTAACAGCACAAGCATGGCACAGCTACCGTGGTCTAATGATTCTCGGATGGTTTCCGCCACTTCCAGCAGGGCCGTCTCTGTACTGTAACCCTTCCTAAAACCTGATTGGGAGTCGTGAAGGAGATTGTTAGACTCCAGATGATTAGAGAGTTGTCTTTGGACCTCCTTCTCCAAAATTTTAGCGGGGGCCGGCAAAAGCGAAATGGGCCTGAAATTCTTGAGTATACTAGGGTCTGCATCTTCCTTTTTAAGAATTGGCAAGACCAGGGCCTCTTTCCATACTGAGGGGAAGCATCCCAACCTTAGAGAGGTATTCCAAATAGCATTTAACTGAGGGTTAAAGAGAATCATCTACAGTGAATACACATCCCCAGCCCATGTCACTCCAAAACCAGACAGTCAATCCACAAACAGGCAGAGGCACACAGAATGGTTAAACAAGAAAATACCTACTTTCTAAAAGTGGAATTTTCAAATACATAATTTAAAAACCATTTTACTAAAAGAGGTGTTATTAAATTCTGAGTTCAGAGAGCCTAAACTTTATTTCTCTATCTTATCCCAATGGGAAGTTATACTTGTAAGATATTACAAATTGCCTCCCATTCTATCATAGGGACAGCTAGCCTTTCAATAGTGAAAAATTAAATTGGCACTATTTCACTATCAGGACATGTCACACACACAAGTACATGTCCTGCCTTTTACATACACAGCACCCTGCCCATGGGGGTACTTTGGGCCTAACATAGGTGTGCCTTACATGTCAGAAAATGGAAGGTTAGGGCTTGGCAAGTGGGTGCACTTGCCAGGTCGACATGGCAGCTTAAAACTGCACACAGACACTGCAGTGGCAGGTCTAAGATACCTTTTCAGGGCTGCTCATGTGGGTGACACAATCAGTGCTGCAGGCCCACGAGTAGCATTTGGTTTACAGGCCCTGGCACACTCAGTGCACTTTACTAGGGACTTACCAGTAAATAAAATATGCCAATCAAGGAGAATTAATTGTAATAACAATTTACACAGGGAGCACTTGCACTTTGACACTGATCAGCAGTGGCAAAGTACCCAAAGCATCTAAGACAGCAAAACGAAATACAGCACAGCATCAAAAATACAGCAGGTAGAGGAAGAAAGTCAGGGGAAACCACGCCAAAGATGCCAAGTCTAACAATGACTCCATTCTTCTGTAATAGGTTCATTTTTTATTGCCACACCAACTTATATTTTACATGAGATCCTTGTTAGTGAATTGTAGTGAATTTGACATCTGAGGACAGTACACCAGTGAAATGTATTTCTGCATACCCTATAATGGAAGAAATTTCACTGAGTATTTCCTTCCATTTTACCACTCCCTCCACGAAATAGAGGATTTTACCCTACCATCCAACTTTAAAGAATGCCAATTTATTAAACTACATATCAGTTTGCATTATTGAAGTTCCATCGCTGATATTTACTGGGATTGCTTTTAGTTTAAGAAGCACTTTAAGATAAACTACTATTCTTAATGTGGAATTGTTTTGGAACTTGTCAGATTTAGACTTTTGGTACACAACAACTTTGAAGCAATCTTCTGTGTCTAAGAGTACTACCCGTGGATCAGGGGAAGTCAGACAGCCAATCTGCTGATTCTAATCCCTTTAGGAATTTGTAAGAAGGACCTTCCAAGAGCTAAACAACATACATTTCCACAAATAAATTAAAAGGTTGAGAACTTGTAAGACACATAAATCTCGGGCCATTCAGCATTGGAGTCTGCTCACTGACTCTGTTTGTCCAATTAACAGTCATTACAGGGTGAAATGCGCTCCATCCATGCAGAGCTCACTGGTGGAAACCACTGGAGAGGGCAACAGGTATCAAAAAAACATATCAGCTCTTTTAATTCTAATGCAGACTTGAGATATCCTTCCAAGCTCAACAGCATGCAAAGAGTTTTTGTATTGGTGCATCCTTCCTTCTTCTACAAGCAACCGTCAGGAACAGCTTTAGAGGAACTGGATACTACTATTCAGCAGGGAAAATAGAGACACAAATTAATTATTTTAACAGATATATGTTATAGTATGACAAATAATCTATAATGAGCATTTATGCAAAAATATGGATGCAATAGTAATATAAAAAATGAACATATTTTTCTCAAGATACGTTGCCATTGCATCTGGTTGGCCCTACTAGTCTAAGGATATAACTCCAATGAAGAAAAAAAGGATATCCATACCGCTTTTCAAGAAGGTCGATATCCTCTGGAGTCAGAAGTAAAGGAGGATGTAAACTTTTTAAAAATTGTTTGAGCAGATTATTTTTCTGTCTTTCTCTTGACTTGACCTAGATCAAAGGTTCCTTCCTACCATCATCCACACAGTCACAAGGTGGTATTTCATTTCACATTGCACTCATTGCAAGGCCCTCAAGAGGCAGGCCTTTTTCCACACTGGGACATTATAGCGTGTTATGAGAAAGCTCATGACTTTTCTTCCCTTTTCCCTTCCTCTTAATGTCATCCACACATATTAGAAGCTTGGAAAGTAAGTGCACAGAAGATTCCCATGCCATACATAAATAATCCTAACTGTTCTTGGCCCAAAGGAAGCGATCCAGGAACATTCTAAGGAATAATTTGCTCCATGGGTCTGCTGTTTTATCTCAGAAGATCCAGACCTAGAACACAAATAGTGAAGTAAGTTGCGCAAATCTTCATGAGATGAAAGAAATAGTAGAATCCCAGATGCCAAGCTCTAATAAGATGGCCAGTAGGTGGAAGGAATGGCAAACTGAAGAAATATTTCAGAGATCCTGTGAATATTTGTAAGATCTGCAAGTACTAGTGTGAGCTAGTACTTTTAATGATCGGACAATATATCTCTTGGGCCGGGTTCCCAAAGTTTAACTTTTTTGGTATTCACAAACTTACTAGTAGTACAATTACTAGTAATAAAGATAGTAGTAAATTACCTTTGTGAATACCAAAAATTAGTAAACTTAGACTTCAGTCTAAGTTTGCCTTTGTGAATCGGGCCCCATGTTTCTACTGTACAAAGCTTTAATAGAGTCAACAGATGCTGCACAGAATCCATCTGTACTGCTCATGCATGCAACTGACCTCTGGCTGAGAAAATGACATAAAGCGCTTCGGTAATGTGACATGGGAAAGTCACTGAAACAAGAAAACTTGTAATGACACTAGAAGAGTTTGTGCAGAAAAATATTTGAAAGGAAATAATTTGACTAAGAATCTAAATAACGCTTGCCCGGGTGAATCTAAGAACACTGCTTTATTCCTCTGAAAATTTGGCATGGTACCAGAATGCAAAGTCTTTAATATAATGTTATCATAATATGATAGAAAAAACTGACCTAAATATCAAGGAGGTTAGTATGCATAGGTAAGTATAGGTTTACTGTGCTAAACTCTGTATATATGCACTTTGGTAATGTACATATCTTCAAGGTATGTAGAAGTGAAGTTAAGAATTTATATGATTTAATGCGAGCACAGTATTTAAAAGTAGATATTCTGACATATTTTAGTGCAGTTATATGTCAACTCTTAAAAAACATATATTTTAGATTTTTTGTGTGTCCTTTTTGATTTTTATTATTTGCATAAAAGGTACTTAAATTGTGATCTACATTTATAATGCCAAATTATTTGCCTCTTGCATGACTGATTTTTTTTTTTATTCATGTACTATCAATATACTGATTTCCCTAACTGACAGCTTCCTAAGGTTGTGAATGCAACATTGACTCACTATAAAATCACATACCATGTAGCTACTTTCAATAATTTTCCTGCTGCTTAAAAATAGACAAATCAAACACAACTGGTGCAGAAACAAATAAGCCCTGTAGTTAATGCGGAACTTCCTTCAAATACTGCATCCTACTACACATCCTTTAAAATAAAAGTGTTCTATGCCTGTCCATAAAGAGACAATATGGGGTTCTACATGCATTATAAATGTCATTAATCAATTAGACAATCAACAGTGCTTACCCAGACCCAACAACACAGCCAACCCTCTAGATAAATCCATTTATCTCAATGTCAGAAAGGTGAGCTGAGAAAGTGCCTTTTTGCAACATTTGCTTCTTTATTTATGTAATCATCACAAATCAAACAAGCAAGTACTTGCAGATTACAATATGAGTGGTTAACCCAGAAGTAAATAAAGATAAAAAGAATAAGTGTCTCAGGCACCACAGTTAAGTTACATCATTGATAATAACAATGTTAATGTACGTCATACGTTTAAACTCTAGAAGGGGCAACAGGTCTTCTGGGGTAGCTAAGAATAGGGTACTGCAAGGGGTGAACAAGGAGTAGGGGAGAAGGCAGGGTGGTGTCAGGCGGTGTAGGGTTCATATGGGTGACCAGGAATAGGGTTGAGTAATATCTCAGAGGATCAATCAAAATCATCAAGAGCAATAAGAATGATGTCATGGAATAGCCCTCTATTTCCAGAAAGGGGGATGAAATGCGGATGGCCTCATAATGGGACCGTCTCAATCTGTCATCAGAAAGGGTCCCTGTACTGCATTGAAGGAATCAATTTGTCATTTAGTATGTATGTGATGTACTTATGGCTAGCCACTCTATGAAGTTTTATCTACAACTCATTGAATCTGGGTTTGGTGAGCTTTCTCCATTGTTGGAGAATACATAGTTTGGCGATGGCAAGGGAAGTGGCTATCCACCAGTGCTCGTGCATCATCAGATCTGGTAGGTCAGAGATATCATGTAGGATGGCAAGCTTGGGATTGGGGGATATGGAGAAGCGGCTGTGATGGTGGATATGGGACCAGACATGTGTCCAGTAACCGGTTGCATCGGACACTACCAGAGAATGTGATATAGGATACAGTGATCCATGTCACAGTTACGGGGTAGTAGTTTGGCCCTTTTGCATTTTCATTGTCACGAGTAACAGTCATTGAGTATTTTAAAGTAGAGGAACTTTAGTCTGGACTCCCTGAGAACTCTATCATAATCCGCTTTAAAAGTCACCCACTCTCTTACTCACTAGCAGTTGCCATCCTAATTTGGTCATATTGCTGGATGGACCGGAGTGTAAGGATTTAATGAGTAGTCCATACAATCCAGAGACTACACCCCCAAGACAAGTCGGTATTGAAGAGTAGGTGAGACGAGGAACTACACTGGCAGTGTTCCAAATATATCCTCGCAGGCAGTGGGTGAATTGGTGAAATGGCAACTGGTCCACTGACCAAAGTCCAAATTCTATCTGTAAAGCAGGGAATGATTTAGGCAGTCCACTGTGAGACATTTGATCTACCCATCTGAGGCCCTTTGCATACCAGGACACCCAAAAGATTGATTTCCCCACAATGCAGAGAGCGGCATTGTGCCGCAGCGGTGCTTTATGGTGCCGCAAAGGTGGAATATCCACAAGATGAACCTCTTTTCAATACGGCACTGTTGCTGCTAGGATTGGATTTGAGGCCACCATACAGTTTGAGGTCTTTGTAGGCATGGTTATGGGGGGCCTCTCATGGAGACCTCGGGTGTGTTGCCAGTTCTGATAAATAAAAGGCTAGGCTACATAATTTCAAGTGGGGTAGTTGCAAGCCTCCAGCTGGCATATGAACACATATGTAGGGCGCTAGGAGTCTCAGTTTGCTTCTGCTCCAAATTTAATAGCTGACATCCGCCTCTATGACTGCCAGAAATTTTCTAGGGACTCAAAGAGAAATCATGCCAAAGAGATAGTGGAATTGGGGAGCAACCATTATAATCATAGTCTGTACTTTCCTAAAAAGGGAGAGGTTGAGGTGTGACCATCTCAGGAAATCCCACATTATGCATTCTAACCATAAGAGAAAGTTTTTCTCCATCATATTGGAAAGACCTTTGTTTATTTTGATGGCCAGATAGTGGAGCCCTGCTAATACCCATCACATGTTATAACTATGAAATCAAACATTAGCAGTATGTCTGGACATTGGGAGCACCTTACACTTCATCCATTTGATTTTGTAACCTGATAACCGGGAGAAATCCTCAATGATGAACACAGTTGCAGCTATCGAGGTGCGGGATGCAACAAGAGGATCAAAATGTCATCTGAATAAAGTAGGGCTTTTTACCTCCCTTGCTTCGGTGGGGACACTATCTTATGGGTATTTGTTTTCTTTGAGAGTAATGGTAGCTGTTGCTCTGAAGGAGCCCCTTGCCTCTGATTCTTGAAATGCACGGGTCAAATGAAGTACTATGATGTCCTACCAGTCGCGGATGGCATGAATCGTGGGTGGGGGCATGGGGGGCGAGCGGGGAGGGGGTGGGGGTTAACTTAATAAAATGTAATAAATAAAAAAATCTTACCTTCGCCTCCGGTCCTGGACTCCTGGACTCTCGCGTCGCGTCTCCTGCTCTCTGCTCACAGGAAGCAGAAGCAGGCAGCCTCCCTCTCTTCCCCTAAGCCAATCACAACGCTGCATTGGCAGCGTTGTGATTGGCTAGGACGCCGTCCTTACAGGCGTCTACGGGGAGGCCGTTTTCTTCATGCAGGCTGCGCAGCAGCCTACATGAAGAAAACGGAGAGTGGTATGACTGGTTTGGTCGGCCATAACATTGGGCTAGCCACTACACCCCAACCCGTCCACCCACCTGCCCCGAACCAGGCATTCCCTTCTTCTGCAGTGTGAGAAACAGAAACATAAAATGGTATTTATACCATTTTACATTTCTGCTTCTCGCACTGCGAGAATGCAGTGGGGCGACGCTCCGACGCCCACCTGGAGGAGCCGCCCCTGCATCCTACCCCACCTTGTAGTAGTTGTTCCTGGGAACTTACGCATTGGGAGGGCAGAGATGCCTTGGTCACCTCTTCCTCTGTGAATGCCCTATTAATTGGGGTCGGCCCTCTTCTCATAATACAGGTAGGTGTAATAGAGTCAGAAAAGTGCTCACCTATGTGGGGATGGCCCTCAGTTCCACAATAACAGGTTCCATTTTGAGTCACAAATCCCTTAGATGGCCAGATGGGACTCTCAATGCTTTAATTGGGTAGCTAATAGTCTATCTGTTTTTCCCCATAATCACACCGCCATCACTTCAGCTTAACAAGAGTCTTTTCAGCTGCCTTTGTCCTAATTCAGGCATATTTTGGCAAGTTCCAGGTGTATCTGAAGGGCTTGTGAAGGGGGTGCTGTGTACTGTGCTATAAGGTTGCAAACCCTCGCTTCTAGAAGATGGGGATCTAAAGGGTCTTTTTATTTTGCCATCATGGAATCTGTGATCATTTTGCTTCGTAAGTTTGCTTTAGTGGCCGCCCATAATACCTTCTGAGAGTCTACCAAATCTTTGTTATCAAAAGATATGACCGAATGTGACTGAGTAGCTGTCCTTTACCCTCTTGTAACCTGTAGGCAAACACATTCATTCGCCACCAACTTGGGGGTGGCACTATTCATCCTATATTAAGGCCTAGTAAACTTGCCAGAGATCAGCTAGGCCCGCTTCCAGAATATCACAGTGGGTAATGTGCGGTAGTAGCTGTCTGTGAATTAAGTAACAATCTGTATAAGATTGGGTTCCATGAGTACAAGAGAAAAATATATATTCCTTATCAATCGGGTGTAGCAAGCACCAGATGTCCATTAATGCGGGGTCCTCTATGAGGTCTCTAAGTGGAGCCCTGGCATTTCGGTTGTGAGCATCCCCTTGCCCTGTCCTATCTAGAATAAGGTTCAATGACAAATTCCAATGCCCATCTAACAGCACAGGTATCTTACCAAGGGGGGATGGAAGTCTAGAGAGTTCCGTCAGACAGCGAGTTTTATCTGTAGCAGGTGCGTATATGGAGCCCATGATTATGGGTCCTGTCCAAGATCCTTAAATTAGCCAGTACCCAACGACCCTTCTCATCTGTCCATGTTTTAATAGTTTTTTTATGTGAGACCCTTCTCTATAAGGATAGCTACTCTACATTTTTTCAAACTGCTCAAGGGGTAGGACTCACATTGATCATTGACTGACCTGCTATTGCTGATGACGGTGCCCACCTGTTCCCGTTTTAGTTTTAATGATTCCACCTGAGATAAATGGGTCTCCTGCAACAAGGCTCTATCTGCACATTTCATATGGATGTAACACAGGATCTTTTGTTTGATATAGTGAGATGCTCATGGAAATCAGGGTCCATAGTGTGGGCGTCATGTGATAGTATCTGATGAATTCTAGGGATGATTAGTGAAGAGGCAGGGTATAGGAAGCAGGTAACCCACTGGGGAAAGGGGAAAGGGAAAGAAGCATGCATCAACAAGTCCTGAGAGGATGTAAAGGGGAAGGCAATGTGCTAAACCTGTTGGTGCCTTCCCTGATGAGCGTAATGTTCAGGTTCCACCCATGTGAAAGGTGGCATAGTGAAATGCTACTACAGGGGAGGGAGTGAAAGCACAAGACTTTTGGGGGGTACCTACTGGACCTGCAGAGAAGAGCATTGTCTAGACTTTGAGTCTTGACCCGATCCTGCACCCGTGGCACTGGAATGCTACCCCTATCCAGGCTGGAAAGAATATGTGATGACATGAATTATGGGTATGAAGTGGGGCTCAAAGCCACCTACCACCATAGGTCCCTGCGGGTAAACATAGTGTGTGACTCAGCATAGGGACCACTTAAGGGAATCAGTCAATTTAGGCCTCAGGCTCAGCCTCTCAGGGCAGAGATTGGACATGTCAAGTCGCCTACCTCTCAGTCATGAGATAGCTCTGTCTGAAGTGTCTGTTCTACACCGACTCTCTACTGGGGGACGTATAGAGATCATATGGGATATATAAGGAAAGCATAGGACAGCTCTCTGGATGCAGGCGCATGGGACAAAGAGACGAAGTGCCACAAACAGAATGTAATTAGGACAGAGAACAATATGTGAGAAACAACAATCACTACACAATGAACAACAATTGACTGCCAGGTAAAGGATATGTTTGTGCTTCTCCTCTGTTTCCGGCATCAACCATTTCCTGCTTCAGGGGGGACCTTGTTTTTTCTCTGTCTTTGTCCTTGTGAGGTACTTACACCACTTCATATAGACCAGCTTGATAAGATTCTGTCCTCGGTGCCCCCCCCCAGATGCAGGTGACTGGGTTGATATCTAGCTGGTTCCAGGGGAAGGAGATCCTCCTGATGTGGGAGTGCAGATGCACTGTTGATGTCCGTGTCCATTGAAGAATCCTCTACAGCGGCAAGGAACAGCTCGGGTCCCCAAAATCAGAAAACACCCATGTTTTCCCTTCCACAGTCTCCACCATCCTTGCAGGTTCTATTAGGCTGTACTTAATATCTTTGCATTTAAGATGACTGTAGAGGGCTATAAACCTCCTGTTCTTGGCATTGGTAGCTGGAAAGAAGTTCACAGAGAAAGAGATTCGGCTTCCATCAATACGCAAAGGTTCAGTCAGGTACGTGGATGCTAAAAGGATGGCTCTAGTTTGTTGATGGTATAGTGCACAATCTAAGATTGGTCACAGAAAGTTGGACTGAGAAGCTCAATGGGACCTGACTTGGTGGTCTCTCTGAAGTTCCAGAGGGTCAGGCAGTTGGAGGTTGAGGAGTTCTGGAATTACTGATTCTAGGTAGCCCATATTGTCATTCTTTTCTGCACCTTCTGGGATTACATAGCTCCGGAAGTTATTGCTCTGCATGTTCTGTATGTATGGGAGACATCTCTAGCTGCATGGATTTCAACTCTCATGTAAGGTCTGTAATTTTTGCGTCTATCATGCAGAGAGTGGTGCCAAGGGCCGAAATCACCTTGAGAAGTGCTTCCATGTTATTGGTGAAGATAATCATGGGGTTTCTTTCAATGACGGTTCAGAGCGCCACACAGGCTCAGAAAAAAGGTGCTGACGGGCCGGCTGCTTCTGGGAAGACATGCAGGGCCTTTATATCCATTCATATTCTGGCAGTTATACCTGCATCCCCAGATACCCTAGTCAACTAGGTTTGATATCCTGGCAATGTAAACTGGAGTACCCACCCCGTACCTTCTCCTGGGAAGCAAATCCCAAATTTCCTGATGGAAGGTAGCACAGCTCAGTAGATTGACAGATTGCCAATAAGTACCCTTGGCCCACAGTCAGTTTCTTCAAGGTCTGAGGGTAAAGGAGCCTCCTGTTAAGTGAGGTATGAGAGGACAACAGTATTTGAGCCCCCAGTGATTAGGGAGTCAGGAGGTGTGCTCAGGGGGGCCTATGACTTTGAACCTGCTCTCCATAGGCCTCAGTGGTGTGATCCCTTGGTGCAAGTTGAATCAGGGCCCCAGACACCGGCATACGGCATGCCACTCAGTGGGTGACAAAGTCCTTGGCCCACTTGCCTCAATTGCCTACATCCACAGTGCCTTTCCCGCTCTGTCCGTGTGCCCAAAAAACTGAAACTATTGGTCAAATGGGGTCACTTGATGGGTCTGCAAGTGAAGCACCAAATAAGCCCTGGGACGGTTTCAGATGGACACTGTACGGTGTCATCAGGAAAAAGTGACTAGGATTAGGCTGCAGACCAGTGCGGTCACTGGGTTACCATATCCGGTGCTGAAACCAGTCTCCTCAGGTTGGAGGAGTGGTCAGCTCATGTCACCGGGGTGAATGCAACATCTGTGAACCCCACAAGCAGCAGGACGGGGGTTGGAGACGAGGGTCCGGCATCTTCACGGAGCTCTGACAGGGAGCAGCCATCTTTCTCTTCCAGAAAAGTGCCTTTGAAATGTGATTTATGTTACAGAGTCTCCTTTATAAATACCTTAAAATCCATGAAGAATTTGCAATTATTTTCGCGAAAAGCAATAAGTCGTATAAGAGCTGTAATCTCATTAAAACTTTGTATTGCACAGCATTATTCTGTATCATTTCAGAAATATTAATGATATTAACATTTGAGAGATTTTGGATGTTTCAATCATGAAAAAACTCACCTCAAAATATTTGGGTTATGTGTGCCTTCAGGTTTCACTAGATAGATATTGCTAGTACATTCATGTATTACGTTTTGGATGTGTACCAAAGGGAAACCCTTAAATGCAGGTATTGCATACTCAATCCGTCTTCTTAATTGTGCATAGGATTTTTTCAAGCTAAAATATTTTTATTGGTTTTAGAAATGTTTAACTGAAATAAAGCAAGGTAATTCAGGGGAAAAAGGTATAGGTAAGAATGCCATTGCAGAAATGAAGCAATTCATTCAAGTACATGAAACAGAAATGTAATTGGCTACAGTCAACATCTAGTTAGGATATTACGTGAGTTAGTCTGGTGACCAGTCCCATAGCATGCCAGAAAAGAGGAACGTTATTCCGTATATAAGGGTCCAAGTTGAAAATGTCACAGATGATTCATATTTAAAAAAAATATATATAATACCACTATGAGTCTTTCACTATCTCATAACACTTCTTACTGCACTACCTTAATGGGATGCAACCAGCGCTATCCACATGGTCATAATGACCCTTGCCTGCCATCAATGCATCGTTGCCAGACACTGCCATTCTGGGCACCATACAAATCACTAAAATAAATAATTAACTTAGACAATAGGAGAGGCTCTGGAATCAACATACTTGGCATATGAGATAAGAGAGAGCACTTTGTAGTGGAATGGGTGCCAGACACAACAGCTATTTTATCTTTATTGGAAGTATAGGTATTCTGCAGACATAATAACTGTTAACTAACTCAATGTCTCTAGAGCTGTTTCATTTAATTAACCAAAGGGTGTGAAGAACTCTCATCTAAAGTGAGTATCAATAATAATACTCAAAGAAGCTGGTGTGGCTGTTCAGTAACGCTATAACAGTTAAGTAACAAGCATTGGAAATGCAATAGGTGAGTTAGAGGTATTGGTATTGTACCCATGTGTTATGGATTGTATGTATGTGGTGTGTGGTGGAATTATGTGGGTTGGATTGGAATTGTTAGTTGAAGAATTGTGTGTGGTGTGGAATTGCGTGTAGAGTGGACTATTGTGTTAGAATTAGTAGAGTGGAGTGTTTTACAGTGTCACTTAGATGTGTTGAGTGGAATTGCATGTAGAGTGGACTATTGTGTTAGAATTTAGTAGAGTGGAGTGTTTTACAGTGTTGCTTAGTTGTGTTGAGTATATTGTAGCAGTGTATAGTGTTGTAGAGTACAGTGGCTTAGAGTGGGGTATATTGTTATATAGTGTAGGAGTATAGTGTTTTTATAATGTGGTTGAGTAAAATGATATCTTGTGTATAGATGAAGTTGCATAAAGTGTTGTATAGTGTATAATAGTGGAGTAATGTTTTTGAATGGCAGATAGTGGACTATAGTGCTATAAAGTGTAGTGGTATATAGTGAATTAGCATGTTACTGGAGTATAGTTTAATGTAGTATAGTATTATAGAGTTTAGTATTGTAGAGTGTAGTTTTGTATAGTGTAGTGTAGTATATTGTAGTAGTGTGGCTTAGAGTTAAGGGGCTTAAAAGTACAGTGGTGCAGAATATATTGCTACACAGTGTATTGGTGTAGAGAGCATTTGATTTTAGTAAAGCAGTGTATTGGTGTTTTTGTGTAGTGAGGTAGAGTAGAGTGCTGTGGTTTAGAGTATAGTGGTGTAGATTACATTGTAGTTGCATATAGTGCAATGGTGTATAGTGGAGTGTGGTATAGTGAATTATAGTGTTATATATTGCAGTTGTGCAGGGTAGAGTGGTGTTTTGTTGGTTACATTGTAGAGTGTAGTGGCGTTGAGTGCAGTAGAGTTGAGAGGTGTTGAGTGCAGTAATATAGAACGCAGTGGTATACAGTGTAGTTATGCAGAATTAAGTATTATAGTGTATGTTTGTATAGTGCTGTTTTGCATAATGGTGTAAAGTATAATGATAGAGAGAGGAGTGAGGTTGAGTACTAGACTAGAGTAGTATGTGGTGCAGTTTGTTAAAGTGTAGTGACATATAGGGCCTCATTATGATGCGTTTCGGACCACAACCTTCTGAACCGCATCTACTGCTGCAGTTCGACCAACGCATTACGTGGCGTGCGGTTGGAGGCAGAAGTCACAGAAGTCCGCGGGACCGACCAAGGGCTTCCGACGGGGTCATGGAGCCCGAAGGTCGGAAGCTCCTCATAATCCCTTAATGATGGCGTTTCTGCCGTGGGGATTATGGTGTCGGTTTCCAACAGCCTTGCCATGTCGGCCTTTCTGACATGGAAAGGCTGTTGGAAAGCAAGATTTGGGGCCCCTGGCAGAGCCCCCTTCATCCCTGGCCCTCCACATCTGGGCCATAAGTGCCCCCCAGAAAATCCCTGCACCATGTGGAAGGCAACTTGCGTAGGGATGTTCATAAACTCCCATTTCTCAATGGGAGCTTGTGCTGCAGCCGGTTTCCATCTGCCGCACAAGTTCCCATTGAGAAATGGGAGTTTATGACTGCACTATGTGCGGTCGGATCATAATTTAGTGTGCAAAACCGCAAACCTATGGTCGAGCGGTTCGTCCATCTAAACAGTGTCGGCCGGAGGCAACTCCAAGTGACCTCATAATAAGGGCCATAGTGTAATGGCATAGAGTAATGTAGTGTGCAGTGGTGTAGAGTGCTGTGGTATAATGTAGTTTTTTATAGTGGTCTGAAGTGCAGTGGAGCAAAGTATTTGTTGTAGGTGTAGTGTCGAGTATATTCGTTTTTAGTAAAGTGGTGTTGAGTGTATTAGTATAGAGTGCAGTTTTAGACTGCAGCAACCTAGCGTAGTGTTTTGGGGCATTGGGTGATATAGCATATAGTGTAGTGGCATAGAGTTGCATGTTTTGTAGTGGAATGTAGTGCAGTAATGTATAGAAGATTGTTTTAGAGGATAGGGAAGTGGTATAAAGTGTAGTGATTTTGAGTGCAATGGTGTATATTGATGTAGGTTGCAGTGACATATAGAAGAATGTTGTAGTGTATGTTGGTATAAAGTGTAGTGGTGGAAAATAGTTGGCGTAGGTATTGTGGGATAGAGTGCATTTGTTTTGAGTAAAGTGGTGTAAAGTAAAGTATTGTAGAGTGTAGTGGTTTTTCAGTAGAGTGGTGTAGTGTAGAGTGCAGTGGTAGATAGTGGAGAAATGTAGAGTACAGTGGTATATAGTTTAGAGGCATATAGTCTGGCGTGGAGTGGTGGTGAGTATTATTTTATAGTGTAGTGGTGTATAATGCTGTTGTATACAGCATTTTAGTTTTGTGTGTTGTAGTGTGCAGTGTTGTGGATTAAAGTGCTATTGAGTGCATTAGTGTAGATTATAGTGGAGTACAGTGGTGCTGAGTTAAGTGTTTTTAGAGTGTAATGCTGTACAGTATAGTAGTGTAGTGTGCAGTGGTATAGAATAGAGTATAGTGGTGTACAGTGCAGTGGTGCTTAGTAGTTTTGCATTGCTAGATGAGATTCTGGTGTTGTTTTTTATTTTTTCCTTTTATTTATTTTGCACACATAATTAGTTTCCTTAAGTTTACGTGCCTGTGTACATGGCATGCTCCACAGCCATAAGGCTTGGACAGAAGTTGTTTTCTGCATCATAAAGGCTCAGTAGTAGATGTGTTTTACACACATAATGCTGAGGCAGACTCCTTGTCGTGCATCCATGTTGCTTAGGTACAAGGCGTGTGTTGGGCACGGGACAAACTGTGCATTGCTGAGGCTTGGTGACAAGTCCCACCTGTGGTCAGGTACAAAGCATGTCTTGAACTAAGCAGCAGAGGCACTGTCATAACTACAGGAAATGACCTTCCTTATTCTGGTCAGTGAGAAGGATTAACTTTAAAGAAAGGCGCTGTCCCAGGTCTGGTCTGCATCTCTCAATTGGATTACAATGATACAGTGTACTACGTTTCCCAGGTGATTGTAAGTAACCTTCAGGGGTGAGAAAAACATGTTATGTACTGGGTTTTTTTCCCACACAGAGGGCACTTTAACCCTTGCCGAAGACAGTGTCTAGAAACACTTATGCCTACAGACCATAAAGGGCAACGCAATCAAAAAGGTTCAACTTTAGATTAGAGGAGAGGTCCAATGCCCGGCATACATTTCCTAGAGGGCCATGTGAAGTGGCATGTTCAATTCTAGAGAAGAAACTGTCTAACCATTTACCTACATAGCTGTATACCACAGGATAGTGCGGGGTGTGACAGGTCTCTCTTCAGAGACAACGGTATGTAACGATATACATATCGGTATAACGGTAAATACATTGCCAAGAGAATGATCAGGTTACACACCGTCTTCTGTTACGGTTCTGCCCAAGGATAGACTACAATTTCTAGAGAGCTGATGGACGCCTTTGCAGTTTGTGGTAAAGGGACATGGTAGAAATGGAGAAACTGCAATTTCTGGTATGCCTCGGTTGCAAACAAGCTGTGAAGAGTATTTCTCACCACAGAAAAGAAGTAAAGGAACAGTTTGTCCATGGACATACAAGACAACCAAGAACTGCATGGCCACGGCTCATGGATGGACAGAATCCGCCATGGTAGAATTTAACAAGAGATGTATTTTGTGGGTCTTAAACCAAACCTAATGTTCAGACTGGACGGTATGATCGGGGCTTTGGAAAGCTGGGTCACAGTGTTGCTTATTTATCTTATGCAACTAACAACCATTGAAAAAGCCAATAGTTCGGCCCTGTTGTAGGTGTAATGTTAGTTGCTGTATTGTATATGTGGATGCAATGACAAAAGCAGCAAAATACCAGTCGGCGGCACACTATGGTAAGCACAGGTTTTAGTGTAGCTGTTTAAGCCATGTTCTTAAGTGCATCAGTCACGCCCCTTTGAGAGACTCCACCCCCCAGTGTTTTCATCCCACTTAAAACCCTGCATTCACCTTTTGCAGCGAAGAGGTATCTTGTGCATTAATAACCACAGATGTATTTTACTACCACAGAAAATCCACAATAAGTAGAGATTATCAGAGGTTTAGAATTACTGGTGAAAACGTAGATATTCTCAAGGGATGGCATGACAATTTGTCCCCAAAAGGCAGGAGGTGAAGCAGGAATGTGTACGGGAATGCGTTTTTTTTAACCGGTTATGTCGTGGCAATTGGCCTGTAGGAAAGGGCCTGGATGTTCCCCCTGTTTAAAATAACGACATTGATGGTCATATCACTGTGGTTGTTTTGAGCACTCAAAAATCATGAAATGCGCATCTGTGTCCAGGAGGAACCGTGAACAGGATGTGATGGCCCGACCGGAAACATAAATAACGATGTATCTTCTGGGCACTGGTGGTTCACTGTGCAGTGTTTATTTAACAGATGCAGCGCTGCCGTCATGAGCATTGGAGGGTGCGGTAAGTGCTCAGCTGTTGAAGCACACCTCCGTGGAGATGTGTGATGTTTTTAAAAGAGTGATCTAACAGGATAAGAATGCTGAGTGCAGTGAGCACTGTGCCTTTAGAACGAACCGTTCTGTGTCTTGTCTTGGTTCAAAACCCTTTTAAACTAATATAATCAAATAGAAACAAATAAACAAATTTGTATAGTTTGTGAATTATTATTCATCAATAATTCATATAATTCACATAGTTACATGTGTTTCTGATGCGTATTTTTCACAGCAAAATGCAAAACAAATTGTCCATCAAATTGTTAACTTTTACATCACAAGCAAAATATGTACAAACAATTTTTTTATAAACATGGCATTGACAAGTTAACATGTTGTTGATACAAAGCCCCATGCATTTCGGGACTCCGGGGTCCCTTCCTCAGGGGCGAGTTCTGTAAACAAAGACATATTACAGTTTACATTCATGCGGGCTTGTCAGTAGTTATACATAGAGGAGAGTCCCATTGTCCAACATGCAAAGTACCTAATCCCAATGATGTGCATGGTGTTAATAAGGCCCAAGTTGTTTCTCGGAAACTAGTGAACTGGTCAATTTGTGATAAATCAATCGTTTGAAGGAACCCAAACTGAGACCACCCAAGTTCAAATTGTTATATTAGTGAAACACAGTGTAAGATAAAGATGAAACCAGGTAAACCGCAGCATGTTGCTGAAGTAAAGACATACCTATATCAAAAAGAGTGCGCCGTATCCTATAAAGTCAAACAGGAAGCCTATTGTAAGCAATGTACGATTCTAAAATAGAACAATGTCAAAAACTATTGCTAAATCCTACCTGCTAAGTACCAATGTGAACTGCGAAGCGTCGTATGCCTAGAGAAACCACAACGTGCACTTTAATAAACATTCTACGTTGAACGAACTGCCAAACATACGTATAAACACTAAGTCACTCACCACGAGTAAACTTTTCAAACGCGTGTCTTGCAATGTTCTTTAAACCTCGTACTGCAAAAAACAATGAAGACCATACAGAAATGAAAATCTTCCGTTTGTGCGTGTTAATTTAAAATAATGGAGCGAGACGAAGAAGTTATGTGGTCTTACCGAAACTCTAACGAACAGCACGTAACACGTTTTCTGGCTGTAAATGCGGAAGCGTCTGGACATGCACCAACATAAATACGATCATGGACGCAAACGACGTCGAGGAGAAGCGGAAATAGAAAACAGACACCAAAAACAACTAAAAGTATGGAAAAAAGACTCAATAACATATCGTCACGAATCCCTTGACAAACATTTACACAAAAGACCATGGAAACGATAACCGGGCAAATGTGTAAAAACAACCAGTTAAGGTGTCTAATTCAATATTGTGTTTTTAACTGATCGTGTTAATCGTGACCAAGTGGCCGTAATATTGGTGATAGCAAAGAGTTCTCGATTTGTATTAGGGAGAGCGACATAGAGAAATAATCCACTTCTGATACCGTGGTATACATGCTAAATAATGTGCTGGATGCAAGTCCACATGAATGGTGGAAAGAAGAGGAACAAGTACTACTATCAAATATTATGCTATAACATTAGGACCAATGTTGCTGCAATAGTCAGCAAATGTATTGTTCATGTGCTATAAAGGAACTGAAATGAAGGAATGAGAGTATGAAAAAAGTACTTCAAAATGTGTTAAAAAGAGTTAAAGTGATAACAAAATATTAAGTTAATACCTCATGTCCCAAGTGTGCAATAGAAGAAACTTGAAAAGTATTGAAAGCCAAACAATATGTAAACACTTTAGTTCACATCACCATTTCCAAATTTTAACATGGCCTTATTTACGATAACAAGTGCACTTTATAGAAAACAACTCATTTCTATTTTGTCATTCAAACCTTTTGGAGATAAGGTTTCCAGAAAGTTTATCCAAAACACCTCACGTTGTAGCAGTCTTTTATTATTGTCAATACCTTCAATCTGTGCCACTACCTCAGCAATTTGTGCTCTTAGCTGAGTAATAGTGTGTTTGGCGTCCTGCCAATGGACTGCTACGCTGGAGACTTTGTTGCCAGTGCGGATCGTACTTTTATGTTCTGTTAATCTGAGTTTGAATTTTCGTTCCGTTTTTCCTACACTAGTCCTCACATGACGTACGAGGTGGAAGGCAGGCAATCCGGAGCAGCAGCAGTGAGCAGCAGTAGAGAGCAGCGCGGTGAACTGTGAACGGTGTACGGTGTACGGCGGAGCGGGGGACAGAGAGCCACCACAACAGCGCATCACCGCATCACCGCCGAATGATCGAGGCAGCCTCTGAACATCCGAGCCGTGAACCGTGAGTGTAGTCGGGGGCAGAGACGCCGAGACCCGCAGTGAGCTACCCGAACTTCCCGACTCTCTGTCAGGTCTCGGTCAGGTCACCTGTGCTCGGCAGGAGCTACAAAACCTTTGCCTAACGCGGCTGGAGCCGCAAAATATTTGCTGACTCAAGGCAGGAGCCGCAAGTCATTTTCCAACGCGGCAGGAGCCGCGAAACTTTTGTCTAACGCGGCCGGAGCCGCAAAACATTTGCAAAACGCGGCAGGGGCCGCGAGTCAATTACCAACGCGGCAGGAGCCTTAAAACTTTTGCCTAACGCTCTTTGTCTTTGCCTAACGTGGCTGGAGCCGCATAACATTTGCTGAACGCGGCAGGAGCCGCGAGTTATCCTCCAATGCGGCAGGAGCCGCAAAACTTTTGACTAACGCGGCCGGAGCCGCAAAACATTTGCTGAACGCGGCTGGAGCTGCAAAACATTTGCTGAACGCGGCAGGAGCCGCAAGTCATTTTCCTATGCGGTAGGAGCCGCAATACCTTTGTCTAACGCGGCTGGAGCCGCAAAACATTTGACAAACGCGGCAGAAGCCGTGAGTCCTTTCCTGAAGCGGCAGGAGCAGTGTTATGTTATGTAAGTGAGGGGCAAGCGAGGACAATCACTGGTGAGTCTAACACAGCTACCCCCTAATTTAATTTTTAATCTAAATTTTGAATATTACTTCAAAGGGGAAGAGGGAACTGCCACAGACTTATGGGTTGAGTCAGGTTGAGTCGGGTTGAGTAGGTTGAGTCAGGTTGAGTCAGGTTGAGTTGGGTAGAGCTGGTTGAGTGGCTCCCCTGCCCCCCGGCTCCCGCTCCCCTGCTCCCCTGCTCCGCTCCTCTCTGGTTCTCTCTGGTCCTCTCCTCTCCTCCTCAACAGCGCTGTGAATATCACAAACCTATCAATCCCACTATCAATCCAGATAGTAAAGATAGCAATGACTAGAGTCCAGACACCAACGACTGGAATACAATACAGTTAGAAAATCGTTCAAATCGTTCAAAGGTTCTATCTCCTTTCGAATTGAATTGTTAGAGATAATCAGGCTTGGTAAAGTGCAGTATGAGGTCAGGCCGTGTCCGAGGAGGTCCAACGGTTAAAGGAACTACAAAAAAGCGTAAGCGAACCATTAAGACGCTAGAGGGCATCAGGGATGAACCTCCATTTAAAACCAGGCCAGCGGTACAGAGTGACTGCTCCTTAATTGAAATAACAACAGACATAAACATTCCAAGTAAGCAAAAGAGCGAGCATCCATCAAAATCGGAAATAATCAATAAATCAAAAAACTGCCACACCTCGTTTCAACCCAAAATTTACACAAAATTTTGCTTTTTAAAAAATGCGGGGGACACTCTACTTTCAAATGCCAGAGAAGTGCCGGGCCTTCAATCACCTCTTCAGCCATTACAGCCATTACAATTTACTGGTGCACAGAGAAACACTTACAAAAAGGAAAGTCCTAGTAAGTTAGTTAGCAGTTCATTGCAAGTAACATCAACCCCACAATGTCACAAGATTCAGACGGCTCAAGATACCAAAACCACCAGCAAGAAAGCTGCAATTGACACCGAACTAATCCAAGTACATAGGTCTAACGAAGCACAAGAAATTTCTGCAGATGGTTTAGAAGAAAGACAAATAGACATACATGAAACAAATGGAGCCAGAGGATCACTTCACAGCAAAAACATAATTGGCAATTGTGTCACAATTGATGTACCAACGATCTGCGAACAGAGAAACCCAGAGGCAGCGAAGCAGTCTAGGAATACAAAATATAAACAAAGGAGAGTAAGGGAGGAACGGGGAGAAAAAGAACCTTTTCTGGTATCTCCAGTTTTACCACCGAACGAACATGTGACAGATTACAATACACCGTTGAGATCGGGAGGAAAGAAAGAAAAAGAAGACAGGCCAGCAATTCATTCCTCAGATGTCACAGAAGTTTCTTCATACCTGGGGAAGGAAGAGTGGGAAGATCTTATGGCCGCCTACTCCCAAGACAAGTGCAGGAGCGGGCTTACCGCAAACACTTCAAATATGACAACTGGAGGCAATCAGGAACAACAGGCGGCGGGGGCGACTAAGGGAGAGCAAAATGCTACAATAAATTTAGGAAGTCAAGAGGGATCTCCAAAACATACAAATTATGGAAGTGCTTGGCCAAGTCTGTTAAAAACAGTGCAACTCCTGGTAGAGGCCCTCCATTACCAATCTGACAAGATGGACACTCAACTAACGCTACTAGACACTTTGGCTGTCTTTGTGGTTGCCATCAACGGGAAGTTGGGCACATTAAACACGCTTCTACAAAACAAGTATGACCGATCGGAATGGCGTCAATTTGAGCTGCGGATGTGGTCCTATTATTGGTAAATTGGCCTCCCTCCCAGTAATGCCGAGTGATCTGTGTACACAACTCAAAAGGTCCCCGCAGTGCCCAAATAACCAACCTTTTGAGGTCCACTCGGAAAATGAAACATACGATCCGATAAACACAGTCTCAATTGAAACCCATAAAAAGGGATACTCCATGATAAAGGATACCCTGGCTCAATCGGTCAAAGGAACAAAGGGTAGCGAAATTAAAACATTAGTTGGGCAAACATCTGAAGCCTCATCGGAAGACAATGTAGACAAACAAATGAACGCGAAGCAAAGGCGACCGAAAAAACGAAAAGGCAGAAATCAAAAAACAACTTCAAACCGTGAAGGATTCAGGCGCCTCTTTGGGACGTCATCACCATCAGCACAAAGCGAATTTAAGCCTGGAAATGACACCAGCTCAGCAGGGACCCCTGAACGAAATATAGTAGCTGTAAAAGTAACAAATAAGACCGTCAACAGAGTGAAGCAAGTAACTAAGGAAATGCAAGTCCTTGGGAATACTATGAAGGAAGATTTAGAAGCCCCACACCGAGAAAGGTCTAGCATGCTTTGTTTGCCCTAAGTTGGCAGGGTATGCCCAGACGTGGGTGCCTTGCTCACTTTGCCACTGGATTCAAGCTAGCCTGGCTGATGAGGGCTGTTAGCCCGAAACCGGGCCCAGGATGCTTGTTTACGGTCCAGGGAAGACATGGCTTGGCATTTCGGGCTGACTGTTCCCATGAGGCACAGGGTCAAGACTGATTTGCATATAGCCGTGTCTGAACTGGGGTGGCAAAGTGAGCTAAAGAACGATGATGGATTCAATCCAGATCTGTGACTGGGGGTGAGTGTCTGAAAAGTTTCAGCGCTCCGTCCATCATCTCCTCGTGTTTGCTTTGTTTGCCCTAGCATGATCCCCCAATGAACCAAAGAGGAAAAAGCATCTCTCGAGCCTGATCAGAAGCAATCACAAAAGAGCAGTACCATGACTCGCTTTATCGTCAATCGAACAACGAACGGCGAATACACCTACACTTCGGTAATAAAACTTGAAAATGATAACGACCAATGCACACAGATTAAGAAGCCAGGAGAAACAACAAGGTGTGACCTTAAAGAGATGAATAATTGTCAACTGGTCTCCGTCACTCAAACAACTCCATCTATACATATAAGGGCCCACCAGAGACAAGAATTGCAGGCACCTACAAAAGAATTGGGAACCACGCTAGATCCCCCTTGGCATGGAGAGGGAGGCCAACTGTTCAAACCAAGACGACAAACAATTTGCCAAAAAGAGAGAGACGAAGTAGAATATTCTAATCATCAGATATCATCATCTGCAACACGAGCATATGAGCTTACATCACTGAGCCATATCAACAAAGGGACCAGGAGCTCAGAGGAATTAAGTAATGTAACAAGTGCTATATGGTTCAGTCAGGATTATATCTCGAAAGGTAGGCATGACATCCTAAACAGAGGTAATATTCTACAGCTGTTAGCTCATATTCCCTCTTTGAAAGAAGTGACAACTTTGGATCTGGCTTCTATCGAATTCATAGATAACAATGAAATGGACGGTGAAAAAACAAAAGCTACATGGACAACGTCATCAATTGCACAAAAAATACTAGTAGAGGCTCATACATTCAAAAATTGGGGGATAACAATAACTCCTTATATAAAGCCAAGGTACCCGGAACTACTAATTCCGGCAACAATGGTGGGAGCTCAGGATTCTGTAAACAGATCTGGAATATCGGTGCTGAGAGGAGCGAAGGGGAAATGCGGAACAAGTAATGAGCAACATCCTAGCAACATCAGAAGCATCCAAGATGGTGCGACATCACCAACTGGATTAACAGATCTAAGATGGATCGCTAGAACAATAAACAACCAAACAAATTGACAAAAAACCGACTCACATTTAAGATAGAGTAAGCATAATCATTTACGAATATGCTCATGGAACGTTAATGGTCTAGCCACCAAAATGACTGACTCAGATTTTGTTAGCTATAAAAGATCTTTTGACATTGTGGCACTACAAGAAACATGGCAAGCAGATCCCCCACACCTTCAGGGATATTTACATTTCTTTACCTGTGCACCAAGGAAGGCAAAATACGGTCACCTCCAAGGCGGTCTAGTAATCTACGTTTCAGTCACAAGTGCACATATGGTCAAGGAAGTTGGTCCAACTTCTTCAGAGTCAATGGCAGTAAACCTTCTCACCTCACAACTAAAACCAGGCAAAGGGGGCATCAATCTTACTTTGATCAATGCCTATGTCCACCCAAAAAGGAAATCAAAGGCAGCAAAAGAACTCTGCGACTTTCTGGAGGAGTGTATAAGGGAAAATCCTATAACAGATCTTTTGCTCACTGGGGACTTTAACCTTAATCTTATGGGAACCTCGTCGGATGATGAGATTCTAACTCAAAATTCAGCTTGGGATATACCATTACAAGGGAAGCTGCAAATATCCACACGAACTGAAATAGGAAAGCAGATGTTAGAACACCTCGAACTTTTTAATATCAGAGCATTAAACTGAAGATTTGCTGGAGATAACCCCCCAGCTACAACATTTCACTCAACAAGAAGAAATACTATACTGGATTACACTTTTATTTCTTTACCTTTACTTCAACATATGACTTCATTTCAGATAGGTGAAAAAGCTGACAGCGACCATTGTCCCCAAGAAATTGTCCTCAAAGTTAGCAAGCCTAAATTTGAGTTATCCTCGGTGCCGAAAGAGTCAGTTTACACTGTCAATTATAAAAGGATTAAGTACTCAGCAGCAACCGATGTAATTATACTGAAAAAGGCTAAACAGCACTTTGATGCTAGAACCGGATCTAGTGAAGTCGAGAAATGGGAGCAATTTATAACATATATGGCAGCTTACGCTACAAGACCTAAGCCACAATTCCAACTGGGCCGCAGCAGCATGAAACACTTTACACGAGAGTATAAAGAGAAGATCAGGTGTACAAAAAGATCAATCTATCACACGATGAGACAACTTCGGCATAACCCTATAGACATAGTGAAACTTGATCTTTTACGAAAACTAAAGGCAATGCTGAAAAAAAATAAAATGGGAAGCCAACAGATTTTGTGGAAGACAACATTTGGGCAAAACTACACGCTGACACCAAACGAAGTGATGGTGCAAGATTTTGGAAAACCATAAACCACTTTATAAGACCGATGCATGACGGAGTTTCCTCTAATATTACAGAAGAAGAATGGGCAAACTACCTCAGGAATCATTTCAATCAAGATATGGACTTTAAATTGGAGACAAAAACTGACTATGTGTTAAGAAGCTTTATTAAAAATAAAGCACAGACATTCCACAGGAGCGCCGGCAATCCAGAAGGTTATACATTAACTATAAATAATGGTTTGACAAGCACACGAAACATCATTAAGCGCCAAATCAAAAAAGGAAGAAGAGAGGGGGTGCCAGGCCCAAATGGAATTCCGCCCATCCTTTATAAACAAGATGAGAATGAATGGGCAGCAGCACTCGTACCACTATTTAGACATTTTAACAGATTGCCTGGCTCCTGGAAGGGCTCAATCATCTCTCCAATTTTTAAGTCAGGGGACAAGTCACTCCCACAAAACTATCGATTAGTGGCCCTAATGGACAACGAGGCAAAGTATTTTACAGGTACACTCTTGGAGGAGTTGCAGGCCTGGGCCACAGAGAAATCCCTAATTCCGGTTAATCAGACTGGCTTCGCTAAATCAGTTGGGACAACCACTAATATCCTAACCATGGGTATGTTAATAGATAAGGCTGAATCAACTAAAATGCCCATTCACTTTTGCTTTATAGGCTATAAGGCTGCTTTTGACCATATGAATCGGAACATCTTATGGTTTAAATTGAACAGCTGGGGGATACCAAGGCCTCTGTTAGACTTGCTGATTAACCTTCATACGGAGACATGGGTCCAGATAAAGCTGGGTGATGGATCATTCCTGTCAAGACGCATACCAACCAACAAAGGCCTCAAACAGGGTTGTGTTTTAGCTCCCACATTATTTAATTTGTTTTTAGCGGACCTCATCCCAATCCTAAATAGCTGTAACTCCCACGCCCCCAAGTTAGGCGGGCTATTATTACCGTGTCTTCTCTATGCGGACGACATAGTCCTAATCAGACATACAAAAGTAGGGCTACAACATCTTGTGAATGCTACACAGGGCTATTCCGAAGCAAACGAACTGACCATAAACCTGGAGAAAACGCAGACAATGACGATCAGCAAGAACAGGAAAAAATCGTCTACCTAGTTTTGGAACAATGCTCGTATTGAGGATACGTCACTATATAAATATCTAGGAGTAAAAATCGATAAAAGCGGCCAGTTCACTGAACAGAAAACCAGAATTAGAGGTAAAGGCCTTGCCTTAGCAATCTCTTTAAAAGCACTAAACAGTAAACTCACTGGCCCATCTCTCTTACCTCTGGTACAAGTAATACGAGCCAAACTGCTGCCAACAATCACTTATGGGAGTGAAGTACAGAGAGGCAGAGATGCAAAGACTCTTGATAATACAGTCATAGCTGCATACAGGATTATTTTTAGCCTGCCCAAGCATACTTCACCGGCTCAAATTAGGCTAGAGTTTGGCGTCCAGAAACATCTCTTGGCAAGACAGGGGGCGTACATAATTAGCTGGGACAAAGTGCGAAAATCCAAACAAGGAACTCTAAATGATTATCTATGGAAGGAGTTAGAGCAACACTCAGCCTCACCAGCTGCCAAGTACCTCAAAAGCAGCTTGGCGAATACTGGCTTAAATCAGCTTTGGGATACCCCCACAAATCATTTAACGCTTAAAAAGCTGGTCAGGAAAACAATCAAACAGCTTTCATGGGTTGAATACAAGGCATCCCTCACGAAAAGGTCACACGGCTGGATGACTCTGAACTCGTATTCCACACCAGCACCACAGAACTACCTTGAATTGGGTTATGCCAAAACTGTTAAAATGAAGTTTTTAAAGTACAGGTTGGGCCTGTTACCCTGTATCCGGCATTTTCCACACTGGCTAAAGGACAAGGCGGGCTCCTCCTGTCGATTATGTGGTTCAGCGCCAGAGGATATGCTGCATTTGTTATGCTCCTGCGATGAACTTTTGGAAGAACGAAAGCATCTGCTAAAGTGCCATTTTAATCAGCGAGGGATACGCTCACGAAGACAAGCAGTTCTTGCCTGCTTTGCACCCCATGATCCACAGCTGAACTGTAGTCTTGTGAAGTTTATGAAGGTGGTGGAAAGGAAAATGCCAAGACTTGATTCCTAATTGCCTATAAGATAGTATTATAACTCAAAACTGTACTTATTTCCACTTAAGGTCACCCAAAAGTATACATTTATATGATTTTAAAAAGAAATGAAAAATTGTGATTTATGAAATATTGTTTTTATTAATGCATGTAGATCTGCTTTTAAGTCTTGATGTTTGTATTGCAATGGTTTTAATTAACTATGCAAATAAAAATTACTTACTTACATCACCATTTCCAAATTTTAACATGGCCTTATTTACGATAACAAGTGCACTTTATAGAAAAAAACTCATTTCTATTTTGTCATTCAAACCTTTTGGAGATAAGGTTTCCAGAAAGTTTATCCAAAACACCTCACGTTGTAGCAGTCTTTTATTATTGTCAACACCTTCAATCTTTGCCACTACCTCAACAATTTGTGCTCTTAGCTGAGTAATAGTGTGTTTGGCGTACTGCCAATGGACTGCTACGCTGGAGACTTTGTTGCCAGTGCGGATCGTACTTTTATGTTCTGTTAATCTGAGTTTGAATTTTCGTTCCGTTTTTCCTACATATGCTTTCCCGCATGGGCATTTCAGGCAATAAATGATATTTGTGGTATTGCAGTCTGAGGTGTGTCTAAGTTTGATGTTTTTACCTGAAACAGGGTGTGTTAATGTGTTTCCCACTATTATATTGTTACAATGGATACAGTTAAAACACTTAGCGGTGCCTTTATAATTCGTGATTGCCTTAGATGTTTCTGTGGATTTCATTAGTTCCTGCAAATTTTTTCCTCTTGTGTAAGAGAATGTAGGTTTAGTATTGAAGATGCCATTAAAATCTGGTTCATTCTGTAGAAGTTCCCATCTTTTGTTGAGAATCCTTTTTATTTGGTTGGAACTCGTAGAGTATTTAGACACGAAAGTTGGTGTATCTTTTTTTGTACGGGAAGTTTTAAGTAATAAGGACGTTCGATCCTTTTCTGATATCCTTGATATGCTTTTCTGCAAAATATCCTGAGGGTAACCCCTTTGCTCAAATCTATGTTTGTATTCATTGATCTTTGTCAGTGCTGTATCCGGTTCTGAACAAATCCGTTTTATCCGAAGAAATTGTGAAAAGGGTAAATTGGAAATAAGACTTCTCGGGTGGAAACTTGTATAGTGTAGCGTGCTGTTTCTATCTGTGGGCTTTGTATAGATCTCAGTTCTTAATCCGGTGCCGATTGAATCTTTAGTGACTAATGCATCCAAAAAGTTGACCTGTTGCGTGTTAATGGTATGTGTGAACTGGATTCTGGGTTTCCTGGTGTTAAGTTCTTGTATAAGATGTTCCAGATCCTTCTGAGATTGAGTCCAGATTAGAAATATATCGTCGATATATCTGCAGTATTGTGCTAGGCCTCTGGTCCAGTTGTCATCAGTCAAAATGAAGTCATGTTCAAATTGTGCCATGAAAATATTGGCGTACGCCGGCGCCCCAGAAAAACCCATGGATGTACCAGTAAGTTGACCATAGAAATCACCTTGCCATTTGAAATAGCTGTTATGTAAACAAAAGAATAAGAGTTTCAACAAGAACACGTTGTCTTTTTCTGTTTGCTCCATTGTCAATAGTGCCCATTCCGTTGCTTCCAATCCTTCAGAATGTGCTATTGATGTGTATAAAGCAGTAACATCAATTGTGCATAGTATCCAGTGAGTTTGAACGAAAGGTTGGATTGTTTGAAGTTTATTCAAAAAATCAGTTGTGTCTTTTGTATAAGTACACCAATTTTGAACGACTTTTTGTAGGAAATGATCTAAATACCTCCCCAGTGGGTCGAAAATAGAACTACATCCAGAAACAATTGGTCGGAATGGTGGATTGGTCGGATGTTTGTGTATTTTGGGGATCATGTAGATCCGAGGTCTGCGTGGATTATTGGTCAATAAGTATGATTTGAGTTGGGCATCTGTACATCCGTTTTCTTCTGCTTCATTCAAAATGTGTTGTAAAATATCTTGTAATGTAGCCGTAGGGTCACCATTGAGTGACAAGTACGTAGTGTCATCCAAAACATGATCGTTGACTTTTTGAACATAGAATGTAGTGTCCAAGATAACTAATGCACCTCCCTTATCTGCTGGTTTCAAGGTCAGTGCTGCATTGTTAGCTATTGATCGAATCGTTCTGTTTTCATGTTCAGTCAAGTTGGTCGTTTTCAATTTTTTGTAGTTCAGCTTGGATAAATCATGTCTCACTATATTTTCGAAGGTGTCCAGTATCTTGTGCGAGATCGGTGCTTGGAAATTACTTCTGGGTTTAAACAACGATGGAGTAACCTCCTGAGATTCCCCAGATGTCTCCATAACATTCGCAAAATAGTGTCTAAGGCGTAGCTTGCGCATAAATTTGTAAAGATCAATCTCTGTATCCAGTTTCATGGTGGTAGAGGTTGGCACAAATTACATGCCTTTGTTAAGTACTCTCATCTGTTGTTTGGACAGAGATACCGAGGATATGTTGATTATTAAATTATGCTCTTGCCACTGCGTAGAGTTTTTCCCGCCTTGTCCTCTCCTGGTTTTACCACAGGATCTGGTGTTGTTGTGGTGCTCAATAATGGGGGTTGCCCCTGATCCGGTGCCTGGGATAAAAAAGACGTTGTGGATGTTGTAGGTATTTGAGAGTCCACTATTGCTATGGATGTTGTTGATGGTCCTGTGGTGGTAAGGGTCGGCTTAGAAACAGGTGGTCGATTAAGTGCCGTGTCTTGATCTGTTACCACACTCTCCTCAGAGGAGGTGGTGGTTTTCTTCTCATTAAACCGTCTTCGTGCGTATATTTCCGCCCAAGTATACACCTCATTTAGTTTGTAGTCGATGGTGTCCCTTCGATACTTGCGGATCTTCCCTTCTTGTAACTCCTTGCTGTACCAATCTAATTTTTGATTAAGATCTTCTAAAGTCGCTGTCCAGGTATTAGTTTCTAATCGTCTTTCCAAATCGTTTTTCAGATTGAATATTTCTTCTTCCAATTCGCGTATTGTCTTTGAAAGTTCTTCAATAATTAGTAAAATTAAATCCAGGGAGCATTTGTTTAAAATTGAAAACCATTTATCCATGAAAGCTAGATTGAGATTAAATCTAAATAACATTGGACGTATAGATAAATGTAGTCCCCGTGGTATTCTCTTAGCTCTGTGATATTGCACCAAAGTTGATGCGTGAAGCCTCTGGTTGAGTTGTCGTCGGGTCAAGTATTCTAGTTATTTCAATTGTTGGGTAATGGACCCTCCATGGGAATCAGACAGTTTCACCTCTTGTATTAATGCGTATATATCCGAAGCTTGTTCATTGGTATAGGCTAACGTGGATGCCCGATTATCAGTGATGCTTGTTATTGAGTCAAATGACATTTCTTTTGTATGTGTTTTAATCGAGTGGTGCTACCTCTAGTGTCTGTCAATGGCTTAAATGAAGAGGTCTGGGGGTTAGAGGAGCACTCCAAACTAATGACGTTATTTATGTTTATTTACAATTCACTAAATTTTAAACTAAGGGTGCATCACTGCTGCAATGTGTTGACCTCACATGCAAATCATGAACTAGTGGTCTAACAGGATAAGAATCCTGAGTGCAGTGAGCACTGTGCCTTTAGAACGAACCGTTCTGTATCTTGTCTTGGTTCAAAACCCTTTTAAACTAATATAATCAAATAGAAACAAATACATTTGTATAGTTTGTGAATTATTATTCATCAATAATTCATATAATTCACATAGTTACATGTGTTTCTGATGCGTGTTTTTCACAGCAAAATGCAAAACAAATTGTCCATCAAATTGTTAACTTTTACATCACAAGCAAAATATGTACAAACAATTTTTTTATAAAAATGGCATTAACAAGTTAACATGTTGTTGATACAAAGCCCAATGCATTTTGGGACTCCGGGGTCCCTTCCTCAGGGGCGAGTTCTGTAAACAAAGTTAAGTATTTGATAGTAGTACTTGTTCCTCTTCTTTCCACCATTCATGTGGACTTGCATCAAGCACATTATTTAGCGTGTATACCACGGTATCAGAAGTGGATTATTTCTCTATGTCGCTCTCCCTAATACAAATCGAGAACTCTTTGCTATCACCAATATTATGGCCACTTGGTCACGATTAACACGACCAGTTAAAAACACAATATTGAATTAGACACCTTAACTGGTTGTTTTTACACATTTGCCCGGTTATCGTTTCCATGGTCTTTTGTGTAAATGTTTGCCAAGGGATTCGCGACGATATGTTATTGAGTCTTTTTTCCATACTTTTAGTTGTTTTTGGTGTCTGTTTTCTATTTCCGCTTCTCCTCGACGTCGTTTGCGTCCAAGATCGTATTTATGTTGGTGCATGTCCAGACGCTTCCGCATTTACAGCCAGAAAACGTGTTACGCGCTGTTCATTAGAGTTTCGGTAAGAGCACATAACTTCTTCGTCTCGCTCCATTATTTTAAATTAACACGCACAAACAGAAGATTTTCATTTCTGTATGGTCTTCATTGTTTTTTGCAGTACGAGGTTTAAAGAACATTGCAAGACACGCGTTTGAAAAGTTTACTCGTGGTGAGTGACTTAGTGTTTATACGTATGTTTGGCAGTTCGTTCAACGTACAATGTTTATTAAAGTGCACGTTGTGGTTTCTCTAGGCATACGACGCTTCGCGGTTCACATTGGTACTTAGCAGGTAGGATTTAGCAATAGTTTTTGGCATTGTTATATTTTAGAATCGTACATTGCTTACAATAGGCTTCCTGTTTGACTTTTCTAGGATACGGCGTACTCTTTTTGATATAGGTATGTCTTTACTTCAGCAACATGCTGCGGTTTACCTGGTTTCATCTTTATCTTACACTGTGTTTCGCTAATATAACAATTTGAACTTGGGTGGTCTCAGTTTGGGTTCTTTCAAACGATTGATTTATCACAAATTGACCAGTTCACTAGTTTCCGAGAAACAACTTGGGCCTTATTAACACCACGCACATCATTGGGATTAGGTACTTTGCATGTTGGACAATGGGACTCTCCTCTATGTATAACTACTGACAAGCCCACATGAATGTAAACTGTAATATGTCTTTGTTTACAGAACTCGCCCCTGAGGAAGGGACCCCGGAGTCCCGAAATGCATGGGGCTTTGTATCAACAACATGTTAACTTGTCAATGCCATGTTTATAAAAAAATTGTTTGTACATATTTTGCTTGTGATGTAAAAGTTAACAATTTGATGGACAATTTGTTTTGTATTTTGCTGTGAAAAACATGCATCAGAAACACATGTAACTATGTGAATTATATGAATTATTGATGAATAATAATTCACAAACTATACAAATTTGTTTATTTGTTTCTATTTGATTATATTAGTTTAAAAGGGTTTTGAACCAAGACAAGACACATAACGGTTCGTTCTAAAGGCACAGTGCTCACTGTACTCAGGATTCTTATCCTGTTAGACCACTTGTTTATGATTCGCATGTGAGGTCAACACATTGCAGCAGTGATGCACCCATAGTTTAAAATTTAGTGAATTGTAAATAAACATAAATAACGTTATTAGTTTGGAGTGCTCCTCTAACCCCCAGACCTCTTCATGTTTTTAAAAGAAACATAAAACAATGGCTCTCATGCCTGTGAAGTCTTAGTGCCGGGAACCAGTATGCTGCTTTCTGCCACACCTATCCCTACTGTGGCTCCCAAAAGGACACTTTTCATTTGCGGAAAAAATTGCTGTGCTCGCAGAGCCCGTGAGGCAGTAAAGGAGCGGGAGGTGAATAGAGACAAATAGTGCACCAAACCACATAAATGCTGATAAGGGGAGGGCCACACGTAACCGGGGTGGTCGCTATGGGAGTGAACAAACCACCACAAGGCGGGACAAATAAAACTGATGCACCTAATACAGGTATTGATTTATGCACAGCAGAAAAAGGAGCCAATCAAAAGTGATGGGCGTGGTCGAAGCCCTTAGAGCAGATTACAGCATGTCGAGAGACAGCATATGCGCAGCCTAGGCTCGACCTTGAAATGTGGATATCAGCAGAGTTTATTGCGAGAAACGTATAAATTGTGGAACAAAGTTTACTGGAAAAGTATATAAGAGCTGTTTTCATACAGTACTGTTTCTTCCTGGGTAGCAAGCAGAGATGTGCAGTTGTAATAACCCCATTGAATGCAAATGCTTTTAGCGCCTATCATGTTTTCTGCTGTCTATGGTTTTAGCGCTGGTGGCACCTGGTGTGACAATCTTTTTTGGCGCCACCTTATGACTGCCTTCTCAACGGATTCCCTCATTACTACCCTCCAACAGTGCCCCTCATCTCTCCATAGCCCCTCTCTCACATGCATTCACTTGTTTTATAGCACTACTCATACCAGTGTATGGTGTCAGAGCACTTTACATTACTCACACATTATACAGAGGCAATGAATCATATGTGTGTAAATTAGTCTATAGGAAATTTTACATAAGACAAGGAGGATTACATGGTGTAGGAATCACATGTCATCCATACCAGTAGGCAGTACATTTTAAGAGTGTTTGGTCTGGAGAAGAACAAACTCAGGATTTAGAACATACCACAGTGGTTGGGGTTGGCTTTACTAATGACAATGTATTTCTACCCAAACTAACCATTTTTAGCAACATTAGGAAAATGGAATCAATCAATCAATCAATCAGGGGTTTGTTAAAGCGCGACTACTCACCCGTAAGGGTCTCAAGGCGCTAGGGGTGGGGGTGCAGGTTCCATCCATCAAGGAGGGGGTCTGTCGAAGAGCCAGGTTTTGAGGTTTCTTGCGAAGATGGGGAGCGATGTTGTCTGTCTGAGGTGGAGCGGAAGGGCGTTCCATGCTTTGGCCGCGAGGAAGGAGAAGGAGCGGCCTCCCGATCTGGTCTTTCTGGTGCGGGGGACCACGGCGTAGGAGAGCTGGGCTGATCGTAGGGTCCTTTGGGGTGCGTGGAATTTGAGTCGGCTGTTCAGGTATGCTGGTCCGGTGCCGTGGAGGGCCTTGTGTGCGTGGGTGAGCATCTTGAAGGTGATTCTCGCCTCGACAGGGAGCCAGTGGAGTGTGCGCAGGTGCTGGGAGATGTGGCAGTGTTTTGGCAGGTTGAGGACCAGTCTTGCGGCGGCGTTCTGGATGTTCTGTAGCTTGCGGGTGAGGTTTTTGTTTATTCCGGCGTAGAGTGCGTTGCCGTAGTCGAGTCTGCTGGTGACCAGGGCGTGAGTGACAGTCTTTCGGTGTTTGAGGGGGATCCATTTGAAGGTCTTACGAAGGAGGCGGAGGGTGTGGAAGCAGGAAGACGAGACAGAGTTGATCTGGCGGTCCATTTTGAGCTCGGAGTCCAGGATGATTCCCAGGTTGCGTGCGTGGTCCGTGGGGGTTGGCGGGTTTCCGAGGGCGGGGGCCACCAGGTGTCGCTCCAGGCATCGGGGTTTGGGCCCATGATGAGTACTTCTGTTTTGTTGGTGTTTAGTTGTAGGCAGCTGTTTTTCATCCATTTGGCGACGGCTTCCATGCCTTCTCGAAAGTTGCGTCTGGTGGTGTTGGGCTCGTTGGATAGGGAGAGGATGAGCTGGGTGTCGTCTGCGTATGACACGATGTTGAGTCCGTAGGTTCTGATGATGGGGGCGAGTGGAGCCATGTAGACTTTGAAGAGCGTCGGGCCGAGGGAGGAGCCCTGGGGGACTCCGCAGGTGGTAGGTGTGGGGTCCGAGAGGAAAGGGGGGAGTCTGACCCGCTGCGTCCTGCCGGAGAGGAAGGAGCGGATCCAGTCGAGGGCCTTGTCCTGGATTCCTGCGTCGTAGAGTCTGCGTATTAGGGTGCGGTGGGAGACTGTGTCGAACGCCGCTGATAGGTCGAGGAGGATGAGGGCTACTGTTTCTCCTTTGTCCAGTAGGGTGCGGATGTCGTCTGTTGCGGCGAGGAGGGCGGTTTCCGTACTGTGGTTTTTCTAAAGCCGGATTGGGAGGAGTCGAGGATGTTGTGTTCTTCAATGAATGTGGCGAGTTGGCAGTTGATGGCTTTCTCGATGACTTTCGCTGGGAACGGGAGCAGGGAGATGGGTCTGTAGTTTTTGAGGTCGGTGGGGTCCACTGAGGGTTTCTTTAGGAGGGGTTGACCTCGGCGTGTTTCCAGTCATCGGGGAACGAGGCGGTCGCCAGGGAGCGGTTGATGGTGTGGCGGAGCATGGGTGCGATGGTGTCGGCGGCTCTGTTGAAGATGTGGTGGGGGCAGGGGTCTGTGGGGGCCCCTGAGTGGATTGACTTCATTGCCTTCAGTGTGTCTTCGGTGGTGAGGGCTGTCCAGTCGTCAGTCGCTGGTTTCCGGGTGTCGGGGTGGTTGGTGAGGGTTCAGTGTGTTGGTTGTCTTCGTCGAAGTTGTCGTAGATGCTCTTGATTTTGTGGTGGAAAAAGGTGCTGAGTTTGTCGCAGAGGTCTTGTGAGGGAGGGATGTCGGTAGACTCGCTAGTGGGTTGGGCGAACTCCTTGATGATGCTGAAGAGTTCCTTGCTGTTGTGCGCGTGGGTGGACATTCTGTCTTCAATCGCTTTTTTCCTCGTTTCTCTGATGAGTTGATGGTGGGCGTTGGTGGCGGCTCTGAAGTTGTCGTGGGCTTCTGTGGATTTGGTGTTCCTCCAGGCCTTTTCGAGGCGGCGGCATGTGCTTCTGGACTCTCGAAGTTCGGTGGTAAACCATCTGGCTTTCTTGGCGCAGGTATTGTTGTTTTTCTTGAGGGGGGCTATGGTGTTGGTGCTGTCCGAGATCCATCTATGCAGGGTTCGGGCTGCGGTGTTGGGGTCATCGTTTTCCGCGATGGTTGGGGTGGAGTTGTTGAGTGAGGAGGTGAGCTGGTCGTCAGTGATTTTGGTCCAGTTTCTTCGTGGAAGCAGGTGCTGGTGTCTGTGGATGGTGGGTGTTCTGAAGGTGAAGTGGACGCAACGATGGTCGGTCCATGGGAGTTCGGTGGTGTGGCTGAAGGTGATGGAGTTTCCTGTAGTGAAGAGGGGGTCGAGGGTGTGTCCTGCTGAGTGCGTGGGCTCGGTCACGATCTGGCGCAGTCCAATGTTGTGGAGGTTGTCCAGGAGGGATGTGGTGTTGGGGTCCAGTTGGTTGTCGAGGTGGAAGTTGAGGTCTCCCAGCAGGGTGTAGTTGGTGGATGCGATGGCCTGCGGGGAGATAATGTCCGTGATGGAGTTGGCGAAGGGTCCGCGGGGTCCAGGGGGTCGGTAGATGAGGGTTCCTCAGAGGGTGGCGGTGGGGCTGGCCAGTATCTTGAAGTGAAGGTGTTCCATCAGTTCTGTGGGCTCGTCAGGGAGTGTGCTCAGGCGGAGGCTGGATTTGTGGACGATGGCGATTCCTCCTCCTGGGCGGGTGGGGCGGTCCTTCCTGGAGATCTTGTATCCTTGGGGGATGGGGATGGCGATGTCCGGTCCCGAGGTGGTGTTGGTCCAGGTTTCGGTGAAGAACGCTACGTCCGGGGTGGTGCTGTCGAGGAGGTCCCAGATTTCTGTGGTGTGTTTGTGGAGGGATCGGACGTTGAGGAGGATGCACTGCAGGGTCTTCGGTTCGGTTGTGTTCTTGTGGGCGGGTTGTGCTGGATCCGTGTTCTTGGCGGTGCTGCAGGTGTGCCGGCAGTGGTGACAGCTGAAGAGTCCGTGGGAGTCGGCTGGTGATGCTAGCTTGCAGTTGTTGTTGCAGCCTGGGTTGAGTGCGTGGAGTGCTGCTGGGTCGTAGCGTTGGCGGGGCGGAGGTCCAGGGTTCCTGGCGCTGGTCGCGGTCGGGTCGCGGACGGGCGCAGACGGGCTTGCCTTTGACGTGCCGCCATTAAGTAGGGGTCGGGGAGGGCTGGACAGCTGGGAGGCGGGGAGGGGAGCTGGATTGGGCCGGTCGCGCTGGGGGGGAGGGGCCGCGGGGGCAGCAGCGGCGGGGAAAGGTAAAGGGAGGAAATAAGGGATAAAGAAAAAAGGGAAAATAGGCAAAAATAAGGCACAAAGGAGCAGAGATGCAGAAAGGTGAAAGATAAAAGAGGGTAGAAAAACGAGTGAAAACTAGTGAAAGGGCAGAGTGAGAGGAAGGGAAAATGAGCAGAAATAAGGCACAAAAGAGCAGAGATGCAGAAAAGTGCAGAAAGGTGAAAGATAAAAGAGGGTAGAAAAACGAGTGAAAACAAGTGAAAGGGCAGAGCGAGAGGAAGGGAAAATGAGCAGAAATAAGGCACAAAAGAGCAGAGTTGCAGAAAAGTGCAGAAAGGCGAAAGATAAAAAAGGGTAGAAAAACGAGTGAAAGAGCAGAGTTAGAGGAAGGAGACAGAGGTCCACTGGACCACCAGGGATGAGGCGCAGGAAACCTGCGGGTGGAGGAGGGCCTCGATCACCAACACTCGAGAGTGCAGGGGCAGGGGCAGGCCTCACTTAATGGTGGAGCTGCGAGGGTGGGAGAGCAATTTCACTGACAATGAGTCAGTGGTCTTGCTCGCCTGTCCCCGCAGTGGCCGCCATTAAGTAGGGGTCGGGGAGGGCTGGACAGCTGGGAGGCGGGAGCGGGAAGGGGAGCTGGATTGGGCCGGTCGCGCTGGGGGGGAGGGGCCGCGGGGGCAACAGCAGCGGGGAAAGGTAAAGCGAGGAAATAAGGGATAAAGAAAAAAGGGAAAATAGGCAGAAATAAGGCACAAAGGAGCAGAGATGTAGAAAGGTGAAAGATAAAAGAGGGTAGAAAAAAGAGTGAAAACTAGTGAAAGGGCAGAGCGAGAGGAAGGGAAAATGAGCAGAAATAAGGCACAAAAGAGCAGAGATGCAGAAAAGTGCAGAAAGGTGAAAGATAAAAGAGGGTAGAAAAACGAGTGAAAACTAGTGAAAGGGCAGAGCAAGAGGAAGGGAAAATGAGCAGAAATAAGGCACAAAAGAGCAGAGATGCTGAAAAGTGCAGAAAGGTGAAAGATAAAAAAGGGTAGAAAAACGAGTGAAAGAGCAGAGTTAGAGGAAGGAGACAGAGGTCCACTGGACAACCAGGGATGAGGCGCAGGAAACCTGCGGGTGGAGGAGGGCCTCGATCACTAACACTCGAGAGTGCAGGGGCAGGCCTCACTTAATGGTGGAGCTGCGAGGGTGGGAGAGCAATTTCACTGACAATGAGTCAGTGGTCTTGCTCGCCTGTCCCCGCAGTGGCCGCCATTTAGTAGGGGTCGGGGAGGGCTGGACAGCTGGGAGGCGGGAGCGGGGAGGGGAGCTGGATTGGGCCGGTCGCGCTGGGGGGAGGGGCCGCGGGGGCAGCAGCGGCGGGGAAAGGTAAAGGGAGGAAATAAGGGATAAAGAAAAAAGGAAAAATAGGCAGAAATAAGCCACAAAGGAGCAGAGATGCAGAAAGGTGAAAGATAAAAGAGGGTAGAAAAACGAGTGAAAACTAGTGAAAGGGCAGAGCGAGAGGAAGGGAAAATGTGCAGAAATAAGGCACAAAAGAGCAGAGATGCAGAAAAGTGCAGAAAGGTGAAAGATAAAAGAGGGTAGAAAAACGAGTGAAAACAAGTGAAAGGGCAGAGCGAGAGGAAGGGAAAATGACCAGAAATAAGGCACAAAAAAGCAGAGATGCAGAAAAGTGCAGAAAAATGAAAGATAAAAAAACGAGTGAAAGAGCAGAGTTAGAGGAAGGAGACAGAGGTCCACTGGACCACCAGGGATGAGGCGCAGGGAAACCTGCGGGTGGAGGAGGGCCTCGATCACCAACACTCGAGATTGCAGGGGCAGGCCTCACTTAATGGTGGAGCTGCGAGGGTGGGAGAGCAATTTCACTGACAATGAGTCAGACTGGGGAAATGTTTGCATGCAGCTCTTTAATAACAGTTCATAGGTCACTATGCTATATTAGGATTGTAACATAAACCGCAAGTAACAAAAGTATCTCTGTGACAAAAGCAAAGAGTATAAAAACGCCATAACGGCGGCCAAGGCCGCCTATTTCTCTGCCAGAATCCTGAGCTCCCATAACAAGTCGAAGGAAATCTTTACGATAGTCAATGACCTATGTAATGCTGAGAGAATTCTCCCTAAACAGACTCCTACCCAAGATCTATGCAACTCCCTGAATGATTTTTTCATGGATAAAATCTCCAGCATTAAAGCCAGCATCTCCACTTCCAGACACTTGGAGCTCCCCGACACCATGATAACCAATACAGCCACCATAGACCACTTCCCTGCCATATGTCCACAGGCCTTTTCAGACTTTCTGGCCCGAGTCAAATCAGGCTCCCCTAGAGACTGCTGCCCCCCTCACATCCTAAAGGACACCCCCTCTGCTCTGCCACATACCGTGCTGCCCCTTCTTAAATGAGTTTCTCTCGCAGGGTAGGGTCCCTAGCGCATTCAAGAATGCGATAGTGGTCCCTCTCCTTAAGAAACCTGGGGCTGACCCCCTGAATCCATCTAAATATCGCCCCATCTCCCTGCTCCCCTTCCTGGCCAAGATCTTAGAGGCTCATGCCGCTAGGTGTTTATCCAACTTCATCGAACATTCGGAACACCTAGAGCCTCACCAAGCAGGCTTCCGGCCCGCTCACTCCACTGAGACAGTAATCCTTGCGGTTCTGGACGCCTTACGAGCAAATGCGGACAAGGGCATTCCTCAGGCCTTGGTGCTACTGGATCTGTCGACCGCTTTTGACACGGTCGACCATAAAATCCTGTTGGACCGTGTCAGACAGGCCGGCATACAGGGCTCTGCCTTCAACTGGATTAAGTCCTTCCTCGAGGGCCGAACCCAGGCAGTACTCCTTGCCCCTTTCACTGCCCCCAAGATCGTCACCACGTGTGGGGTCCCACAAGGATCGTCGCTGTCTCCCCACCTATTCAATGTTTACCTCCTGCCCTTGATTCACTCTCTAAGGAACAGGAAGGTAACCACATTCAATTACGCTGACGACCTCCAGCTTGTTTTCACTATTGATAACTCCCCCGACTCAGTCCAGGAATTCCAAGCCACCATGCTCCACATCCAGCGTTGGATGGACCTCAACCATCTCAAACTTAATCCGGGCAAGACCGAACTAGTCCTGCCCGGGAAAGGCCAGACCTTTTGGGGCCCACATTACTGCCCGACTGAACTAGGACCTCCCCCCACCCCATCCCTCTCTGTAAAAAGCCTAGGGGTTACCATAAATGCTGATCTCTCACTCAGAGGCCAAGTAGGGGCAGTGGTCTCCACCTGCTTCTTCCAGCTGCGCAAAATTAGGAAGATCGCCCACCTGCTCACCCACTCCGCTCTCATACAGGTAGTGATTGCCCTGGTACTCTCTCATCTCGACTTTTCTAACTCTATCTACCTCGGCCTGCCATTGTTTTTACTTAAACGTCTCCAGCTGGTGCAAAACCAAGTTGCGAGACTAATCTACAAACAACCAAAATGGCAATCTGCCAGACCTTTATTATCAAAACTTCATTGGCTCCCTATTGCCCAATGCGCAGCCTTCAAGACAGGGTGCCTAATCTTTAAGGCCTTGCATTGTCAGAGCCCTAAATTCATCAGCTGCATGATATCAAGGCATGTCCCTCCCCGCAACCTGCGTTCAGCCCACCTCCAGCTGCTAACTACCCCTGCCTTCAAGCTCAAACGCCAGGGAGGGTGTAGGTTCTCCTTTCTCGCCCCTAAACTTTGGAATTCCCTACCACTAGTAATCCGGTCCTGCGACAACCTCCTGGGGTTCATAAAAATGCTCAAGACATGGCTGTTTGAGCAGGCCCATGCGTAATCCGTCTCTACCTTGACACTGCCCAAAGCAAGCGCCATGAAACCTCTCAGTGAACGTGCGCTATAGAAATTCTTGCTAACATAACAAAAGCAGTAACCCACTGAGCTAACAACATAAAATTCAGTTCTGTGATCTGCATGGTACATGTTCTTTGGCAGCAGGCATATTAACCCTCTGTGCTACTTTATTAAAAGTCAAAACTGCCACTAGACAAAACTCCAATCTCTACAGCAGCAAAACTACTCACTAGTGTTATCTTGACATTTTTATTGTTGTCTGGAAACTCTTGGACACACAAGGAACTCTGCAGCATGTGCTTTTAAACCCATACGTTATTTGTTAAACACAGCGCCCCCCCCCACGAACTCAGCACCAGGTGCGGCTGCACCAGTCGCACCACCCTAAAGCCAACCCTGCCGTTTGCCGACGGTACAAGGTCTGACTGAAAAACAGCCTCACGTTAATTGACACCTGTTGATCTTCTAATTCTGAAAAAATCTATAAAATATACCAAGCTAATTTAACCATCGAGCCAGAAAATCTGAACACGAGTTACGTTTACTGGTGGGCAGTTAAGCACATACTCAAGTTATGAATGATATCGAAGATAAAATGTTGCTAGATGATGCATTCAAAGTATTGCCCAAGTATGGTTAAAATGCTAGTAAGGGTGATGCATCCGTTCTGTTTACCTGCCAGTGCTACAACAATCAAATGCATCAAAATCTGATTTTAAATCTGCAGTAGTCATGTTGTTCATTAGGGTTTTTTTTTAAAACTACAGGGAAATGTTGACCGCTCCTTAAAACACAGCCATGGGGACTCGGGATCGCTTGTGCCTGTCTGCCTTCAAATGGTGCTGTTAAAGAGCAGCTTTGTGGGATTCTTCTTTCAGCCGCTCGTATTTATTTTAGAGATCCACCTGCCAAATGGCTGCAGACTTATTTTTTCCCAGTCGAGGCGAGTTTTACTGGAAATGAACAGCGTGCTAGTATACATATGATAATCGCTAGGTGTGATGCTGCAGAAGACTGAAACAGATGGTGTTATTTGTAATGCTCTGTACTGTTCTAGGCATTAGTGCAAAATTAACAGCCCTACATTATTCATTCCAAATGATGAAAATGTCTGAATGGCTCAGTAGGCAAACAACGGAACTATTCAGATCATCCATCATTAAAGACTAAATAGAGTTGTTTTTTTCTTTTACTGCACAGTATTGTTTACACGGTGTCCTCTAATGTGACAATTTGCACATATTGGGGCCCCTTGCCAGTTTCTTGATCGATAACTGGAATGACAAGCATTTATGTTTCCTATTCCGATAACAAGCATGGTGGCTGATGAAAAACATTACAAAAATTAATTATTATTTATCCTTTGTATTTTTTTCTAATGTTCTAGTGTTATTTTTTGTGAAATGATGACAGTGTTTAAAATAGGGTAAAAAAAACTCTGTACCTCCAGGTGAATAGATTAACAGCATCATTTTAGAATTTGGCAAATCGGTACCCCACCACAAATGTAGTGAAGTAACCTGCTCTGCCAGATTAGTGGTTCCCCTGCCTCATTTGGAGTCACAGAAAACACCATGGGGCATATGTACAAGGAAGTGGCGGAGTGAGGCGTTAGCCGTCATGGCTTAACGCCTCTCTCCGCCACTTCAGAAACGCAAGGCTGCACCATATTTACAAAGATATGGTGCAGCCTTGCGTTTCCCCCTGCGCTGGCGCTCCACTTAGCAGTGTAGCGCCAACGCAGGCACCCTTGCACCATGGTGCAAGGGTGTCTCCGTGCAGGGGAAGATTGTTTATGTGCAGGAAGGTCCCCCTTCCTGCACATAAGCAATCTTTAAATGCCGTTTTGTAACTTTTATGTGTGCTGCTTAATGCAGACAGAATTCCCTTTTCCTTTTGTTCTAAAAAAAAGGACATCTAGATCCTATTCATTTCATTAGTCAAGGCCATACACAGAAATCACATAAACCAAAGCAATGTTTTCCAGGTTGCTAAATATTACAGTCATGTGCAAAAAACATCTATAATGAAAATTCAAACATAAAAATGAATATTCGAAGGAATGTATTTTCAATTATCTTTTATTCAAATAGTTGTATAGTTTATGTTATCAAACGTTTATGCTAAATAAATAAAACCATTTATATTTAAAAACATACATTCATCATTTTAAAAAAAGGTACAATGTGTACAATGAAAAGAACAACTGTCGACGCGGCTTTTCGGTGTAAAGGTGGATCATCACCTTCTTCAGGACAATAATTCAATGTTTAAAATCTGTCAGGTTAGATGTCAACTCCTATTTATCTTCAAGGAGGTGTTGAGTCAATTTTTCATCAGGTTCTCGCTCAGGTAATGAGGCGAAATTATACACTATATATTGGCAGACCAGCAAGACGGATGCTTGCTTTCCAGCTACAAATCCGAAATACTTCTGGACCAGAATTGTATTAACTGGAACCAGTAACCCTAAAGAAAAAGAGGTGTTGGATTCAATCTACAAGGTTTTGCCTTAAAGGTAAATACCCGAAACCAAGAGGGATCTTATGATATAAAAATTATTGGTGAATAGTCCTATGGAAGGGTGATTGATGAATCCCTGTGTATATGGACAGAAACAGGCGAGAGACTAAGTAATGAGAAAGCCCTGTTCATAACACGCATATAGTGTATAATTTCGCCTCATTACCCGAGCGAGAACCTGATGAAAAATTGACTCAACACCTCCTTGAAGATAAATAGGAGTTGACATCTAACCGGACAGATTTTAAACATTGAATTATTGTCCTGAAGAAGGTGATGATCCACCTTTACACCGAAACGCCGCGTCGACAGTTGTTCTTTTCATTGTACACATTGTACCTTTTTTTAAAATGATGAATGTATGTTTTTAAATATAAATGGTTTTATTTATTTTGCATAAGCATTTGATAACATAAACTATACAACTATTTGAATAAAAGATAATTGAAAATACATTCCTTCGAATATTCATTTTTATGTTTGAATTTTCATTATAGATGTTTTTTTGCACATGACTGTAATATTTAGCAACCTGGAAAAAATTGCTTTGGTTTATGTGATTTCTGTGTATGGCCTTGACTAATGAAATGAGTAGGATCTAGATGTCCTTTTTTTAGAACAAAAGGAAAAGGGAATTCTGTTTGTGTTTATACATACATACCCATCCCTTTTCTAAGTACTAGGGTATCTCCCAAAAACCTTTGTGCTGCTTAATGCAGCACACATGGAAGTCACAAAATTTCTTTTTTTTTTTTTTAAGATTGTTTATGCGCAGGAAGGGTCACCATCCTACACATAAACAATCCAAGGCATTTTGCTTTTTCCATGTGTGCTGCACAAGGCAGCAAACATGGACAAAGCAAAAACGAGGAGAAATAAAGCATATCTCCTCGTTTCACCAAGTTAAGACTAGGCTTTCCCTGGTCTTAATTTTGGCGCTGCCTCCTATCTACGCTGCCCTTGTAAATAGGGGACAGCATCAAAATCAATGGGTGTTGCGGTGGAACGCCCACTGCAACACCCACTGCCCACCCCTTTCATGCTAAGCACAGCGTGAAAGGGGGCCTTATTTACAAGGCAGCGTTAAGCCACGTTAAGTGTAAATAAAGCAAAGTCCCTATCGCCACGGAAACGTCACAAAAAGCGACATTCCTGTGGCAATAGGGGCTTGTACATATGCCCCCATGTTTCTGACAGTAGATCCTCTACTTGCTGCGCCAGAATAAAACTTTGATCGAACACTCAAATAATATTGGTCCCTCTGTCAAAGTATCTTGGGCTATATCCACTGTATTTATAGTGGAGATGGAGACATATATTTTTCATGTTCAAGACTGTCAGTTAAAGTCTGGTGGTGTCAGATGTGCCTGTGGGACACGTCTTCAAGGGACTGTCGGGCATAACCATGGGGCGCGTTTGCTGAGTCTCTTATTAGTGGCAGGCAGATGAGAGTCAGAGCGCCTTCACAGGTCTCTTCCTCCAGCTCAGTTGTGGGTTTTTGGAGCGTTGCTGGACCTGGGATGTGCGGGCCAACTTGGTCATTGCATGTGTTTTCAAGAGAAGCAGTGGAGCAACAAGCAACAAGTTGCTCCGCCATGATGGAGGGGGGGACTTATTGATCTTTAGCCCAGTCCAGCATGGACAAAGAGACAAAGGGCCTGATTTAGATCTTGGTGAATGGGTAACTCCGTCACAACGGTGACTTATATCCCATCCCCAGAAATATAAATCCCAGTATATCCTATGGGATTTATATTTCGGAGGACGGGATATCCATCACCGTTGTAACCCATCCCCCAAGATCTAAATCAGGCCCCAAGTTTTTTAGGATTGGGCAATTTTTACAGGCAGTTTATTCACCATTTCTCTAATTACTCCTGGAATTTCTCTGGGTGACTAAGAAGGAAAATTGAAAGTCTGAGGTTCATTGGAATGAACACGCATTATGCGATTTCCAAACCTTAAAAAAACCTTCAACTCAACCCTGGTTCTTGGGGAGCCAGATCAGGCAAAGTGATTTGTGGTGTTGACAGATGCATCCAAAAAAGCTCTAGGAGCAGTGCTACTTCGACAACAAGAGACTGATATTTTATCACCCCATCTTTAAGTATTCTCGGACTCTGTCATCCTCTGGAAAAAAAAATTCTGTCATAGAATGGGAACTATTTGCCATGAAAGAAGCCTGCATGAAGTGGAGAGGTTCTAGCTATCCTTTTGAGAACAGTACCAATTAGGCCTGGGCGGTAAATTCCGTTCCGCTCGCGGAATTTGCGGAATATGGGTAATTTCGCGTTCCGCGGAGAACGCGAAATTGCCAAAAATTCCGCGATCCGCGGCTTCGCCGAGTTTTTTGCTTGTTCGCGCTTTTAAAATGCGCGTTCGCGAGATATTTCTCCCCGAGCACGCAAACAGCGTTCGCGAACAGCAAAAAAGCATCGCGAACGGGCGAAACAAGCAATTCCGCGTGTTCGCGGAACTTTTGCGTGCTCGCGGAGATTTTTTACCGTTTCGCGGAGCTTTGCGTAGCGCGACTACGCAAATTCCGCCCACCCCTAGTACCAATCATTGAAACCTTCAGGAGCCACAAGAATTTAAATGTCGAAACAAACGTTATGCTCATCCTCCATATTTTTTCTCTCGGTGTGAATTTGTGGTCACCTATATTGCAGGTTCCTTCAATGTCTTGGTGCTGCTTTCTCTCACTGAGAATCTTTCTTTCTAGAAGTCCAACCACAACCCATGTTGACTCCAACTGTATAATGTTTCTTACCACTTCCTCCTTGCATAAAGTCAAGTAGGCCTACCTGTTTTTTGGCTCAAGAAGAATTAGGAAGATTGTGTAAAAACTTCGAAATTTAATAACAAAGTGAGCTATGCTTCCCAAAGAAGTCCCTGTTTGTTTTTGCAAAGGACAATCTTGAATTTATGACATGACACTTTGGGTACAGGTCATCATGGCAAGAAGTTTGCTTTATATTTAATTCTTCGGTCCTCTTGGTGGCCCATGGTGGTGAGGAATGTGAGCAGTATGTGTTTTCTTTTATGATAAATGCCCATTATAAAGCCTCTCACTCAAGATCGTACAGTTTCATACATCCATTTCTTATTGCTCCTGAACAGTGGCATACCTTCTCTATAGATTTTATTGTGGATCTGCCCAAGCCTGAAGGTTTCACCACAATCATGGATAGAGTAGACACATTCGCAACAATGGTTAATTTCTCTACGTTTCAGAAGATATCAACAGCTCAAGACATGGTGCACAGATTCCTTAAGGATCTAGTTTGTGTGCATGGGTTATCATCTGTAATAATTTTTGATAGAGGCTATTAATATATCTCGAGTTTTTGGAAGACCATCAGTTCCGCTCTTGGAATTTCCAGATCATTGTCCTCAGGGTTTCATCCCCAAGCCAACAGACTTCAGAGAGCACCAAGCAGACATTAAACAGTTTTTACGCTATTTTTGTAATGCTACATGTAATAACTGCCCTATGCAGAATTTGCTTACAAAAATAGTATACATAGTACTACAAGAGTTTCACCTTTTTTTGTTTACAGGGCCTTCATCCTAGAATGAGTCCTAAAATAATTCCAACAGATTCTTTAGTGCGTGCATCCTCTGAATTCTTAGGGCACTTAGTTTCAGTACTGGATAAGGTTAAGGAATGCTTGTCAGTTGCCAAGAAAAGGATGAAGGAACAGGCTGACAAACACCATTGCATTGCTCTGGATTATTCACTGGGGGTAAGGTTTGGCTGTTCTCCCACTTTGTGTTATAACAGGTGGACATCCTAAACTTGGGCCCTGTTTCCTTGGCCCCTTATCTATAGTCAAGATCATTATTCCAGTTGCAGTCCATGTTCACCTCCCACCTACAGGGCAGGTGCACCCTGGATTCCATGCCTCTGATTTGAAACCGGATGTTCCTGATCATTTTTCTCATACCAGTCCTCCTACTCCTCCCGTCTTAGTGCAAGGAGTTCATGAGTTTGAGGTTTTGGATATTTGTAACTCTCTGCAGTTTTTGGTCTGCTGGAAAGGCTATACAATCTTGGGAGCCAGTCTCAGCTGTTCATGCCCTAACCTTGATACAAAACTGTTTTTCCAATGACTTCCTGACAAACCTCAAGCCTCAGGAGGGGGAGTTACTGTCAGACACATCTGTGGGACATGTCTTCTTAGGGCTGTTGGACACACCCACAGGACATGTATGCTGAGGCTCTTATGTCTGGTAGGCAGTTGAGGGGACGATTGCTGACGCAGGTTTCTTGTCCCGCTTCTGCAACAGGTTCTCAGTGCAGCACTGGTGCTGGAATGTGAGGTCGCCTGGTGGTCCTCGCATGTTTAGACAAGAGGCAGTGAATCAACAAGCAGAAAAATTTGGCACCATCATGGGCTAGGACATTTTTGTCTTTAGTTCAATCCATCATGCCCACCATGAAAGAAGTTAGCCCCAATCACGTTGGAGCAACTACTTCATCTAGTTTCCTGTTCCTCTCCCAGGTAAAGTATATGTACCCTGCAGGTACATCATTCAAGGCATTGCAATGTTCCCACGTGATTTCTTTCTAGTCTGTTTTTATATATATTGCACTTGCTAGCTCTCTTAGCCTATCCTTGCTCCTTCTCTTTCTTCATGGTCCTCTCTGTGCTGTTGTTGACTATCCTTTGGAGGTTTATTCTGCCACTGGCTTTTTCCTGCTTGATGGTTTCTGTTAGAACTGGGGTATCTGGTTGGCTAGAGTATGCACCTAATCCAGGCAGAACCCACCACTCTAGTCAGAGTAAGGGAGTTACACGCCCAAGATAACCCCTGCTCACCCCCTTGGTAGCTTGGCAGAGCAGTAAGGCTTATCCCAGAGGCAATGTGAAAAGCGTTTGCACAACACACACACACCAGTGACACACTAGGCACACCACAAATGAGACTCCACACCAGGCTCTATAAAAATATCCTTTATATGGTAGGTAAACATAGTGGACTACAATCACATCAACCATTATTACTTTGCCAATTAGGCAATTGTCAGAATATCATAGGTCATAAATCACTTTTGCCAGCTAGGTAATTACCATACCACATTTAGTGCAATGAGGTAACTCCCCACAAGTTGCGCAGGTTATACACCCAGTTGATAACTGAGCGTTGTCAATCATGCAAAATTAAAAAACCGTATTCACGGCACTGTTATACATACATCACCTTCTGGCGAAACATGTTAAAATACCATTAGCTTGATCAGTGAACGCTGGGGGGGTTGTACTGATTCAGCTTGCTCTCAGGTGGCACCGCAATGAGGGACGCTGTTTCCTCAGACCCTCTTTAGTGAAGCGGCAGCCCACTCTCAGGCAGCAACGCAATGAGGGATACTTATTCCTCACACCCTCTTTTTAGACGTGGCAGCTCGCTCTCAGGCAGAACCACAATGTGGGATACTGGGCAAAAGAAGAGGGGGATAGGCACACCCTTGGTCCTTGGTAAGGACCCATGGCATGTAGGTGGTGCAGCCTCCCCCACTGCCCTGCAGGAGCGGAACAAGTGTTCCCTCCGGACTTGGCAGCTCTCACTGGTGCAGCTGTGAGGTGGTAACTCTCTTCCCTTCGAGGAAATCCTTGCGTCTCTGGAGCCAGCGTCTGTACCGGGTGGAGGTCGATCCTTCGCCTTCAGGGAGCGTCCTCGCTGAGAAGGGATGGGTGCACTCCTGCGGCGCTCACCCTGCTGCCGAGCAACCGCTCTCACTTTTGTGTTCTCTGGTACAATGGCCCAGCCTCAAACTCAGGCCTATGGTGGTGCGGTGGACAGTGCCCACAGAGAGTGAAGATCCAGGGAGCACTAGAAGGCCTACCAAGGCAGTTTCCCACAAAAAGAAGCAATAAGTGAGATCCTTCACCTCCCGGGACTTCCAGTCAGCACAGGAAGTCTTAAGTGGAAACGAAATTCACACAGAGCTCTTGGAAAGTACAGCACCCAGGGCTTTTAGGGACAAAGCACACGGAAACTTTGATGTCCCTGAGTTTCCTAGAACAGGAGGCCAGCACACACAAGCCCTTGGAGATTTGTTTCCCAAGCAGGATACCACAGTAGGGCAAAAAGAGTCAGTCCTTTTCCTCCACCACAGACAGAAGCAGCAACTGCAGGCCAACCCACTCCTCACTCAGAAAAGGCACTGCTCCTCACACAGTCCTTCCGCTCTTCTTCTTGGCAGGGTCCTCTTGTTCCCAAAAGTAATCTAAAATCCTGGGATTTTAGGTGTAATACTTATACCCCAAATGTCATTGTTATCTTTGTGCAAGGGTCTCTGAGCCCAGTCCAAACCAGTTCTGTCCTCACTGGTGCAGTGTGACCACAGGGAGTGGAGACAGCATTGTGCAAGGGAGACAGGCCCTATTCATTTGCAAGGAAAACTCCTCCCACTACTCGAAATGCAGCTAAGGTCTGTTCAGCTCAGCTCTGAGACATCCAGGAAGGGCCAGGCACACCTCAACCACCCACCAAGGGTCTGTCTACAGTGAATGTATATCCCCAATCCCGGTCACTCAAAAACCAGATACTCAATCCACAACCACGCAGAGGCACACAGAGTGGTTAGACAAGAAAATGCCTACTTTCTAAAAGTACCATTTTCAAACACATAATTTAAAAACCATCTTTACTAAAAGACTTGTTATTAAATTCTGAGTTCAGAGAGCCTAAACTTCATTTCTCTATCTTGTCCCAATGGGAAATTATACTTGTAAGATGTTACAAAGTATTTCCTATTCAATCCAATAGGACAGATAGCCTTTCAATAGTGAAAAACGAAATTGGCAGTATTTCACTATCAGGACATGTCACACACACTAGTACATATCCTGCCTTTTACATACACTGCACCCTGCCCATGGGGGTACCTTGAGCCTACCACAAGGGTGCCTTACATGTAAGAAAAGGTAAGGTTAGTGCCTGGCAAGTGGGTGCACTTTCCAGGTCGACATGGCAGTTTAAAACTGCACACAGACACTGCAGTGACAGGTCTGAGATCCCTTTTCAGGACTACTCATGTGGGTGGCACTATCAGTGCTGCAGGCCCACTAGTAACATTTGATGTACAGGCCCTGGCACACTCAGTGCACTTTACTAGGGACTTACCAGTAAATCAAATATTCCAATCAGGGAGAACCAATTGTAATACCAATTTACACAGGGAGCACTTGCACTTTGACACTGATCAGCACAGCATAAAAAATACAGGAGGTAGAGGCAAAAAGTCGGGGGAAACCACGCCAAAGATCCCAAGTCCAACAGTTTTCTTAGAGGCCACGTTCCAGCATTGAGTTTCACTCCATTAGTGAGCAAGGTGGCCTCCGCAGGAGATCACTCCATCCTCAAATCAAGTACCTTTAGACCAAAAAGGTTTCCAATAAGCAAATAATGACCGCCACCTTATGGGAGAAAACTACCAGCATATCAGGGCCATTTGTTTATTGTGTTTCAATAGCAAGCTCTCGCTTAACCCCTTCGATGCTCATGACGAGCTGGACTCTTCATGGCACACAGTGGTCGTGTGCTCATGACGAGTCCAGCTCGTCATAAGACCACCCACGGGGGAAGCGCTGGCGCTCCCCCTGTGGGAATCCGATCGTCGGGTTTTTTTGGGGGAAGGCAGGGGAAGGGCTTCCCCTGCCTCCCCCCGCCACCCCCCCCTCAATGACGTCAGCGCGCGAGGCGCGCTGACGTCATTGGGGTTTCCTTTATTCCCCGATGCGCTGGAAGCCATTTGCTTCCAGCGCGTCGGGGAATAAGGTTAGTTTTGGCTCCGGGGAGGGGGATTTGAAACAGAAGAGGCATCGAGGGAAAGGAAAACCCTTTCCTTTCCCTCGATGCCTCTTTGTGCATTCCTGCTGCACGATCATGCGATCGTGCAGCAGGAATGCCCACTAGACGCCAGGGAATTTTTTTTTAAACGGAAAATACTGTTTTGGGAGCGGCCCCTTGGGCAAGGGTCGCTCCCCTTTTGGGGGCCTTATGTTTTTGGTGCTCTGCCCCCCTGGGGGGGGGGGCAGTTTAATTTATAGGGCGCGGGGCTTTACCCGAAGGTGTGAGAGCGCTTCAGTAACATTACATGATGAGAAGGTTACAAGTGAGCATAATACAAAAGCAAGCGTTACATTACATGAGGAAAAAGTGACAATTGTGCATGATACATGAGATACAAAATACAAATAGAGGTATAATACTGCAATAAGTGGCAGAACACACTGGGAAGGCACTTCTATAGGCATGGAGTACAGAATTTCCTATAGTGGAAGAACTTCCTTGAGGGAGTAGAGAGGGCGTGAATTAAATGAAGGGTACACAAATCCAGCACAGCACGCAAGGGTGAGGAATGTACAGGAAAAAGTACAAATTTACAATGAAGAGCGAACTTCCTAGAGGGGGCTGAGAGTGAAAGTATTGGTTCTGAAAGTGTCTTTGGAAGAGAAGAGATTTGAGGTCAGCTTAGAAGATACGGGTAGAGGAGGTGGCACGGAGCAATGGGGGAAGCGAGTTCCAGATTCTCACCGCATTGCCTGAGAAGGATTGCGCCATCGATCTTTCTCTTTTGAAGATGGGGGGGGGGGGCTCAAGCAGAAGCTTTTTCGCATTGCGAGAAGGGCGAGAGCCACCGGATAATTTCAATTTATTCGCCAGGTAACGAGGGGAGGACGTGTGTAAGGCTTTGTGTGTGATGCAGGCAGTTTTGTAAATAGATCTTGCCTCGATCGGAAGCCATCGAAGAGAGGACAGGATAGGAGTGACGTGGTCGCTTCGTTTAGACCCTGAAATGAAGCGAGCTGCTGAATGGAGGATGGATTTGAGAGGGGAGAGGTGGGATTTGGGTAGGCCCGTCAGAAGAGAATTGCAATAATCCAGTCTTGAGAGAACCAGAGATTGTACCAAGGTTTTTAAGTCTTTCTCCGGGAAGAACCGACGGATCCCCCATAGAAGGCGCAACTGGTAACGTGCAATCTTAGCAATAGAGTTGATGTGGGAGATTAGGTTGAGTCTTTTGTCAAGAATGACACCTAGGGATTTAGCGCTGTCGACAATGATGGGTTTGTTGTTGAGTAGGTTCAGCTGATCCATCCAAGATTGAACAGGAGGAGGTGAGAGAGAGGTAGAGAGGAGGAGGAATTCAGTTTTGGCGGGATTCAGAATGAGTTGGTGAGCTAACATCCAGTTGTGAATAGAGTTGAGAGTAGAGTTGAGTAGTGAGAGATCGTGTGCGGAAGATAAAGATATCTTCCCACTAGTCCACCAGGCATTTATTTGTGGAGAGTGACCCCTTGGGTGGCAGAATAGCAGTATGTTTTTAGGCCCATCTGCCCCCAAGGAGGGCAGAAGCCACTAGACACCAGGGTTTTTTTAATTTTTGTGTTGGGGAGTGGCCAAAAGGGCAAGGGTTGCTCCCCTTTTACGGGGGTGAATATTTTATTTATACTCTTTGGCCCACCTACCCCTTAGCTTGGCTGGTGGATTGTGTGTGGACTGGTGCATTATTTGCATATGTGATTGTAATGTTTTTTTTCTCCTTTTTATTCTAGTGTAAAGCTTTTGATTCCTGTTTGCGGTTTCGGCAGTGGTTGTTCTGCAGTTTTGCGTAATTGCATTTATTTGGTAAGAAAAATATTTTTGTTGTGTGTACTCCAAATGAGTATTATTGTCATGCATGAATGAATTTTTTTGTAAGTGGTGTCATAATGGCAGCATATTTGTTAGTGTACAGAGCATGAAATTCTTTGCGATGTTTTGCATTGTCTTATGTGTAATTTTTTTTTCTTCTTTTTTAGTGGGATATTGTTGATCCTTACTGTGTCTGTGCAGAGTAGGTGGTGGTGAGTCTAGCTGCTTCTGTCACGTGAGTGGTATAGTGTTGGAGTATATAGGTCTTTGTGATAAAGCTACATTTTGTTTATTTCTTTTTTTTTACAAAGGGTTTGTTGGTGTTGACTTGTTTGACAAGTAACCTTTATTAGTAAGCATTATGGCTAGCCGTAGAATTACTGCTCAGCAGGTGGTTGGTTTGCTTCTTGAATCTTCCTCTGAGCAGGATTATGAGACTGACAGTGCGTCTGAGGGAGAGGAGGGAGGGGAAGATTCAGGCAGTGAGTTTTCTCTCCACATGGAATCATCGGATGATGAAGGTACTCTCAGTGCAGATGAAGTGCCTGTTTTAGAGGAGGATACTACTGTGCCGATGGTGCAAGAGGCATCTGGATTGCAGCCTGGGGCTGCTAGGCTTCCTACTGGAAGTGCTGGACTCTGGGTTGATCCAAACATGGTGCAGCCGGTGTTGCCTGCCTTTAGTGGTTATGCAGGGTGTAGAGTGGATTGTGAACATTATTTGCCTATACAGTATTTTCAGTTGTTTATGGATGATGTATTTTTGGGTGAGATTGTTGAGCAGACTAATTTGTATGCTGAACAGTTTTTGAGGGACAACAGTGCCAGACTTAGGCCCCATTCTAGAGCTACCCGGTGGAGTCCCACAAATCTGGAAGAGATGAAGAAGTTTTTGGGTTTGACTTTTTGATGGGTTTGATAAGGAAGCCGTCCATGGGTTCATATTGGTCTACCAGTCCCTTGATGGCAACAGCCATATTTCCTGCAGTTATGACTCGTGATCGGTATTTACTTTTGCTTCGGATGCTGCATTTTGTTGATATTGGTTTGGCGTTGCCACGAGATCACCCTGAATGTGACCGTCTTTTTAAGATTCGGCCTGTTCTTGATCACTTTGTAGATCGATTTTCAGAGATCTATACTCCAGGGAAAGAAATATCTATTGATGAGTCTTTGGTCCTGTTCAAGGGCCGTTTGGTTTTTAGGCAGTACATTCCTAGCAAGAGGGCACGCTATGGAATTAAGCTGTATATGTTGTCTGAGAGTAGGACAGGATATGTTTTTAATTTGCTTGTGTACACTGGTAGGGATTCCACTATTGACCCCCTGGTTGTCCGTCCACTTTTGGAGTTTCAGAGAAAATTGTGTGGGATCTTGCTAGAGGACTGTTTAACAGAGGCCACCATTTGTACCTTGATAACTTCTACACTGCTGTGCAATTGTTTAAGGAATTGTTCAAAGTGGACACTTTTGCTTGTGGCACAATCCGCTCTAACCGTAAAGGTTATCCAAAAGAGCTTGTTTGCAAAAAACTTCAGAGGGGACAGTGCAGTGCCTTGCGTAGTGAGGAACTGCTAGCTGTGAAATTTGTGGACAGGAGGGATGTGTACATGCTGACTACCATCCATGATGAGAGTACTTCACCTGTGGCTGTTTGGGGTCAGATTGCTGAAGTGCGCAAACCTGTGTGCATTTTAGACTACAATAAGCACATGGGTGGTGTTGATAGAGTAGATCAGAGGTTGGAACCTTACACTGCTATTCGTAAGGCTTACATTTGGTATAAGAAGTTGGCCATCCATCTCTTCAATTTAGCAACTTTCAATGCTTTTGTTGTGTTCAAGGAGTGTTCTCCTGCGTCAAAGTTGACTTTTGTTCAGTTTCAGCAGTCTGTCATAGGCAGCCTTGTTGTTGTGGAACAGGCAAGTGTTCCTAGAGTTGGAGTGGTGGAGGATGTGGCTCGATTGAAAGATCGCCACTTTCCTGATCACATTCCTCCTACACCCTCAAAAGACTTTCCCACTAGGAGATGTAGAGTCTGTTGGCGAAGAGGTACGCGGAAGGAGACTCGTATGTACTGCCCTGAGTGTCCTTCTAACCCTGGGCTGTGTGTGCCTGCTTGTTATAGAGCGTACCACAAGCAAAAGAATTATTGGGAGCAACCATGAGTGGTAAAGTGAACTGCCTGGTCTGTAATGTTTAAGAATTGTTGTTCTGTTTCAAGGTTGGCATTAGTACAATGTATTTAGTTTCTGATTTTGTGTTAGTAGATTTGTATCTATTTGCAATTTGTTTGTGTTTTCTTTTTTGTATAAAAAAATCCTAAATGTGATGGTGGTGTGAGTAGGCTGGTGCTTGGCTGGCGGTGTGCGTGGAGTGGCGCTTGGCTGGTGGTGTGCGTGGAGTGGCGCTTGGCTGGCGGTGTGCGTGGAGTGGCTCTTGGCTGGCGTTGTGCGTGGAGTGGCACTTGGCTGGCGGTGTGCGTGGAGTGGCGCTTGGCTGGCGGTGTGCGTGGAGTGGCGCTTGGCTGGCGGTGTGCGTGGAGTGGCGCGTGGCTGGCGGTGTGCGTGGAGTGGCACTAGGCTGGCGGTGTGCGTGGAGTGGCGCTAGGCTGGCGGTGTGCGTGGAGTGGCGCTTGGCTGGCGGTGTGCGTGGAGTGGTGCTTGGCTGGTGGTGTGCGTGGAGTGGCACTTGGCTGGCGGTGTGCGTGGAGTGGCGCTTGGCTGGCGGTGTGCGTGGAGTGGCGCTTGGCTGGCGGTGTGCGTGGAGTGGCGCTTGGCTGGCGGTGTGGGTGGACTGGCGCTCGGCTGGCAGTGTGTGAGTAGTGACTTGCTGCTGGTCACTTCACACACTGCTAGCCGAGCGACACTCCACGCAATCCATCAGCTTGTGTGGTTGCTGTGTTAGGAATGTGGGCGTGTGAAAGTGATGGTCCCTTGAATGGCGCTGTCTGCTGGTGTGAGTGTTGTAATGTGATGGGCCCGCGGCTGGTGGTGTGAATGGTTTTGTATTTGTCACACGTATGAAAGGTGTATGAATGGCCTGTAAAGAGGTTGGTGCCTTGTCGTGGCATTACAGCTCACGAGCTGTGAGTCAATGGTTCAGTTTCTCGTCCTTTCAATTATTAACAGTGCATTTCATTTTTGTGAAATCACTTGTTAATACAATTGTATATACTGAACCATCACTCACCCTCGTGCCAAATCCAACCAGTATGTGTGTGTGCTTGAGGATTAGATGGCTGTGCAGTAATATTTTTTTTTGTCTTTCTCAAGCAGGGTGTACCTTGTCCCTTTTTGTGAATGTTGTAATGTGTTTGTTTTGTGCCTGGTGGTGTGAATGGTCTTGTGTGTATCACGTATGAAAGGTGTGTGAATGGCCTGTAAAGCGGTTGGGGCCTTGACGTGGCTTTACAGCTCACGAGCTGCGAGTCACTGGTTCAGTTTTTTGTCCTTTCAATTATTGACAGTGCATTTCATTTTTGTGAAATCTCTTGTTAATAAAATTGTATATACTGAACCATCACTTGCCCTCGTGCCAAATCCAACCAGTATGTGTGTGTGCTTGAGGAATAGATGGCTGTGCAGTAATCTTTGTCTTTTTAGTCTGTCTGCCAAGGTGTACATTCCGTCTAAGAATAACTACCAACTGTAGATATTGTCGTAAACGAAACACCCATGGGAGTACATGGTGATATCTCTCTTGTGGATCCCAACAAGTTATGGTACCCACAATGTCCTGCAAACCTCAAAATGTCTGTCACATTTTCCTTGCAATATTGTGCCAAAATTTTCACGCTGCAGAAATAAACAACACATTATCTCAAAATGACCTGGTTTTGCAAGGGGGGTCACCTGGGTTTTTGGCCCGGGGCTCGACGGCCACCTAGGGAAACCTACCAAACCCAAACATTTCTGAAAAGTAGACACCGGGGGGCTTCCAGGGAGGTATGGCTTGCGTGGATCCCCCAACGTTTTCTTACCCAGAATTCCCTGCAAACCTGACATTTTGCTGAAAAAATCCCTTTTTACACACATTTTGTGTGGTAAAGTTGTGGCATCAAATTTCCTACCACCCAGCATCCCCCCAGGTCTCCCGATAAAAATGGTGCCTCACTCGGGTGGGAGGTCCAAGTACCCGCGACTGGCAAGGGCCCACAACGTATTGAGGCGACCTCAAAATGGCCTTTCACAAAACGACCTGGTTTTGCAAGTGGGGTCACCTGGGTTTTGGCCCTGTGCTCGGCGGCCATCTAGGGAAACCTACCAAACCCACACATTTCTGAAAAGTAAACACCGGGGGCTTCCAGGGAGGTATGGCTTGCATGGATCCCCCAACGTTTCTTACCCAGAATCCCCTGCAAACCTCAATTTTAGCTGAAAAAATCACTTTTTCAGAAATTTTTGTGTGGGAAAGTGTGGCATCACCGGGCTCACACAAATTTCCTACCACCCAGCATTCCCCCAGGTCTCCCGATAAAAATGGTGCCTCACTTGTGTGGGAGGCCCAAGTACCCGCGACAGGCAAGGGCTCACAACGTATTGAGGCGACCTCAAAATGGCCTTTCACAAAACGACCTGGTTTTGCAAGGGGTCACCTGGGTTTTGGCCCTGTGCTCGGCGGCCATATAGGGAAACCTACCAAACCCACACATTTCTGAAAAGTAGACACCCGGGGGCTTCCAGGGAGGTATGGCTTGCATGGATCCCCCAACGTTTCCTTACCAGAATCCCCTGCAAACCTCAATTTTAGCTGAAAAAATCACTTTTTCACACATTTTTGTGTGGGAAAGTGTGGCATCACTGGGCTCACACAAATTTCCTACCACCCAGCGTTCCCCAGGTCTCCCGATAAAAATGGTGCCTCACTTGTGTGGGAGGCCCAAGTACCCACGACAGGCAAGGGCCCAAAACGTAGTGAGGCGACATCAAAATTGCCTATCTCAAAACCACCTGGTTTTGCAAGGGGTCACCTGGGTTTTGGCCCGTGCTCGGCGGCCATCTAAGGAAACCTACCAAACCCACACATTTCTGAAAAGTAGACACCCGGGGGCTTCCAGGGAGGTATGGCTTGCGTGGATCCCCAACGTTTCCTTACCCAGAATCCCTGCAAACCTCAATTTTAGCTGAAAAAATCACTTTTTCACACATTTTTGTGTGGGAAAGTGTGGCATCACAGGGCTCACACAAATTTCCTACCACCCAGCGTTCCCCAGGTCTCCCGATAAAAATGGTGCCTCACTTGTGTGGGAGGCCCAAGTACCCGCGACATGCAAGGACACAAAACGTTTTGAGGCAACGTCAAAATTGCCTATCAAAAAATGTTTTGGACCCTTGCCTGTTTGCGGTTACTTGGGCCTCCCACACAAGTGAGGCACCATTTTATCGGGAGACCTGGGGAACGCTGGGTGGTAGGAAATTTGTGTGAGCCCACTGATGCCACACTTTCCCACACAAAAATGTGTGAAAAAGTGATTTTTTCAGCAAAATTGAGGTTTGCAGGGATTCTGGGTAGGAAACGTTGGGGATCCACGCAAGCCATACCTCCTAGAAGCCCCGGGTGTCTACTTTTCAGAAATGTGTGGGTTTGGTAGGTTTTCCTAGATGGCCGCCGAGCACGGGCCAAAGACCCAGGTGACTTCCTGCAAAACCAGGTGGTTTTGAGATAGGCAATTTTGATGTTGCCTCACTACGTTTTGGGCCCTGCCTGTCGCGGTACTTGGGCCTCCCACACAAGTGAGGCACCATTTTGATCGGGAGACCTGGGGAATGCTGGGTGGTGGGAAATTTGTGTGAGGCCAGTGATGCCACACTTTCCCACACAAAATGTGTGAAAAAGTGATTTATTTCAGCTAAAAGTGAGGTTTGCAGGGATTCTGGTAAGGAAACGTTGGGGGATCCACGCAAGCCATACCTCCCTGGAAGCCCCCGGGTGTCTACTTTTCAGAAATGTGTGGGTTTGGTAGGTTTCCTAGATGGCCGCCGAGCACGGGCCAAAACCCAGGTGACCCCCTTGCAAAACCAGGTGGTTTTGAGATAGGCAATTTTGAGGTCGCCTCACTACGTTGTGGGCCCTTGCCTGTCGCGGGTACTTGGGCCTCCCACACAAGTGAGGCACCATTTTTATTGGGAGACCTGGAGAACGCTGGGTGGTAGGAAATTTGTGTGAGGCCAGTGATGCCACACTCTCCCACACAAAAATGTGTGAAAAAGTGATTTTTTCAGCTAAAATTGAGGTTTGCAGGGATTCTGGGTAAGGAACGTTGGGAGATCCACGCAAGCCATACCTCCCTGGAAGCCCCAGGTGTCTACTTTTCAGAAATGTGTGGGTTTGGTAGGTTTCCTAGATGGCCGCCGAGCACGGGCCAAAACCCAGGTGACTCCTGCAAAACCAGGTGGTTTTGTGAAAGGCCATTTTGAGGTCGCCTCAATACGTTGTGGGCCCTGCCTGTCGCGAGTACTTGGGCCTCCCACACAAGTGAGGCACCATTTTTATCGGGAGACCTGGGGAACGCTGGGTGGTAGGAAATTTGTGTGAGGCCAGTGATGCCACACTTTCCCACACACAAATGTGTGACAAAAGTGATTTTTTGCAGCTAAAATTGAGGTTTGCAGGGGATTCTGGGTAAGGAAACGTTGGGGGATCCACGCAAGCCATACCTCCCTGGAAGCCCCCGGGTGTCTACTTTGCAGAAATGTGTGGGTTTGGTAGGTTTCCTAGGTGCCGGCAGAGCTAGGGTTCACAAACTACAGCTAGGCACTTTGCCAAAAAGGGTCATTTTTCACTGCGAAATTGAGGTGTGACCACGTTGCGTTTTGCGCCGTTTCCTGTCGCGGGCACTAGGCCGACCCACACAAGTGAGGTACCATTTTTCTCGTAAGACTTTGGGGAACGCGGGGTGGGTGGAAATTTGTGGATCCACGCAGATTCCAGAACTTTCCACCACAGAAATGTGGGAAAATGTGTTTTTTTGACAATTTTTAGGTTTGCAAGGGATTCTGGGTAACAGAACCTGGTGGGAGGCAGTCAAGTCACCCCATCCTGGATTTCCCTGGGTGTCTAGTTTTCAAAAATGTATAGGTTTGCTAGGTTTCCCTAGGTGCCGGCAGAGCTACGGTTCAAAAACTACAGCTAGGCACTTTGCCAAAAAAGGGTCATTTTTCATTGCGAAATTGAGGTGTGACCACGTTGTGTTTTGCGCCGTTTCCTGTAGCAGGCACTAGGCCGACCCACACAAGTGAGGTACCATTTTTCTCGTACGACTTTGGGGAACGCGGGGTGTGTGGAAATTTGTGGATCCACGCAGATTCCATAACTTTCCACCACAGAAATGTGGGGAAAATGTGGTTTTTTGACAATTTTTAGGTTTGCAAGGGATTCTGGGTAACAGAACCTGGTGGGAGGCAGTCCAGTCACCCCATCCTGGATTCCCCTGGGTGTCTAGTTTTCAAAAATGTATAGGTTTGCTAGGTTTCCCTAGGTGCCGGCAGAGCTAGGAGTTCAAAAACTACAGCTAGGCACTTTGCCAAAAAGGGTCATTTTTCACTGCGAAATTGAGGTGTGACCACGTTGCGTTTTGCGCCGTTTCCTGTCGCAGGCACTAGGCCGACCCACACAAGTGAGGTACCATTTTTCTCGTAAGACTTTGGGGAACGCGGGGTGGGTGGAAATTTGTGGATCCAAGCAGATTCCAGAACTTTCCACCACAGAAATTTGGGGAAAATGTGTTTTTTTTGACAATTTTTTAGGTTTGCAAGGGATTCTGGGTAACAGAACCTGGTGGGAGGCAGTCAAGTCACCCCATCCTGGATTCCCCTGAGTGTCTAGTTTTCAAAAATGTATAGGTTTGCTAGGTTTCCTTAGGTGCCGGCAGAGGTAGGGTTCAAAAACTACAGCTAGGCACTTTGCCAAAAAAGGGTCATTTTTCACTGCGAAATTGAGGTGTGACCACGTTGCGTTTTGCGCCGTTTCCTGTCGCAGGCACTAGGCCGACCCACACAAGTGAGGTACCATTTTTCTCATAAGACTTTGGGGAACGCGGGGTGGGCGGAAATTTGTGGATCCACGCAAATTCCAGAACTTTCCACCACAGAAATGTGGGGAAAATGTGTTTTTTTTTACAATTATTTAGGTTTGCAAGGGATTCTGGGTAACAGAACCTGGTGGGAGGCAGTCAAGTCACCCCATCCTGGATTCCCCTGGGTGTCTAGTTTTCAAATATGTTTAGGTTTGCTAGGTTTCCCTAGGTGCCGGCACAGCTAGGGTTCAAAAACGACACCTAGGCACTTTGCCAAAAAAGGGTCATTTTTCACTGCGAAATTGAAGTGTGACCACGTTGCGTTTTGCATCGTTTCCTGTCGCAGGCACTAGGCCGACCCACACAAGTGAGGTACCATTTTTCTCATACGACTTTGGGGAACACGGGGTGGGTGGAAATTTGTGGATCCACGCAGATTCCAGAACTTTGCACCACAGAAATGTGGGGAAAATGTGTTTGTTTGGACAGTTTTTTAGGTTTGCCAGGGATTATGGGTAACAGAACCTGGTGGGAGGCAGTCAAGTCACCCCATCCTGGATTCCCCTGGGTGTCTAGTTTTCAAAAATGTATAGGTTTGCTAAGTTTCCCTAGGTGTCGGCAGAGGTAGGGTTCAAAAACTACAGCTAGGCACTTTGCAAAAAAAGGGTCATTTTTCACTGCGAAATTGAGGTGTGACCACGTTGCGTTTTGCGTCGTTTCCTGTCACGGGCACTAGGCCGACCCACACAAGTGAGGTACCATTTTTCTCGGAAGACTTTGGGGAACGCGGGGTCGGTGGAAATTTGTGGATCCACACAGATTCCAGAACTTTCCACCACAGAAATGTGGGGAAAATGTGGTTTTTTTGACAATGTTTTAGGTTTGCAAGGGATTCTGGGTAACAGAACCTGGTGGGAGGCAGTCAAGTCACCCCATCCTGGATTCCCCTGGGTGTCTAGTTTTCAAAAATGTATAGGTTTGCTAGGTTTCCCTAGGTGCCGGCAGAGCTAGGGTTCAAAAACTACAGCTAGGCACTTTGCCAAAAAAGGGTCATTTTTCACTGCGAAATTGAGGTGTGACCACGTTGCGTTTTGCGCCGTTTCCTGTCGCAGGAACTAAGCCGACCCACACAAGTGAGGTTCCATTTTTCTCGTAAGACTTTGGGGAACGCGGGGTGGGTGGAAATTTGTGGATCCACGCAGATTCCAGAACTTTCCACCACAGAAATGTGGGGAAAATGTGTTTTTTTTGATAATTTATTAGGTTTGTGAGGGATTCTGGGTAACAGAACCTGGTGGGAGGCAGTCAAGTCACCCCATCCTGGATTCCCCTGGGTGTCTAGTTTTAAAAAATGTATAGGTTTGCTACGTTTCCCTAGGTGCCGGCAGAGCTAGGGTTCAAAAACTACAGCTAGGCACTTTGCCAAAAAAGGGTCATTTTTCACTGCGAAATTGAGGTGTGACCACGTTGCATTTTGCGCCGTTTCCTGTCGCAGGCACTAGGCCGACCCACACAAGTGAGGTACCATTTTTCTCGTAAGACTTTGGGAAACGCGGGGTGGGTGGAAATTTGTGGATCCACGCAGATTCCAGAACTTTCCACCACAGAAATGTGGGGAAAATGTGTTTTTTTGGACAATTTTTTAGGTTTGCGAGGAATTCTGTGTAACGGAACCTGGTGGGAGGCAGTCAAGTCACCCCATCCTGGATTCCCCTGGGTGTATAGTTTCCAAAAATGTATAGGTTTGCTAGGTTTCCCTAGGTGCCGGCAGAGCTAGGGTTAAAAAACTACAGCTAGGCACTTTGCAAAAAAGGGTCATTTTTCACTGTGAAAATGTGGTGCGTCCACGTTGCGTTTTGCGCTGCTTCCTGTCGCGGGCACTAGGCCTACCCACACAAGTGAGGTACCATTGTTTTCGGAAGACCTTGGGGAACGTGGGGTGCATAGAATTTTGTGGATCCGCGTAGATTCCAGAACTTTCCACCACAGAAAAGTGAGGAAAATGTGTTTTGTTTACCAATTTTTTAGGTTTGCAAGGAATTCTGGGTAACAGAACCTGGTGAGAGCCAGTCAAGTCACCCCGTCCTGAATTCCCCTGGGTGTCTAGTTTTCAAAAATGTATAGGTTTGCTAGGTTTCCCTAAGTGCCCGCAGAGCTAGGGTTCAAAAACTACAGCTAGGCACTTTTGAAAAAAAGGGTAATTTTTCATTGTGAAAATGTGGTACGTCCACGTTGCATTTTGAGCCATTTCCTGTTGTGGGCACAAGGCCTACCCACACAAGTGAGGTACCATTTTTATCGGGAGACTTAGGGTAACACAGAATTGTAGAGCAACTGTTATTACCTATTGACCTTCGATGCATTTCTGCCTTCCAAATGAAAGACAATGTGTAAAAAATAAGTCATTTTGAAAAATGAACTATAATTCTCATGCTAGTATGGGTACTCCCAATTTCGGAAATGTGCAAATATCTACTGTTTCTAAAATCTACATTTTGTTCCCATTTCAGAAATACATAGGTGTCTTTCATAACAATTTTTCCATGTATACATTTTCCCAAAATAATTGCTATATACCCGGTACATAATAAAAAACCATTGCAAGATGCTGCTCAGTTATTGGCTCTGGGTTCGTCGGGTTCTTGGTGAACCTACAAGTCCTATATATCCCCACAACCAGAAAGGTCCAGCGGATATAACGGTATATATATTTCTTTCAAATAGCTGTCATAATTAGAAGAAGTTACAGGTGAAAACGTTGACACAAATGGCTGTTTTTTTCAACTAATTTTCAATTTTTCCTTCATTTAACTGTTAGTTTCTATAAGGAAAACTTTAAGGATCTACACAAATGACCCCTTGCTGAATTCAGAATGTTGTCTACTTTTCAGAAATGTATGGCTTTTCAGGATCCATTATTGGTTTCATACCCATTTCTACCATTAACTGAAAGGAGGTTGAAAGCACAAAAAATAGCAAAAATAGGCTATGTCCCAGAAAAATGCCAAAACTGTGTAATAAAAGTTGGTTTTCTGACAAAAGTCTGCTTGTCCCTGAAAGCTGGGAATATGGTGATTTCAGCACCGCAACCCCTTTTTTGATGCCATTTGCAGGGAAAAAACAAGACGCTTTCATCTGTAGCCCTTTTTTCACATTTTTCCCCAAAAAAACAAAATGTTGCTGTATTTTGGCTAATTTCTGGGTCCCCTCCAGGGGAATCCACAAACCCTGGGTACCTTTACAATCCCCATGATGTTAGAAAAAAAGGACGCCAATTTGGCGTGGATACCTTATGTGGTCAAAAAGTTACAGGGGCCTAAGCGCGCACTACCCCAAATAGCCCAAAAAAGGCTTAGCACAGGGGGGGGAAAGGCCTAGCAGCGAAGGGGTTAAAGAGTTTGTTTTTGAAAAACAAACCTTTTACAATGCTGGCTCATTGAACTTGATGACTGTACAGAAAGGTTTCACTGCCTTCTGCAGAGCCACATGTGTAACAGACCTCTTTCAATATGCTATACTCTGTCTGCTGATTTGGTGGAATGGAGTACCTCCCACCAAACTTTAAATAAGTCTCGTGGGGCCGGATGTGCAAAGGCCATTTGCATTTCTTATTGGGTCAAATCACAATTTAGGCCTAATATGAAATGCAAAACAGCCTTTTCCTATGTAGAAAGGCCTTTATGAATCGCAAAATGTGATTTCTACCCGGTATAAATTGCATTTTGCAATTCCCTAAAAAGGAAATCGCAAATAGGGACTTCCTGTTTGCGATTTCTTAGCACATGTACAAAGCATTTTCTAAATGCAAAATGAGCATTTAGGAAATGCAAATACCATCAACTTTAACGATGTGCAATTTTTTAAAAAAAGCTCCCCACAATGCTTTTCTTTAAAGTACAATAGAGCCCAGGCATGTCCCAAGGGCACATGTGTGCACTACATGGGCACCACTAGTTTTGGGGTGCATTACAGGGGGCCATATGCCCATAGCTATCTTTGGTTTAGGCATTTCCTAAATAGCGATTTCCTAATTGTAATCGTTATTTAGGAAATGCAAAACCAGCCCATTGGTACGAATGGCATGGGATTTTCTGTATGCAATTTCCTAATAGCAATTCCTACTCCGTAGGAATCACTATTAGGAAAGTGGTAATTTCATACATATCATTTTGCATTTCCTAAATTGCGATTCCTATGGAGTTGCCATCTAGGAAATGCAAAGTTGCATTTTCGTACATCTGGCCTTAAGTGTGGAGTAAATTAGATGCAAAAAATACTGGCCTCAGACAATATCAGTGTGTGGCCTTCACAAGGACATTTCTTTTTTTATCCAGTGTTCCAACTAATAGAGATTAAACCATCTTTGTGGTTTTTTCCATTAATAGCCATCAATATTAGCAATGAAGTGCATCAGGTCTACTGCTTTCATACATAGGGCTCGAACCACGAGGCAATCAATAGCGGCTCCTTGTGGGAGTGCTACCGGGCGGTGACGTGGGGCGGGAGAGGGGCAGGGTGGGGGGTAGTAAACACGGAATTCAGATGAATGCAGGTAAGTAGACAATTAAATCAATAAAACGAATTTCGTTGCGCGCGCTGCACCGCCAAATGCGATGCAGCGCGCGCAACGAAATTCGTTTTATTGATTTAATTGTCTACTTACCTGCATTCATCCGTATTCCGGTGTTTACTACCCCCCACCCTGCCCCTCCCCCGCTTCACGTCACCGCCCGGTAGCACTCCCACCAGGAGCCGCTACTGGAGGCAATGCACATCCACAGAATATCCACAGCTCAAAGAAATGCATGCTCTGCTTTCCACATAGCAATAATTTATACATATATCAACATTTGCCTTGCATAAAACTGTTAGTCATTTGTCTTTATCATTTTTTGTATTTACCAGCAGTTGTTTAGTTACGTTTTTTAAAGATAATTCGATTGTTCATTATTTAAGGTCTGACCTAGATACAGCTTTAGCTGTCGTGCCTGTCTCGTGTAAAAAAAAGAAGAAATACATGTTGATGAGGTCTGCTCATGCATTCAGCTGTTCAACTGTCATCCACATTTTCTTTCCACTTACCATATACAATGTAGCAGTGGGTCAGCCCACTTCAGCCATTGGCTTTCTTTTGCTAAGAGTATCTTTTTTGCCTGATCACGTGTGCACCTCTGCCTAAAAAGAAGCGCATTTCGGAGCCAGGACTTGTGGGGCAATACATTTCCTTAAAAATGCTTTATTTCTGCATTATTTATCCTTTTAAAAAAAAAATTGTTTCTTTGTATTTTTTAACTACATCTTCCAGCTACCAAATTCAAAGCCAATAGTACTATTTCTTTGCACCAATAAGAATCATAGTTTGTTGTGATGTGTATTAAAACTAAAAGAACACCAAATATGATGTTATTTATTATTTTATAATTTACAATTTTATTGCAAGCATATTGCTGCCATATTTCTGTGTTTTTTTCTTCTTTTTATTTTTGTAGCATATGCTTACAATAAAATATAAAAACTGTATTACACCTGCTTGCCAAGGTGAGACCTTTTGGCTTTGCCAATGCTTTTTTACAAGTTGCCAGTGGCTAGATTATACACACCAATCTAACGTATGTGTATTTCGGCTTATATAGGTGAGCTTTTTCCTTTTCCATGCATGATTGACATCAACTCTTCTTTGCTAGAGCTGGGGCAATCCAAAATATCTTTCATGTAAAAATATGCATTCCTCATGAGACTGTTCCTTCTTCTTTGGTTATCCATTGCTCATGAAGAGACTTAACCCGTCCAATCATTTATAGTCTGAATATGTACATCTCAGCAGTATACAGGGATAGTCCAACTCCATCCTGTTGAATATGGTCTGAGTATCTGGCAACATCAAGCACAGTGGCTGTCTTGGGCCTGGTCTAAGGGGAGTGTGCATGGGTTACATAGGGTCCCTCATGCACTCCCGCAAACTAACATGGATTTCCATAAGACCCAACAGTGCTCCTCAGTCAAAGTAGTAGACCAGCAAAATTGCAAGTCTAATTCGGGACAATATGCCTCCTTTTTCTTCTAGCTTCAAAATACCAAACTGGAATTGACAGCTGGTTGGTTAAGGATCTGGAATATATTTGAAAGAGCACGCTCAATAAAAATGTGTTCCCACCTGTATGAACAGGTAAGTGCTACCAGCTGCCAAAGGTTACCACTCTCGTCCATGTCAGAAGGTATCACACAGTTAGTTGAGTTGGGCATTCCATAAGGGGGAAATGGTGCAGCACAATGGTAACCATTTCCACAACTCAATGGTTGCCATTATGTATTTAGCATTTGACCCAATGGCCCTCAATCAAGTGTGATGAAGGAGGCACTGTCTTTGCTTGTTCAGCCACAGCTGGTCCACAATATTTAGTAAGTTGTGCTAAGTCGTGGTTTTTCCTTACCCAGAGTGCACCTTCTTCAGCAAAAGATACTTGTGAAGTATCTAAGTATCTGCTGTTCCAGTCCCGGCCGGCATGACTCGCGAGTGGGGGGGGGCCGGGTGACCGTGGGTTCATGCAGGGAGGGTAGGGGCTAATTAAAAATAAAAATTTTACTTACCTTCACCTCCGGTCTCGCGTTGCGTATCCTCTCTCTGCGCCTTACAGGAAGCAGGCAGCCTCCCTCTTCTCCCCTAAGCCAATCACAACACTGCAATGTGTTGTAATTGGCTAGGACGCCGATCCCACAGGCGCCTATGGGGAGGCTATTTTCTCTATGTAGGCTGCATGCAGCCTACATAGAGAAAATGCAGAGTGTGCATGACTGGTTTGGTTGGCCCTGGGGCCAACCAAACAGTCAGCACCCACAGCAGTGGGGAAGCCACTCCTCCGCTGCCTGGAGCAGAAACGCCCACCTGCCAGCCCCCAACCAAACCCTGCTTTCCGCTTTCTCGCAGTGCGAGAAGCAGAAACATAAAATGGTATTTAAAATACCATTTTATGTTTCTGCTTCTCGCACTGCGAGAAAGCAGTGGGGCGACTCTCCTCCGCCCACGTAGAGGAGCCACCCCGGGGCTGTTCCCAGGAGGACTGGTTGGTAATATTTGCATTTAATGAAGTCAGAACCCAGGAGTAGGGCTTGTCCTCAGAGAGTGCAAACAAAATGTCCCTGACATGCCGAGAGCTATTGTAGGCACATAGTGGGCATTCTAACAAAGTTCATGTACAGGACTGCTATGGTGTGCACAACTGCGCTATACTGCACCAGTTGCGTTATGGACCCCCCCACTTTAGTAGCTAAAGCGGGGATGGTGTTCTGTTTTTTAGGGCGCTTCTGTCTGCAACTCGGCAGAAAAAAGCTCCTCAATGCTGAAATACAGAGTCAATATAAGAGCATGCAGGAGCAAGGAAAAAGGCGACTGGGTAAATAGAACAGGGAAAGAAACAACAAATATTGGAAGGGAGGGTGAAAAGAAGGCTGTGTGGAGGAATGGGTGGATGAATGAGAATGTGAATGAGTGAGTAAAAGGATAAGCAAATGATAGGTAAGTGGATGGACAGGTGGAAGGGTGGCAAAGTAAAGGAATGGGTGAATGGACGAGTGAGTGAATGGATAGGTGGATGGAGAGGTGAAAGGATGGCAGAGTAAATCGAAAAATGGATGGGTGAATGGATGGATGGGGAGATGGCTGGATGGATGGATAGATGGATGGGTGAGCGAATGGATAGTTGGATGAACAGGTGAAAGGATGACAGAGTAAAGGGATGGATGGATTGTTGGATGGACAAGTGAAAGGATGGCAGAGTATATGGATGGATGGATGAGTGCTGAAAAGATGAGTAAATAGATGTCAGAGTGGCGGGATGGATGATGGATGGATGGCAGAGTGGATGGCTGGCTGGATGGCAGAGTTGATGGATGGCTGGTTGGCAGAGTGGATGGATAAATGGCAGAATTGATGAATGGATGGATGGCAGAGTGGAAGGATGAAGGATGGATGGCTGGATGGACAAGTGGATGGCTGAGTGGATAGATGTATGGCAGAGTGGATGGGTGGATGGCAGAGTGAATGGATGGATGGCAGTATGGGTGGATGTATGAAGTGTAGAGTGGATTGATGGATGGCAAAGTGGATGAATGAATGGATGGTAGGCAGAGTGGGTTGGTGGATGGATGGATGGCAGAGTGGGTGGATGGATGGATGGCAGAGTGCAGGGATGGATGGACGCAGAGTGTCAAAATGGATAGATCGCTGAGTGGATCGATGAATGGACGAATGGATAGCAGAGTGGATAGATGGATGGCAGAGAGAATGAAAGGATGGATGGCAGAGTGGTTGGATAGATGGCAGAGTGGATGGATATCAGATTGAAAAGATTAATGGTGGGTGGCAGATTGAATGACTGGATGGATGGGTAGATGGATGGATGGATGAATAGATGGAATGGGGAAAGATTGAAGGATGGATGCAAGAATTAATGGATGACAGGATGTAATGGTGAAATAATGGATATTCGTAGGTGGCTGGAATGGTGAAAGACTGAATGGATAGATGCATGGATGAAAGTGGCAAGGAAGACGTTCTAGAAAGGGTTCTGTTCACTTGCTTTGCTTGCTTGGTGGCATCAGTGCTTCAGTTCAAAGTTGGGGCTATTTAAATTTTCTGGCTACTCTCTTGTACTTCACTATGGAGCAATGGTCGTAGGCAGAAGAAAAACTGGTGGACATGGCCTCAATTGGTTCTTCCTAAGTAAGGCACAACTTTAAATTCCATGTTAGTCGGTGTGTGCAGAGTCCACATTCTTTATCAATGGACACTATACAAAAGCAATTCCCTTACACCAATGTTCCTTCACTGAATATGTCCCTCCACCACTTGTACCCATCCTGCTGATTCTCAGATTTAATGGCGTATTTCCCATGAAAACCCCATGCTCATTGTTTGTGCCCTCCAACCATTACCGTTCACTTGGCAATTACCCCATTACTATAGTGTACTATTGCAGTGTGCAATCCCTGAATTTTCCTAAATATCCATCCCTAGTGTTCCTACATATTCCACAGTTGCCCACTTTATTTGGTATGCATCTCCGATGTTGGTTCCAGCACCTTTCCCTTCTCTGAGACTGGTGCACAGCTCCTGAAGCGAGCAGTTGCTGCATTACACCCTCTTTAGAATGCACAGTGCACTGACTTGCTGTGGTGGGATAATAGACATTACTTGTAACCAACTCAGGCAAAAACACTCTTTCATTCTTTGCAAAGTATTATTTCTAGTAGCCGAGGCAGGCTTAAGTGTTACACATGAAATTCAATGGCTTGGCAGACAATGCATGAACTGGAATCACTGATGAGAAAGGGGCTGGTGCAACTAATATATATTTTCCCAACTCAGTGGTGCACATTTAATCATACTCAGAAGCTTGAAAGGAATAGTCAGCACTTTTCAGTGAGTGTTGAACTCAATGAGATGTCTTGCAGGGGACATATTAACGCTGCCATACAGTCTGTGGGTTCCAAATAGCCTCAAGTCAAGTGTACCATATCATACTGTATGGTATTTCTAACAAACATCAACTTGCAGTCTATGCACAGTACTATTCATTAAGCAACAAGAATGGTGAAGGGTAACTTGCATTACATTGGAGAAGTTGGTAAGTACAGCATGGCCGGTGACCTAGGTTGGCAGACGAAATTAGTAAAATAGTTTATGCTCAGAACAGAAGCATGAAAACCTTAGTCATCCCTCTTCAGTAGGTGTTCAGCCCAATGACTTATTTTACAGATGAATAAATAGACATGTATGCTGAGGACTCCAACTTATTTCATGGTGTTTTCACTTATTATGGGCTTTTTAGTCAACAATGCCTTACATTGTTGTCAAGAGCTCTTGGGTAAGAATCCAAGATGGACTAATGGTACTGCAGACAAATATGGTGCACTTGGCTGTTACAGCATGCACAGAAGGCTGGATTCGTATAACAGAAATTACCACCACCCAACTAATGAGGTCATGTTCATTTCTGGTCTGGATTCATTAGTATTGTAACAGATTTATTACAATTTAGAGGTGCAAGACTGTAAGAAATTTGGTTATTTGTTGAAGGCGGTGATGACCCACGTCTCAAAATAATCACAGGGTGACCCACACATGTTATTAAATAAACCTGCATTTAACTCTCTGATTGCTTAACACAAAGCAGTTAGGCTTAACATAGAGGAAATGTGTAAAACTTTTCTGCTAAACATAAACAGTAACAAAGTGAAAACCCAAAAGAAGAACAATCCCAAACCAAATTAGATAAATAAAGTACAGCTTAATAAATAAAATTACACAAAAATGACAAAAATCCAATCAGAGGAAACTGAGATATGAGTTTTTTTAAATGTTAAGGTAAAAGAAGCGCCAAGAGGCATGGACCTCAAACTGTGAGTATCTGGTCATGCTGGACTGGGGCAAAGTCACATGTTGAGGCCAGCCATGATGCAGTGTGGACCAGATACAGGACCAAGCTTGTTCTGCTAGGGGTTATTCCTTCTGACTCTGGTGTGGGTTTTTTGTGGCGTTGCTTCACAGAGCTCTGCAATGCGTGGTGTTGGTTTCAGTTAATCTTTTAGTCAGGAGCTGCATAGTGTGGCTCTGCGGGGCTCTGCATCACTCAAAGTTGGTCTGCGGGGGCTGCTTGGCTCTGCAGGGTTCAGTATTGCTCTGTGTTGGATCTTTTGAAGCTTTCAGTATGATCTGTGCATCGTGGCTCTGCGGGGTTCTGTGTCATTTGACGTCAGATCAGGTGAGGTCCTTGATTAGAAGCTGCGCAGCTCTGTGAGGCTCTATGTTGCCCCAGGCAAGGGAACAGGACCTTGACGACAGCACTTGGAGGTCAAGACCCACAGAAGGTTATCCGCCCAAGACGCCACTAGACAGGCAAGAAACTGAGGTTGGTCCTGCTTGGAGCTTTTTGCTACCTGAAAGACTTCCACAGACACTTGCAGTATGTATATCAAGCTTAGGTCTGACCTGCCTTGTAAGGTTTTTGAGCTCCAAAAAAGAGACTAAGGACCTTAGTACGAGTTTGGTGAATGGGACACTGCATCACAAATGTGGTGGCTATCCTGTCTGCCATATTGCAAGTGCATTAAAGCCTATGGGTAAATAAGGTTCACTGACACATTATTGTGGTAAACAATATCGTAGACAAAAATATTGTGTCAGAAATATTGTTTACTATAATGTCGTGCTCCTTTACTTATAGCGGCAAGGGTGCACATACGGGTGAGGAGCCTGTCAAATACAGAAAACACTCTCTAGGCAAGCGATCCACCCTCCAGTGCAAATAATCCAAAAGCTTAAATCAGCTCAATACAGCATAGTTTATTGCAGTGCGATAATGCAAACAAACATCCAACGCATTTTGGCATTACACATGCTGTCGACCAACTGTCATCTGTTACATATACAGGTATGCAGACTGATTCAAGACATTGAGTTCCATACATGCAAACAATATCTCTTTGATTCTAGCCCACTTTGGGCTTCCTGATGTAGGTATTGGTTTATTGGGACAATTGGAAGGCTAGCCCACTGGGGCATTATGCCATATGGCCAAATCACTGGTGCAACTAAACGTGAGAGATCAAAGTATATGCAGGGTGTCCCCCCTCACGCCAGACCCAGTCTGAAGCTCGTAGGCCAGGGACCTGCCAGTGCTGAAGGGGGCCCCCAGAGCTCAGGAGCCCCCCCTGCACCACAGGGGCTGTTGGGGCTTCTGTTACGCCACTTGCTCAATTTATTTATCTGTTCATTGCCGCTCATATTGAATGCTATATCATACACTGACCATCCTGCGCATCCCACCTTCCATTTATATATTTTATTGTTCAAGTTTTTTATGACACTCCACATGTCTTTTCTGGATGCTGTCATTACTTGAATCACACTTAGGTTTATACTTATCCCTGCTATCTCCCAAAATATTTCCGCGATGACTTGTTGCAGGATCTGTTTGGGCATTTCTAGCCATACCCTATGGAGAAAGTACAATGAGTTTTTTTACTGCACGCACTTCACCCATTGTTACGAGACTGGATATATCACCCCCACCATGCACAGTTTTCTCATCAACAATTTCACTGCAAATGTTGCAGTGATATTATCAATGATGTCATAGAAGATGTCATAAGTGATGTAATATGTGGGGTAATTAGCAGTGCATGGTGAGGGCGTGACTTATAGTTACCTTAGGGCATGAGTTATAGTTACTTGAGATAACTATAACTCTCTCTGGCTAATTTCTATGGTTTTGTGTGTGTAAAATCTGAACCTAACTGTAACGTCCCTGTAACCCTAGTTTGTGAATTTTAGTGGTTTTTAATGCTATTTCCTAAATATCGAATCCCTGTAACCTGAGTGTATAAGTGGGTGTGTAAGTGGGTGTGTGACTGTGTGGTGGGTGTGTCAGTGCATGTTTGACTGGCTGTGTGGGTCTGGGAGTGGCTGTGTGAGTGGCTATGTGTGGGGTGTGAGTGGATGTGTGAGTGGCTGTATGGGTGTCTGAGTGCCTTTGTGAGTCTGTGAGTGGGTGTGTAAGTGGTTCTCTGGGTCTCTGAGTGGGTATGTGAGTGACTGTATTGGTGAGAAAGTGGGTGTGTGAATGGTTTTCTGTGTCTCTGAGTAGGTGCGTGAGTGTCTATATGGGTCTCTGAGTGGGTGTGTGGGTGGCTGTACAGGTGTGTGAGTGGGTTTGTGAGTGGTTGTGTGGGTGTATATGTGGGTGTGTGTGTGGGGGTGTGAGTGCCTGTGTGGGTCTGTGAGTGGGTGTGTGAGTGGTTCTCTGTGTCTCTGAGTGGGTGTGTGAGTGGCTGCATGGGTTTGTGAGTGGGTGTGCAAGTGGTGTTATGGATCTCTGATTGGGTATGTTAGTGGCAGTATGGATATGCAAGTGAGCGTGTGAGTGAGTGTGTTACGGGGTCTGTGAGTGGGTGTATTTAAAAAAAATTGGAATCTGGATCCGGGATCCATCGCAGATTCACACAGGGGGCCGCACTGAAGACCGCAGTGTTTCCGCAGATCCTCTTGTGCCCCCCAAAAACATTTTTGAACAATTGCTTGCCCAGGACAGGTCACTCACAGACCCTCTATCCTGACTCCTTATATCCTATTTACACTTTATCCCCCCCACCCCCGAGAACCGTGACCCAATTGACAAAGTGGCAGCCCTAACCTTTCCCTCAGGTTACGGCCAGCCAATCACTGCATTGCTGTTGGTGCTTGCATCTGTGGATCCACTTTGGTGGATTTGCAGTGGATCTGCATCTCCAGATATACATAAATCTTTTTTCTTTAAAAATGTCAAAACTACTGAACAGACCGTTTTAGCAGTCACAAATGGAGATTCGGCCCGTTTGCGACTACTAAAAGGTGTTGTAGCATGTATCAACCCTATTTTGCGAGTCAGTAAGCTGTAATCAGCTCACAAAATAAGATTTGCGAGTCGATATTAGAAATGGGCATGGCAAGGGTGTCCCTTTCAAATACCAATTCGCAGGGGGATGTACGATTGTTTTGCAGGTGGAATGCAGTCGCAAAACAATTGCAGTTTGCCACCTACTTCAAGTAGCTGGTAGCTGGTAAGCCAATCGCAAATGAGAAGGGGTCCCTAGGGGACCCCTTTCCCTTTGTGATTGGCAGTGAAAATCTTTTTTAAGACCATGCTGTGGTCCGTGGAAAAGTTTCTTTTTTTTTTTTTTAAATGCATCCATTTTTCTTTTAAGGAAAATGAGCTGCATTTCAACAAAATAAGTTGCTTTATTTAAAAAAGCAAACACAGACATGGGGGTCGGCTGTCCCCAGCAGGCCACCATCCTGCGACCTGCCTCATGAATATTGGTGAGGCAGGTCATTTGTGACCCCATTGGGAATCGCAAAATGTGTGTGAAATGCATTAGTACATTTCCTAATTTGCGAGTCGCTAAAATTCGAAAATTGCCCAAAATTACGAAAAAGCACTCTTTCTGGACCAAGATCTAGCTTTCTGCCAAAGCTGGTGTAATTCCATTCAGAGGTTCAGACTGTAGCCATGCTAACATCCTTATGGGAAATTGCATGGGGAAAATGCATTTTGGAACCCCCTTTTTCTCTGCCACCCCGCTTGACAAACTTTCCATACAGCAAAATACTCCAAAGTTATTAAAAAAAAAATGCTTTCCTCATGGAAACTAGGTGCCACTAATTCCGACCGCCAATAGGTGATATATATATATTAGTCTATGAATATTAAATATGCTGTTTCCACTCCAGTCTAAGCAACAGTAGGGAAAGGGTTGGATTTTGAAGGGGTGAAATTCACTATTCCCACTCCAATCTACACAACACTAGGGGAAGAGGTGTGGCGCAGCAGCCAGGGCGACTGACGCTGGAACATGGGGGCTCACGGTTCGATCCCCGGAGCCGGCGGCAGGTCAACCCCGCACCATGTGGCTCTGGGCAATAGCTCACTTAATCTTCCCGACGGCCCTTGACGCTTTCAGGTAATTGTTTGCACTTTACAAATACTGGATTTAAGTGTTGGACTTTGAAGAGGTTAAATTTACTCTTCCCCCTCCAAACAACACAACAGTAGGGAAAGCATTGGATTTCGAAGGGGTAATATTTACTATTGCCACCCCAGTCAGCACAACAGTAGGAAAAGTATTGGTCATTGCAGGTGTAAAAATTACTATTCTCACTGCAGTCTCTGCAACAGTAGGGAAAGCGTTGAATTTCGGAGGGGCGAAATTTACCATTCCAACTCCAAACAGTGCAAGAGTATGGAAAGTGTTGAACTACGAAGGCCTTAACTTTACTATTCTACTGCAATCTAAGCACGAGTAGGGAAAATTCTTCACTTCAAACACATTACATATATGAATAACCCCATGAATGTAGAAAAAATATAAAACTCGAAATAAAAGAAATAAAAATTAACATACAAAATGTATATATGTGTTTAAAAAACTAAAAACTATGACTCAATTTATACAATTACTGTTCAATAAAAATAATTATCAATTAATAAATAATTGCTGCTCAATTACTAATTAATTAACTTCCCACCCTGTAACCCTACAAACCTAGTGGTCCGCACCTAAAATATAACTAAAATAATACCTATTCCATAACTTACATATTTACATTAAATTAAATGATTAATAATTAATTAATTAATACTACATTAACTTCCCACTCTAGACCTCTACAGACCCAGCATCCTGCAACTAAAATAAAATGAAATTAAAGAAGTACTCTCCAATTTACATATGTAAAATGCAAATAATTCACTTATAAATAATAATTAATAGTTAATTATTACTTAATTAACTTCCTACCCTAACCTTTACAAACCCTCGATCCTGCAACTAAAATATAATAAAATAAATCAATATTTTACATAATTAAAAATCAGTTCAATAACTAATTATCAATTAATGATTAATTGTTAATTAATTATTCCTAATCTTGTTTCCCAGCCCTACAACCCTAACAGCCTGCAACTAACATATGACAAAAATAAATCAGTATTACATAAATTACATAATAAATATCCATCATAAAATTAAATAAAAGATATGAAATAATTCTTAATTATTTATTATCTAATTAACTTCCCACCCTATCCCACTACGAGTCCAACAACTCACTATGACTCTATTAATTACTATTACAAATTAATAAATAATTCTAAATCACTTGAAATCGCAAGATGTATTTTAAAAACAACTAACATTTATATAAACAATAGTAAAATATAAAATTAATATATATTAAGTAAAACACATTCAAATAATTAAAACATTGTATTTTTAATCACTACATTAGTGGAAACGATATTACGTAGTGTAAGAACAATATTCTTGGCAACGATATTGTTGCATCATGTTATTTGTGTATCATGATATTTAATTTCTGATATTTCTGTCTCCCGACATTTTTAAATCAATGTTTTGTCCAAACATTGTAAATAAGGTTCTAAGTCCCAACACAGAAATCTTGACAAGGGGAAAGCACAAAAGTATGCGACCAATGAGAGCGGCTGGACAGGTGCAAAATTAGAATTTTTCTGCTCTGAGCTTTTCCTTCTAAAACCAGCATCTAGAACAGGACCACAGCCAATGGGCAATGAGAACACCTTATTACATACAGCCTTCAACCTTGCCCCGCTAGGGGACTTCCACTTCTAAAAACTAGACTAAGGGCCCGATTCTGATCTCGTGCGGAAAGCAAACCGAACGACTTGTGTCCGGAATGCTTTCCGTACAACTTGTGTCAGGAGAGTCCGACCAAATAAGTACGATGCATTTGAGTGCATCCGGATAAGATTCTGTTGGACTCCCATTGACAAAAGGGATGGTTGGGGATCATCGTGCACCCTGTGGCGGGCACCCCTTGGTGCCTGCCTCACTGTGCATGGTCTGAAAGGGGATACCCACGGGCACGAATCGGAGGGCCCTGGGTGAAGAGGGGCCTGCTATGGACCCCCAAAGACCGATTCCGGCAGCCTTTTCGATCCGGGTAAAAGGAATCGTAAAGGCTGTCCGAATCGTTCATCGTACTTGCTCGTTCGGAATCGGGCTCCATTGTGCGGCACAAGTGGCTACGAACTAGTCGGATAGACAGGTCTGGGTTCGGAAACGATTTCGGTCGACGCGGGCGAGATTTTCGCATCGTACTTGGTTGTTCGGAACGGCGGACGATTTGGTCGGAAACATGGGCTCCGAATCGGATTTGCACGTTCCGGAACCCATCTGGAGGCCTTCCTAACGACATCGGAATCGAGCCCTAAGCAAGAAGGTACAAACCCTGACCAGAATTATCCGCTTGGTGTTTCCAACCACTGCTCCATAGTTGTAAGCCTGAAATCATAGCTTGGTCCTGGTCAACAGTGAGCAGTGACTTTTGATTGATGCTTTACTTTTTCTTGCACTTTATTGATCTAAAGTATTTAAAGGTCCATGAAATTTATCCTGATGTGTATTTTTCTTTTGTGTTTGGTACAAGGGTTCAATCCGATTTATTTATTGAACTTGTGTGTTGGACCTGTCGAGATTTTGGACTCATTACTGGGGAAGAACTCACCCTCCCCAAGTAATAATTCATTTTCTTACATACCACTTATCTTGTGCTATATATATATATATATATATATATATATATATATATATATCATATGTACGGCAAGTGTGAAGGTGAGGGTGATATGTTGCCACTTGGTGGCCTTTGGAGATTTGGTGGTTGTAGTTCATGCAAGAAGAGCATGCAGTGGTACATAGGATTCAAACATGGAGTTTACTACAATATGAATTAATAGCACATCAAATGCAAAAAGAAGTGTAATAAAGGTGATTAATGTGACATTTTGCTAGCGTATTTGCTTTCTTACCTTTGTACTGGTTGTGCAGAAATTGATAGGCACATAAAGCTCAAGAGAGGGCACGGTTTAGAGTTTACCAAAGCAGGCATGGGGATATGCACACGCTGATAGTGCCCCATACAGGATACAGGGGAAATCCAAGTGAGGGCACTGGGTAAGCAGAAGGCATAGGACAGGAATGAGGGGAGTAAAGAACAGGAACGAGCATAGGAGAGAAGATAGTATGATGCAAGTGAAGCAGCTAAGATGAAATGTCGTGCAGGCTGCCTGCTCTGTACCTTTGTCACAAATGGGCCTCTCGCCTCCAGGCACTATGACTGCAAAGACGAGAAGGATATATGGCACTTACAGAGGGACATAAGAGGGAAAGAGCACCTTGGGCAAAGAAGAGGAGAGGCAGAGAAAATAAAAGGGGCATACAATGGAGGCTGACATCGTGAGGGTGGTTAGTTTGTAATGTGCTTTGTGGTTTTACTGTTTTTGATCCCCTCATAGCATTCTTCTATTCATTATAAATGCATGGTTTGCTCATTATTTTATTGTTTGTATTCATTATATAGCATGATGTATTGAAATAGGCTGATGGTGCATCAATAACTCGTATTTTAGGTTTTCAATAGCGTGAATTATAAAGTACACTGGACAAATGTGCATGAGAAATTAACATTTTTTTTCACATCTTATGTCACAAATCACAAACCCTTTCTTTCCTCATATTAATGCTGAGAAATTGTATTTAAGTTGAACTTCAGTGAAGAGAGAATCTTTAGATTTCCACGAGAGCATCAGACCTGCAAGAAATCTACTTAACGTCCCATGTTGGTACGGGCGGGTGTTATCGATTTCATTCTCAAGCAAAGCAAGACAAATCGAAGCCAGATACTGACCTAACTCTCTGCAGAATTAGAAGCATCGATCTGCCAAGGATAAAAGTATTTGTGTAAAGATTCCATATGTGAAATTCTTTCAAGTTGCACTTTTGATGCTAATATAGACCTTTTGCTTTTCACCATAATTTAAAATTTTGCTCATTCATATAATTTGTATTAATATTTAATAACGCATTTAAAAATACATACTGTGGATTTCTTGTGTGTGTTCATCTTTTGGAGAAAGGGGGCCCAGAACTCAATAATAAATATAATCCTGCAGTATCTGACAGGAATGATCATATCTGATGCACTTTATCATCAAGTAAGGGCATGAGTACGAGTTTTGCCGTGCAGGAGCAGGACCGCCATGCTGGCGGACTGCTCCTGCACCACCAAATCCATGTGCACACCGCCTGCCAGATTGCAACTTTTTTTGTCACTGGCTGGTGGGTCTTTGGCGGTCCCACGGTGGTGCCTATGAAATAGGCACCGCAATGGTAACATCAAAGACAGAACTTGCACGGTATGGACTGGTGCAGTCTGTGCTGCGCAGGTACTGAGGTGCATGCACACAGGGGGGCACAACATGTTCCCCCTTACATGCACCCCATGGCCCTGAGGCACAAGGGGGCCTAGTAGGGCCCCCTTTTGTTTCCTCTCCGCCATGGTTTTCGTGGAGTAGGAAGCACCAAGAAAACCGTGGCGGAGAGGAAACTTGTGATATGCTTGGTGGGACCGTGGAGGTCCTATGGCAGTCCCGCCAAGCATATTGCGGACTCAGGACCACAGCACCACCGCCAGGGATCTCTGATCCCTGGTGGTTGAGGCAGTGCAATGGCGGTCTGACCTCACTAGTTGTAAACGGGTAGTCGGACCGCCCGTGTGGCAGTGGCTGGACTGCCACCACTGCACCCATGTGAGTCTGGCCATCCTCAGATCGCCAGACTCGTCATCAGGCCCTACCTATGTCTTGGGGAGTGCATGGGTCACAGCCTGTGTTTCCTGCTCATGTTGGTAAATTAGTTCACACCTCTGTGTGCAATGGAGCTGTGAAAGCCTATCAGGGCAAAAGTTACAAAGGGTCTTGTAAAAGGTATCATCTTATTAAACTGAAGGGGCTGGAGTTCTGAGCACCTTTAGGTACCATTTACAAGTTTGTATTAGATATTACTAAAGCAGAGATGTCTGTTGTATTCTTGGTTCCATTCCCCACTTCAGACATGATCTCCTCTTCTGCTGAAGGGTTTATCAAGCAATTAATTAGTAAAAGGTGTACCCATTTGTTTGAACCTTGAATTGCATTCTGAATCTTTGCTGTACGTATAAGGGCAATCTTTAGAGGTCTGTTGACAAAATAGCTCACAAAGTATAGCTCCTTGAAAGGAAACCTAAAACCACAGAGTGACCTTGAGTATAGATAATTGAGGTCTGTGAGAAAACTACTGACCATGTCCTTGAGTGTTACATGAGACAGGTAATGGTGCTGAACAGCTTCCTCCATCATTTGTGTAAATAAAAACTTCCTATTCCTTAAAGTCTATAATGTAAATCATATATTTCCCTCACACAATTGTGATCACACTTTAGCAAAATAAGTTTTCTTTTTATTTTCCATTGTTTTTTATAATGAGCAATTGTGTACTGAAGTAAGGAGTAAACTAGTGATACATAATGCTCATAGAAAATACATTTACATGACAAAACATTACATTACAAAACATATATTTGATATTCCTGATAAAAACGTACATGAATTCCATTGAATTTATTTTTAAAACTGTGTATATAGTTGTAATTAAGTTAGAATTCATTTTAGCAAATCTAATAAAATGCTGCACTCCTCCTATATACTGCAGCTTTTCACAGCCTGGGAGAGGATAGCGTTGCTTTTCACAATGATTTAATCTTGCAACATTTTGATAATATATATCCTATCTTTTATGCTGCTTTTTGTAATAGCATGTAAGTGCTCCTTGCAGAAAGTTTCAAGAGTATCAAACACAGAAAAGGTGATGGGAGGAGTGCTTGCAATATGTCTAACCAGTAGCAATCACTTGGGGTAGCATTCCACCTCACAATTATGTGCTCCCCATGCCACCTCAGTTTGGACCCAGCCATGTGCAAATCAGTCTTGACCATGATCCAAGAAGAACAGTCAAGCCAAAACTGCTGAGCCAGGTCCTCTGTCTTGATTCTTCTCAGACCTTTTGGATTTGTAATTTGTAGTGATAAAGTAACTTTATTACTTTTAGTGTTACCCTTATCCAATCCCAAATTACCTCACTCTTCCTTCAATTATGCTCCATTTTTATCTCAACAACATAGCAGGGTTCCCCCAATTTTATTCCAGCTACCTTAAAGTACCACTTTATGCATTGGTCAAAATGCTGTCTAGAGAGATTTTAAATTAACTTCCATTTTAAAGGCCTCTATAGTGATGTAGTGTAGTTCCTATTTCCCTAATAGGCTCTGCGCATTGGAATAATATACCCTATAGGTTTGACATAGGACTGAGGTCAGTATGTCCCTATCGAGTATATTAAACTTAATTACTTTGTGCCAGCTAGCTCAGAGGCCACTAGAAACTCCTTGTAAACAAGAAGGGAGTAGTTTCTGGCAACCGCATAAACATGACAACTTTGTTTCCCTTTAGAATCGGAACACTCTCAGAATAGTGGAAACAATAGATAACAATTTCACTCAGCTAATCGTGCATGCTTAGTTTCTTCAGAGTTACACAGAAAGAAAAGACGGGCGTTTCAATAAAAGGATTTATTGAACAGTCTTGTTTCTCGTGTAAGAGATATGAGCTGTTATGATCACAAGACAGTATGCAAGATATATAATGTACAGCGTAAGCAGTAGAAAGAAATAATACTGCGCTAGCATTATCTTTTAGCTATCACACATATATTCATATACATAAATAACATAAGCTAAAAATGCGAGTACTCATACGATGCATCTCTATGCTAGTTCTACCCCAGTGAACCTAAACTAACCTAGGTGTAGGACAAGGTAAGAGGTAGGTGAAGTATTCTATAGTATGGTATACTAAGAGTCTGATATGCCAAGAGTCCCTCTAGGTTCTAGTCAGCTCCATACCTTGAGAATGAGAGAGGTGGGAATCTCTTTCCGGGACTTTGAACTCTAACACCCCGCGAAGGGAGTCAGAACACTGGAAGCTGGATTCTCTGCGAGCAGGGATGACAGCGTCTCTTCTCAGTGCGTCAGGCCGGGACACGGGCTCCTCTAAATTCGAGGTCTCCTCCTAACTTGCTTGGGCAAGGGAAGGTATATTTATACCTGGTAGGTGCCTTGGAATGTTAGCATTGATGTGAAGTCGGGCAGAGGAAGACGTCAGGAATGAACCCTTAAGGAATAGCGGTTCATGCATAATAGATGAGTTCTTGGAGAAATCAATAATCCTGTGCTAGGGGAACTACCAAGAGCTTAAGGGTATGGTTTCTAAGAACTCGTTGTGACGTTGGGGTGGACGGATGTTGGTGACCATGCCTGTATTTGGAGTGCATGGCTAATGCCTAAATAAGGACTGGGATTTTATGCCTATATAAGGGAAATGCGAATTGCGCCTATATAAGGACATGTTTCAGAAAAGCCTATATACCGACACCTAAAGCGGAATACAACACCCACTCCACTTTCGAATGAACGATAATACTAAATGCTAAACATTAAATGCTAAACATAAACTGAGTACCACATGTTGCTAAAAACATTTCTAAAAGCATATTAAAAGAAGTCTTTAAAAGAAACTGTTGCTAAAACATGTAATGCAATAGGTACTGTACATTTTAAAGCATTTTTTCATTCTAAGCATATATCATAAATAAAATGCAACATGAATGAATAAACAGAAATATACAAAATGGTTGACAAGTTTTCAAAAATCAAAGCCATTTCATAACATGATGCTAACATGAAATTATAGTAAAATAAGGTGACAATGTGTCCCTGGAAGTATTCAAAGAAGTCTGTTTTATATGAATAGTTCTACTGTAAGCAGATTAAGTTGCCATGTATTTTCAAAAATTAGAGAAAAAAGAAAAAGTTAAATTTTAGGAAGAGTTCCAAGTTTTGTTCTGTTTTGAAAATATGGAGGCCAAATTTCATTGCGTCCCTGGTACACTGTGAGCCGAATCAAAAGTCAGTGTATGGGTCTGGTATAAACATGAAATCATCTATTTCTGTAGACAAAAGATCGTCTACCGATGTCGGTGACATTTGGAATACCTCATTTAAGAAGGTTAACTGCACAGAGATGAGAAGCATCGCCTTCAGCATAGGATGCTGCAGTAATGTTCGCGTCCATTGTTACCTGTGTGCCTGTTGATCCATCTTGTACCTCAGCAGCAACAGGAAGCATCTGTGAGATCTCAATGAATGCCGTCATCAGGATTGGTAGCCTCTGGGGACAACACAGAGCATGGGCCGTTATCGGGTCCAGCAGAGTATCGATATCCGTTGGCATGACTGATGGGAGTGTTAGACAGGTGTCTAGCACGCATTCTTCACCGCAAAGCAGGCAGCGTAGAACAGGTAAGATGCAATCTTGCCAGATTAGTCTGAATGACAGAAACCATGTTGTATTAAGTTCCCGTAGACGAGGTATGCCCAAAAGTTGCACTATGCGCTCACGGCACTTCCGTTCTAGGAGAGCTTTCTCCACATCGCTCGGAGTGATGCCGGTGAATAGGCTTGCCATAGCGTAGTAGTAGGAATAGAAACAGGATTCCTGCAACAAGTGCTAGAATTAATGGCACACCACCAAACACCGAATGTGCGAAGTTTGGGATGATTCCGAGGACTGCCTGGAAGGGTGCTAACAGTCCTGAACAGGTGGTCTTAAATACATGTACAATACCGCTCGTATCAGACATGTTTAAGATACGTCCCATCATTTCTGCGAAATGTATATGGCAGTTTGTATGAATTAAAGCCTGTCATATGAGTGAACCGCTTAGTGCATTTTCACAGTGTGTACCACTTATAAACACTTCACGATCCCCACTCCAACATCTGTATTCGTAAGGTAAATCCCAGGATGTCTTAATGTATTCTTTACCCAACCTTTCATATTTGCCTGCTTGCATTTGTTTGAGGCAATACTGAAAATGAAAAGTAGCGACAGGCAGAGTTATTTTGCCATGAATAAGCCATTCTGTAGCTGGTTTTTCCGCCACTGTGAATGGTAATTTTTCCACTTTTTCAATGCTCAGCACTGTATACTTTGCTCTCCTTTGTGCCAATTCGATCTATCTGTTAGATTGTATTCTGAAAACAGAGAAGACGTGTTGATAAAACGCCATGGCACATAGCCCGCACGCAAAGATTGCAGCGTCCAGCCTAATAACATAATAGAACGTAACTGAGATTGGCCTTGTTGTAACATGGGTAAATCTTGTTCCAGTATGTCAATAGCAGAGGATACAATGTTGTCCAATGAATAAATTCTGGATGACAAAGTTGTTAACCCATTGTCGACCACAGTGAGAGATTTCTCTAAGTTAATACGATCAAGTTCACGTATTCTTTCTGCAGCCTCTGCCTGTGAAACCTTCCATATCTCATTATAAGCAGCATAAATGCCGGCATATATGAAACATTTTTGACGCGGTTTTCTTGGTCCTAGCAAGAATTCCCTAAGATCTGCATCTTCTTTAAGTAAAGATAAGTGTTGTTTCACATCCTTAAGTGTAGATTTGTGTAACCAGTCAAGGCACAATTTTCCTACACTGTATGTTGTTACTACCCCCGGATGTTGTCTTTGAACATATCGTGGGTCTGGCCTATGGATTGTAAAGCCCTGTGTTTTATTCAGGAATCTTTCTTGACAGATGTTTGTGTCTGTGGGCCAGAGCACCCATTTTTTCCAATCAGGATCTGTTCTGTTGTTTTGTAGTATTGTGTCTACTGTGATCGCTCCCTGTGTAGTGTTATTACTTGCAGGTGTTGGTACAGAAGGTGTGTTCATGTCTTTGATCTTGGCTAAACCAAGGCAAGACGTTTGTTGCACAGTGTCATTCAAAAACATTATTTGATGTGGGATGATACATGCTCTAAACAAAGCTTCTATCCCCTGCACTTGCCAATCTTTAGAACCCCAGACAGATTTTGTGTCTATTGTGTCTTTCCAAAAGTAAAATCCTTGTCTAGACAGTTGGGTAATAAAGGCTGCAGAATAAATCTGTTTTGTATTAGTTAACATATTTTCTGACCTGTTTTGTTTACATTCTTATAGAAAAATATTTCTGGATCGGATGTATTGTACCCTGAAAAATATGGAAACTTATTCGCAAACGTTTTTGAACTACCCTTTGGAGGTGTAGGACAATGTTCCCAGTGGTTAAATTTAAAAACATTTCTAGGTGTTGCAGATTTATGCAAGAAATGATGACCATAGTGGTTGTAACAATATAGCTGTTCGTTGTCTGATGAACCCTCTAAGTATTCATTGTTAGAGAACGCAACAGACCTTTCTAGGTCAGACATCATATCATTAACAGTCTCAAAGTCCCAATCATCAGAATAGGTACTGGAGGTAATAAAGTCACTTAATTAAATTTTAAATAAATGTGGAATCTTCAAAAGTTCCGTGGGGCCGAATATATCGAAATCGGTTTTTTCCCAAACTATACCATCCTGTATAGGAACGGCTGTGATGTTCACTGCTGACAAGTCTCTTGTTTCACGATGGGAAGATTTGTGTGGTTTTAAAAGTAAGTTCACATTTTTACTTTCAGTGTCCAAATGGATGTATCTGCCATTTATAAGCATGCTAAGAGTCATAACCAAAGCTAGCCAAAACAGAAAGAAAAATATTCCAGAAATAATCCATATTTCAATACATGGTGAAACCAGATAAGTCTTTCTCAGGAAATGAAAAAGGTCTTGTACTTGTTGCTTGAAAGTTTTTGATGCTGGCGTCGTTTCAGGTTCACTCGGATCCTCAGAAAACGTATCAAAGTTAATGAAATAGCCAGAAACAGTTCGGTCAATTGTTGGAATTGCATCAGGATTTGTAGAAATCGCTGGAACCAGTTGATCACGTGTTACGTTGGTGTAGACAGGTGTATCTGGACGAACTGTTACTTGAGTTGCAAGAGGGATGAGTTCCATAGCATTGTTGCTTAGTCCTTCATCTGTTACTGCTGAATTCTCGATGGTTATGAGTCTTTCAGTCTGAACCTCTTGGATAGTAGCGAGAGGAGTGCGTCTGCTACTAGGTTGGAGTCCACGAGGCCTACTATTTAGTATTGGCCACATACTGTGGTTTGATGAGGTCGATTGACACAAATCTTTTCTCCTTTTTTCCAGCAAGGGGCGGCAGAAGTACTGTTCTTGTTCCGTGGATGGCTAGGACAGGTACTGGTTGTCTGTAAGAAGGTCCAAATTCCTTCTTGTCCGCAATATTCTCTCTGACTAGATCCCCAACTTTTGGGATCCAGACAGGCCTTGCTGGGACTGCCGGTTTTTCCCCAGTGGTGGTTGGCTTCAGGAACACGTTGCTTTGTTTCGATCTTAGTTCATTTAGATCCTGTAAAACTGCCAAACGATCTTTGATATCAAAGGGTTTATTTTCCACCACTGTGCCTTTACATTCGAGATCAGGAACCCACATTCTTGTCCCAAATAGGACCTCATATGGAGTGACCCCACCTAGAGAACTTCTTGGCAAATTATTTAATGAGCGTTGGACCCCATAAAGATGTTTGACCCACCCATCACCCGAACCTAATACTCTAGCTGTTATAGACTGCTTTATGTCCCGGTTTTTCCTTTCCACAACAGAATTTCCCTCAGGATGAAACGGAGAGGAGTACCGCAATGCAACGCCCAAACTGGCCATGGCTTAACAGTTCGAGCATCAGCCGAGCGCTGAGGCCATATCCATAGGAACCTTGACTTAGTATTTGTGGGATTGCATTTGTCCAAATGGACGTCTGCGCATAGATAGTCTATTGCTGTCTAACAATGTTGTCTGTACTGGGCAGGCTCCTTCGTAGTCTGGTGTCTGATGGCGCTCTGCATCATGCTGTATATTACAGTCTATGCAGTCATCGATGAAGATGTGAATCTGTGTAGTCATTCCAGGCCACCAGTACATCTCTTTTAATGTTAATATTGTTTTAGAGATCCCTTGATGTGACAGACCCTCCCCCAGATGTGCTTCGCTGCTCTACGTTCCATGTTTGGAATTACCCTATCCCCCACTCCAGGGATTCGAGCAAAAGGAACGTTGTTTGCATCAATTACATAAGAGTACTTGAGTGGAAATTTTTTGGGTAACGCTGCACCACTGCCTTTGCTTGAAGCATTGACAGCCAACAATATCTCACTGTCTATTCTCGTTTTTGAACGAGTGATCGCAGCTACGGAAGCCGTCTGAACAGCCCCCTTTGCGGCTTCGCCAGCCATTGAATTCCCTGCAACGTGAACGCCATCACGTTGATGACTCAGCATGTGTATCATGTGAGCTTTTGGTAGTTCGTTTTTTAACCGAACTACTTGTTCCCAAAGCGTTTTATGCTTTATTGTGCCACCTTTTGCATCTTTGAACCCGTTTTCAAGCCAATTCTGTATATATTCATTATACGACTGAACACAGTAAAAAGAATCGCACACTATGAGTGTGGGAAATTCGCGATCTGTATTTTCAAGTGCCAGTTTAAATGCTTGTAGTTCAGCTCGTTGAGCTGTACAATCTCCTAGAGATTGAGTTTTAGTGACCATTGGTCTGAAGTTACCATCTTGCATGCAACCTTTAACGATTGCGCAAGCTGCACTGTAAGCTTGCTTACTCCCTGTAGCGGGTTGTGCTGATCCGTCAGTGTAAATTATGAATTCGTACTGATCGAGAGGCAAAATTTCAGTGGGCAGAGGACATTCATGTTCATATTGCAGGAACGCTTGTGTTTTTAAATCAGGATCAAAAACATATTCAACATCTGTTGCAGCAAGAGAATTAACCCATTGTATCCATCTAGGATGTAAAGCTTTTGCATTTGGAATGCTCGCTTTTGTGACCGCCTCTAAGGCAGGTACTGGGGCTATGACAATAATGCGTTTCCCTTGGGCTAGAGCTCTTTCTTTTGCTACAGCGGTTTGAACTGCGGTCAGTATTTTTTCTGTTGAAGTGAAGCGCATTTCTGCTTGTGTATACAAATGTGATTTGTATGTTATTGGTACTTTTTCACCCTCATTAAATGTTAAATAGGTGAATCCGCATTGTCCCGAAATTATTCGGATCACTAAATTGCATTGATTTACGCGTGTTTGTAAGTGATTTGTTGCTAACATGTTAGCTTGGAGTGAACGCAGGATTTCTGTGTGTTCCTGTGTCCAATGTTTGATTGAAAAATCAGGTTTGATTAATTCGTATAGAGGTTTAACCCTTTCTGCGTAATTTAGAATGTAAGTTCTTCCAAAATTTAGGAAACCCAAGATGGATTGAAAGTTTTTCAGCGTTTTTGGAGGTTGGAGCAGCGCACACTTTTCTAAAAAGTTAGCTGCCAGGCTCTTGCCTTCACTTGAAAGCTCATATCCTAGGAAAAGGACATTGAGATGGGCAATTCTTGATTTTTTAAAGTTGAATTTATAGCCATCAGAGGCGAAGCCCAATATAATGGTACTCACCCTGTTCAAGTGCCTATCCAGGTCATCGTCTGTCAGATAGATGTCATCGACATATGACAATGCCTCATTATCATAAATTTGTAGTAACTCTATTACCCTCGCTGAGAATAACCCTGGGCTGTTTTTGAACCCTTGTGGGAGTCTACAAAATTGACGCTGGGTCCCATTATTGAGAAAGCTGTTAAGTACCTGCTTTTAGGTGCTATGTTTTGACAAAAGAAACCATTTGAAATGTCCAATGTGGTTTTATATTTTTTGCGCACAATGTTATTCATTAATGCTGTACTATGTGCATTTTGCACTGCACATGTTTTAGAACAAGTGTTCAAGTGTCTGTAATCCAAAACTAGACGATATGTATTGTTTGGTTTGGATACAGGAAACAAAGGATTGTTCATTGTGGAGGTGCATGTTTCAATCACCCCTTGGTATTCAAGTTGATCTAAGATCTCCCTGACCTGTTTTTTAGCTTCTTGCTTTATTGGATACTGCCTTTGTGCAGTAGGTTCATTTTTTAGATGTATTTTATGGTGAGGTGAGTCCTCATCCCATCCTACATGATTTTTGTATAATGCTGGAGCCTGGGCAACTGCCCATTTCCTGGCATAAGTATATTTTAGGTGAATTGGAATATGGTCGGAGAAGGCAGGCATAGTGATGTCCTCACCATGTGGGCACTCCCTGACAAAATTTGGTGGCCAGTCCTTTTCTGCTAGAAGTACATCATAACCCCTTGAAAGTTTTTCCCAAAAGAGTGCTTTCACTTTTCTTGGTATGTCTCCCTCCGTTCAGAGTGTTATTTCATATAACTTTTGTGGAGTACTAACCCTGGTGTCTACAGTCTCTACTGTGATGTACTCATTCAAGTCCACTATCTCCAGAAGTTCCTTCAGGTTCTGGCGAGCTATTGTTACTTCTGCTGCACTGTCCAGCATTGTCTGAGCCCATTCTCCGTTCTTGAGCTGTGTTCTCAGTATTCTCGGCATGTCTGATCTTCAGACCTGCTACCTTCTTTTTTGAGAATTGAGGTTTTGATTTATTTTTCTGAACGTGTTTGTCGTCTTTGGATTTCACGCGTTCTTCTCTATGTTCTGACCGTCCTCTTCTTTCTGATGTCTGTGACGATGTCTGAAAGGTACGAGAGGAACGTGTATCAGTATCTTGATACCTGTCAGGTTTTCTTAAATTATTCCTATTCCTGAGGTTATACCTCCTTTCAGAGGGCTCCTTTTGAGGAGACCGACCTCGGGATTGAGAACGTGCCTCTCTTGAATTTTGTTTATTAGTTTCCCACTTCTTTTAGAAGATGTAGGACTTTGTTTAATAGAGTCCTTCTCAGGACTTTCAGATAGTTTTGGCTTCAAGAGTTTTCCACCCAAACTATCTCTGCCTAATTCTGCATAAGATTGTTCTATTATTCTGGGTAGTTCATTTTGATGTTCTGTTACATTAAATTCCCTTAAGCGTTGGTGGATTGCCACTGATGCTGCCTCCCCTTTAATATTAGATAATATTATTGTTGAGACCTGGTCGAAGTTTTTCAGTAATTTCATACCTAAATTCAGAGCAGGTTCTGCCCCGTATTCGTTTTGAATTTGTTTCAGGACATCTGGTATTACTGCAATTGATGGAACACCATGTGTTTTAGTATAGATGGCAGCAAAGACTGAGCCCCAAGTGGTGCAGTCTTCCAGTTGTGGTGTGATCCCCATTGGTAAACAGATTGTTAGGATTCTGTATTTCTCATAGGGGCTAGTATTCGGAAATACTGCTTCGATTTGAGTAATTTTTTGAGCTATCCTGAATGGAATTTGCTCACGTTTTGTGGGCATTTTACCCATGACTGCGTGTACAGTCTGTGGAGTAATTTTTAGTGTATTCCCCTGTTGAGGGGTTTGATTTGGAATGGTCAATGGTGGTTGGACTGTGAAAGTCTGCATGACATATTGGACTAATTGTCTGTAAATTTTTATTAACTCTTGTAGTTGAGTAAGTAATTCCTCGTCTGATATTACCTCAATGTCAGAATGAGGGTTGTAGCCGGCTCGAATCGGCCATCTTGCTCCTGGTCTACCTAGTGGACCAAGCCTGGTAATGTTTTTGTGATGTTTTAGGGCGCCTTTAAACCAGAGATGATGCTCCTGGTATGTGAGTGAAATTTCAATATCCCCGAAAGGAATATATTCCTCTGGTGGTTCATCTTTAAAGAAGTGAAACAGTCTTGTTACTGGATTTGATTCTGGGAATACTATCCATGAATAGAATACCTCTGTCTGAAAGGATTTGTGTGCCTCTATCACGAAAACTGCTCTACCACCTCTTGGTGGTAGGCCGTGTTTTATAAGTTTTAGAGTGATGGCTCTCCTTAAATTTGGAGCGATGTCTATAACACCCTGCTCTGTTTCATTTAAACCTGTAAAGCTAAAAGCTGTTACGACTGGGTCAGCCGCAGCTACACCATTCCCGGTGTTATTATCCCCGTGTATGGACATTTGTTTTTTGAAAAATGTAGAACAAGTTTCAAGGAAACAAAGGATAGGGTGCACAATATTTTGGAACATTGTATTCTTCAACGTTGAACAAACCAAACAGCTAATATATAGGGTTTTTTGTCCTATTTAGCTTTGGCGAATATTTAACCCTACCCACTCCAGACGTCTTATGGAGTATGTGAGTAGGGGTCTCTGAGAGAAAAGCACGACTGAGTTACTCAGTATCTAGCGTTAAATTACTGCCTTACCAAACGGTTGGGCACCATGTAGTGTAGTTCCTATTTCCCTAATAGTCTCTGCGCATTGGAATAATATACCCTATAGGTTTGACATAGGACTGAGGTCAGTATGTCCCTAACGAGTATATTAAACTTAATTACTTTGTGCCAGCTAGCTCAGAGGCCACTAGAAACTCCTTGTAAACAAGAAGGGAGTAGTTTCTGGCAACCGCATAAACATGACAACTTTGTTTCCCTTTAGAATCGGAACACTCTCAGAATCGTGGAAACAATAGATAACAGTTTCACTCAGCTAATCGTGCGTGCTTAGTTTCTTCAGAGTTACACAGAAAGAAAAGACGGGCGTTTCAATAAAAGGATTTATTGAACAGTCTTGTTTCTCGTGTAAGAGATATGAGCTGTTATGATCACAAGACAGTATGCAAGATATATAATGTACAGCGTAAGCAGTAGAAAGAAATAATACTGCACTAGCATTATCTTTTAGCTATCACACATATAGTCATATACATAAATAACATAAGCTAAAAATGCGAGTACTCATACGATCTGTCTCTAAGCTAGTTCTACCCCAGTGTACCTAACCTAACCTAGGTGTAGGACAAGGTAAGAAGTAGGTGAAGTATTCTATAGTATGGTATACTAAGAGTCTGATATGCCAAGAGTCCCTCTAGGTTCTAGTCAGCTCCATACCTTGAGAATGAGGGAGGTGGGAATCTCTTTCCGGGTCTTCGAACTCTAACACCCCGCGAAGGGAGTCAAAACACTGGAAGCTGGATTCTCTGCGAGCAGGGATGACAGCGTCTCTTCTCAGTGTGTCAGGCCGGGACACGGGCTCCTCTAAAGTCGAGGTCTCCTCCTAACTTGCTTGGGCAAGGGAAGGTATATTTATACCTGGTAGGTGCCTTGGACTGTTAGCATTGACGTGAAGTCGGGCAGAGGGAGACGTCAGAAATGAACCCTTAAGGAATAGCGGTTCATGCATAATAGATGAGTTCTTGGAGAAATCAATAATCCTGTGCTAGGGGAACTCCCAAGAGCTTAAGGGTCTGGTTTCTAAAAACTCGTTGTGACGTTGGGGTGGACGGATGTCGGTGACCATGCCTGTATTTGGAGTGCATGGCTAATGCCTAAATAAGGACTGGGATTTTATGCCTATATAAGGGCAATGCGAATTGTGCCTATATAAGGACATGTTTCAGAAAAGCCTATATACGGAGACCTAAAGCGGAATGCAACAGTGATGAATGCCACAGTCTTCCAGTGCCAGATTCCCCACTTCATGTAAGCGACAGTCTTGAAAATGCATTGTGGGCTGTTCAACCCTGCATCCCTTCTGAAGAGGGAACACCTTCCAAAACTTGGCTGTTTACATTTCTGAAAGCCATTAAGGTATGGTTCCTAAATATCGATCTTAGAATATTGTTTGACTACAAAATTGATTTCAGAATATCTGGAGCACAAAATATTGTGATTTTATACACTGAAGGTGCATATATTGTTTTATACAATAGTAATGCCTAAAATGTTTTTTCAAAGTGTGTTATGTTGTGTTTACTTTTTATAAAAGAATATAAAATTTTCTGTTAAAATATTTTTATATATATTTTATGTTTTTAAGGCTTAAGGTTGTGGGTTTTATTGCAGGATTTGGTTAGTAGTGCTTTTTAATATAGATATATTTTAAATATATGATAAAGAATTTCATTTACATATTCCTTTAATGCCTCATTATTTTTTATTATGGTATATATTTCTGTGATTCTTCAAAGGTTGTGGAGTACATTGGAGGACTGGGTGGATAGTGCTTGTTAAAAGTCTTGTTAACTTTTTAATAAGTATTATTTTTAAATACATTATTGATGTACATTTTTTATTGTATTTCATGAATTAGAATAATCTAAAATAAAGTTACAAAATATTGGGTTCATGATATTTTATTTTAATTTTTGTTTAATATTAAAATGAGGAGAATTGGGTGGGTACTGTTTTCCTTTCAGGAAAATTAATTAGTAAAGATGATGTTGCCATTTTGAGAGTATATTTAATTTGTCATTTTAAAAAAAAACTAGTAAATGAAATACATTTTTACTATTATTATGTATATGTTATTTATATATAAATTACATAAAAAATAGATTTGAGACTTTTACTTGCTTATATTTTAGTTTAGTTTTAAAGTTTCAAAAATAAAAATACTTGCACCATAATGAAAGTATAACATACATTCAAAAATTACTTTTAAATGCATTTCTTTATTTATTCAATGTAATGTTCATAATATTCAAACACAGAAAAATAAAATATGTAAGATTTGTCTTTGATATTTTAATACATTTTTTAGTAAGTATACATTTAGTGTTGGAGCCAGAATATTATTTTGACCTGTCCAATTATACAAACGATTCACAATGCTTGTAGTACTGGAGTTACAATAGTAATTCTGTCCCCCCCACCCCTCAAAGTTGTATACAGTTTCCCTAGTGTTAGAAGGACTGGGGTTAGAATAATATATCTGGTACCTCACCAAGTATATCCACTTTCCCCAGCGCTCACATGACTGAAGTTATAATGGTAAATCTTCCCCTCAAATATTTCCATTTTCCCCAATGTTAATGAGACTGGAGATAGAATTTTTTTTTGTTTTTCAGTTTTATATAGTGCAAACTCGACCCGAAGGTATTGGAGTGCTTCACATGAGCCCCAGTTAAATTACACAAGAATGAATGAAGGAATGAATGAATGAATGAATGAATGAGGATATCTAGAGCACACAGCTACCTCGACGGAGGTGTCCCGGCGCTAGCACAGATCTCCTGTGTGGATCGAGTGGGCCAGCAGTCACTGCCTGAAGAGCCTGGTTTTTAAAGCTCACCGGAATTCTGGTTCTGATTTCAGCAGATGCAGATGGAGTGGGAGGGAGTTTCATAGTTTAGAAGACTGCACCACAAAAGATCTACCACCCAGTCACGCTTTGTGGTATCGTGGGACTTTCAGAAGTTGCAGATTGTTGGATCTCAAAACTCGTTTTTGATGGTACAGCTGCAGCCTTTTTTGGAGGTACTTAGGTCCCAAGCTTCTGGTGGACCTAAATGCATGGATCAGTGACTTGAATTATATCCTCCTGATTATAGGGAGCCAATGAAGTTGCTTCAAGTGTGGAGAGATATGGTAACGCATAGGTACCCGACTGATTAGCCTTGCCAAGGAGTTTTAGAGAAATTGTAGCCTGCGTAGTAAGTATGCAGGTAGCTCCAAGTATAGGCTGTTTGCATCGTCCAAGTGAGACGTGACTAGCGCATGGACTACTGACTTCTGATGTTCCTCCTGCAAAAAGCGTAAGAATTTCGTTATTGCCCTCATTTTCCAAAAACAAGTTGGCAAGATATGCTGTATCTGGGAGGAGAAGGAAAGCTCTTTGTCCAGCCTGATTCCCAGATTCCTGGCAGACTCTGAGGGCAGTGGGGGTGGATTCAGTTCTGATGGCCACCACAGACTGGGTGGAGGAGGGGACGCTTGGCTAAAAAAGACAACTTCCATTTTCTCTGCGTTTAATTACAGACAGTTCTTATGCATTCATGCCTAGATGTCTTTTAGGCATGCCTTAATATTGTGAAATTCAACCACTGAGTATTCTTGAAAGGAGAACGCCAATTGCGTGTCGTCTACATAAGGCACCAATTTTACGCCACTGGATTCAATCAGAGTAGCCAATGGGGCGAGGTAGATGTTGAAGAGCAACGGGCTGAGTGCAGATCCCTGAGGCACCCCGCACCTCAGAGGTTTCTGAGCTGAGAGAAAAGGATGAAGAAACACCTGTTGGGAGCACTTCTCCAAAAAAGATCGGAGCCAGGATAGTGCTGTACCATGCACTCCATCCTGATGGAGTCTACTGAGCAGGATTGAGTGTGAAACCGTATTGAATGCTGCTGATAGATCTAGCAGCACCAGCATAGCCAAGGCGCCTTGATCCATGGACTCTCATATGGATTCAGAGACTTCTAATAACGCTGTGACCAGCTCTGAAGCTCTATTGGGACGCATGGAGGATGCCGCTGGTTTCTATGAATGTTGCCAGTTGCTTATGCACCATCCTCGCCAAGATTTTGGTGGGGATAGGTAGCAAGGAAATAGGTCTGAAGTTACTGAGAACCTCAGGATCAGCTGCTGGTTTCTTGAGAAGCGGGAGTAAGAAGGCATGCTTCCAAACCTCAGGAAAGATGCCTGACTTCAGGGAGGTGTTGCAGATCTGGTTAAGTAACGGATTCAACCAATGTGCCAGCAAACTGAAAAAGCAGGCAGGGCAAGGGTCTCCTGGAGAGCCTGATATGCATCTCAGTAGTTCAACTAATGTTTCCCCAAAAGGCAGTGGGACAAAATCTGACATCGAGGCGTGAGAATCTGAGAGCGACAGTGAGGTGGGGGGTTCCTCTTCTAGGGGAAATGTGGAGTAGATATCAAGAATCTTGGTTTCGAAAAAATCCGACAGGTTTGAGCAAAGTGTCGGGAAGGAAGAAAGGAACAATCCAAGGCTGTGGGGTTAGTGAAAGATTTTGCAATTTTAAAAATTTTCTCGGTGGAATTAACTGCACTCTCGATGCAGTTGGCAAAGTAATCTCTCATCTTACGGTGCTTAAGCCTGTGAAATTTTTTCAGGCCTTCTTTATAAAGGTCCTTATCAGCCTGATTGTAGGAGTTTCTCCAAGTCCATTCCAATTTCTTACAGCTACTCTTCTCCCTTCTTAGTTCTACAGAGAACCAAGGGGCGGAGGGTTTGGCTCTTTTCCTAGAGGCCGGTTTTAGGGGTGCTACAGTATCTAAGGCAGTCGCTACCCATTCGTTGAACCCAACAGAGTCCCTATCTGGGTCGCCTGTCAACTGTGGCAGTGACTTTAGTAGTGAGGCCCCTGTGACTCTGCAGTAGCTTTTCGCCAATCCCTTATTTTTTCAACATTTGGCCATTGTTCTGAGGAACAGGCCTCTAGGCTAACGGTGAATAGTACTAGCGAGTGGTCAGACCAAGTCAGACATAGGGGGCCACCCATTCTGAAGTTTGCTGTGTTTGAGAAAATCAGATCCAGCAAATGGCCCGCGCTATGGGTAGGTGCAGAGACCAGTTGCCTGAGGGTGAGGCTATCCAAAGTTTAAAAAAACTGGACCGCCTGGGTGCAGCTATGGTCATCTGCATGCAGGTTAATATCACCTAAAACTATGAAGTTGGTGTACTGGAGAGAGAGTTGAGCAATCGTTTCGCAGAGCTCTGCTAAGTGGATGGCCGGGCTGTCTGGGGGTCTTTATACTAGCAAGCCAGCCATGGATGTGGATGGTGAGAGCCTGATGCAGAAGGAGAGAGCTTCAATGTTCCCAATGGGATCCAATCCCTCTCAGGTAATCCCCCACTTGTCTCTGAGTACAACTGCAATGCCGCCTCCCGACCTGTTGTCCCCTCTGTTGGCACACACTATCCCGAAGCCAGGGGGGATAGCTAAAATTAGGTCAGGGTTAGAGCCCTCCTTTAGCCAGGTTTCCGTAAGGAACATTATGTCCCAGCCGTTCGTGTCTAAGGAGAGCCAAATGTCCTCCGCATGCTTCGGGAGAGATCTACAATTGATTAAACATGCTCTGACTGCCAACTGATCATTGGTGCTAGGGTCCGTGGAGGCCATATTCCCTCTTGATAACCCAGCCCCTTTCGTTAGCTTAAAGCTAGAGGCCTTGCAACAGTTTATTTATTTGAAGAGTTTTATAAAGCGCGAACATGACCCTTACGGGTATCAGAGTGCTGTACAAAGAGGTGAAAGCACACATAAAATCAACATAATGGCACAAATGATGTAGTTAAGTTAAAACACTGTCAAACAAAGGGGGGAAATCAAGGTCCGGGGCTGGGGAGTCGGCCCAACCAGTACAGATTCAGAAGGACCATATCACGAGATAACAATTGAACAGACAAGCAAAAATACATTGAAACAAACGTTGTAAAATAAGTATCACATCTGTAGACAGGGGGCTTGAGAAGGAGTACAGGTTTATGCTGTTAATGATCATTCAAGAGTAGTCATTTAACATGTTTCTTGAATGATGCAGTGGAAGGATTGGACCTGATTTCGGAAGGAAGAGCGTTCCAAATTCTTGGAGCAAGTCCGGAGAAGGCACGATTGTAAGTTCTTTTCTTTTTGAATTTGGGAGGTTTCAAAAGTAGGGTGGACGTACTTCTTAAGATCCGAGCTGAGCCAGATAGTTCAATCTTTTTCGCCAAGTAAACCGGGGTGTTGTAATGTATGGCTTTATGCGCCAAGCAAGCTATCTTGAAACGTATCCTAGCTTCGATAGATAGCCAATTTAGTTGCATAAGGTCGGGGGAAATGTGGTCATGCTTTCTGGCGCCCGTGATGAGCCTGGCCGAGGCGTTTAGAGTGGCTCTGAGTGGGGCCAGGCTAGCTTTGGGAAGTCCAGCAAGGGTCACCAAACCATATTCCAGTCGAGAGATAACCAGGGATTGTATTGCAGGTCTTATGTCTTCAGGGGGAAGGGAAGGCTTGATTTTCTTAAGGGTGTTGAGTTGAAAGTTGGCTCCCCTAATAGTTGCACTGATGTGCCCTTGCATATTTAGATATTTGTCCATGGTAATGCCTAACGATTTAGCGGAGTCAACCACATGAGGGGTGCAGTTAAGTGCAGTGAGTTGTTTAAGCCAGTTGAGGGTAGGTGCAGAGTGGTTGCGGGGGGCAATCAGAAGGAATTCGGTTTTGAGCGTATTTAACAAAAGATGGTTCTGGGTTAACCATCGTTGAGTTTCTGAGAGTGCATCGTTTAACGTATTTATGTCCTCTGGAGAGGAGATCTTCAAGTATAATTGCGTGTCATCAGCATACATGTGGTAATGAATGTTAGAATGGTTCAGAATGTCGGTGAGCAGTTCCATAAAAAGGTTGAAAAGAGTGGGCGAGAGTGCGGAACCTTTAGGAACTCCAATCGTGACTGGGGTACTGGTAGCAAGGGAATGGTTAATTTTGATTCTTTGGGTGCGGTTATGTAAGAAAGAGACAAACCAATTTAAGACTGTGCCCGAGAGACCCATCCTCTGTTGAAGAAGCGCAATCAAGTTATCATGTTTGATGGTGTCAAATGCTGAGGACAGGTCAAGAAGGATCAGAAGAAAAGGGACATTTTGATCAAGGGAACTCAGGGCATCATCCACAATGTGAGTTAGTGCAGTTTCAGTACTATGCCCTGCTCTGAAACCCGATTGATAGAGGTCAAGGAGTTGAAATTTCTCTATGTGGTTGCAGAGCTGCGTGTGGACGCATTCCTTGAGCAATTTAGCTAAAGTCATGATGCTGGTGATAGGCCGGAAGTTGTTAGGATCAGATAAATCAGTGTTGGGCTTCTAAGGGATGGGAGTGACTTGCCCAGTCTTGAGGCAATCCGGGATCCTCCCCTGCAGGAGAGATTCATGAATGATCTGGGACCAAAGAGGGAGAATGGCCAAATTGAGATCTTTAAAAAACTTAGCAGGAAGTAGATCGCTGAAATGGTTGGAAGGTTTTAAGGATGCCATAGCATGGAGCAGCTTCGTGACATCTGGCAGGAGAAAGAAATTCCAAGAGGCATCATTTTTGGGAGAGTAACCAAAGGGTAAAGACACTACCGACAGTTCCGCAGGCTCAGCTAATGATGCGGAGTAGTTCCGAGACCGCAAAATGGGAGTGTCAGGTTGCAGCTCGAGTTCAATTTTCCTTGTTTTTTCAGAGAAGTGCACTGAGAAGTCCTCACCACTCGGAAGCGAGGTCAAGGGAGTCGGGGTAAGGTTGGAAGAGTGGTTAGCTTGTTGCTTGACGATTTCAAAGAGCTTCTTGGGTCTATTTTTAGCGCCGTCCAGCTGAGCTCTGAATGGTCGGTTTTAGCAATGCGGATGTTTTTGTTTTATGTACTTCTCAACTTCCTTAGCTGAAAGAGGCTTGTGGTGGAGGGCGCATTTCTCCAAAGCCTCTCAGAGAGCCTAAGTTTGTGACGCTCATCATTTAGGGCACCATTAAACCAAGGTTTGGATTGTTTGACTGGAATCCTTTTGAGTTGTTTCAGTGCAATGGTGTCGAAAATATTAGCCACAGTGCTAATGTAGTGATCAGAGAGATCTTCAAGGTTGGTCATGTTAGGAGGAGGCTGGAGCCTATTCTTGGTGATGGAAGTTAGGGCATTGATTGTATTGTATTGTATTGTATATAGCATTTGTAAAGCGCAGCTAACACCCTACGGGTACCCTGGCGCTATGGTACGTGATGCAAACCATCATAAAACGGAGAGGGTAGAACCCAATTAGACAGCACTCAAAGACAGGGAATCAGTTTCTGGGAATCAACCACGTTTTGATCCTTTTCCTAAACAGAGACAGGGTGTTGCATTGTCTAATTTCAAGTGGTAGTTCATTCCATAGCCTCACAGCAGCAATACCGAAGGCCCTCCCTCCCAATCTAACCTTATTAAACCTTGAGACCTTCGCCAAACAAGCAGAAGAGGAGCGGAGACTCCGAGTGGGAGTGTACCAGACCAGTTTCTTCTGTAGAGGCTTAGGACCAGATCCATGCAGAGCCCTAAACACTATGCATAAGGACTTAAAATATATTCTTTGCAACACTGGGAGCCAGTGTAGCTCAGCTAAGCACATTGATGCAGAAGAGTCCCGTGGTCTGGACAGAACTAATTTCGCCGCCGTATTTTGGACTCGTTGCAGTCGCTGAATCAGATACTTTGGAGACTCCAACAGTAAGGCGTTACAATAATCAAGTCTGCTTAAAATAATGCCTCGTACTGTTAAGGCTCTGGCCGAATCTGGAAGCAGCGTGAGGATCTTTCTCAGTGATCTGATAAGACCAAAACAGCTCCCCACAGTTTTATTCACTTGCGTCTCCAAAGACAGGTTAGCGCTGAACGTGACTCCCAAATTTCGCGCCGTCTGTTACAAGGGGCCAAAAGTTGTGAGGGAGAGGCAGAGGAACCTTCCCAACTGCACAGTGTAAAATTTCGGTCTTATCCGAGTTGAATTGTAAAAAGTTATTCCGTAGCCACCGCGCAGTATCATGCATACAGGCATGGAAATCCTCCAAGGCATTAGACTGGGTTCCATCCAGGGATAAGATAATCTGGGTGTCATCAGCATAATTGACCAACTTCACATTGTGAGCCCGAATTATGTTAATCAATGGGCTCAGATATATGTTGAACAATATTGGGCTGATGGCAGACCCTTGAGGAACACCATGCCAGATATTAGAAAAGGCTGATTGAAACGGAGAAAGAGCCACTGCCTGACACCTGCCGGATAGATAGGATCGAAACCAATCCAGGGCAGTGCCCACTATTCCTACCTCTTTTAGTCGGGTCAGCAAAATGCCATGGTTAACCGTGTCGAAAGCGGCAGACAGGTCGAGCAGAATAAGTATCGCCGATTGTCCCTTGTCTGCCAATAAACGAAGATCGTCCATGACGGTCACCAGAGCAGTCTCTGTTCCATGTTCCGGGCGGAATCCAAATTGTACATCCGCCAACTTGTTGTTAAGTTCTAGGAACTGTGACAGAGATTTGCTGACCAATCGTTCGAGGATCTTCACTGGGTAGGGTAAGAGAGAGATGGGCCGGTAACTTCCCGGGCAGGTTGGGTCAAGAGTGGCCTTCTTCAGGAGTGGCGTGACCACCGCCTGTTTCCAGCCAGATAGTACAACTCCACTGGATAGCGATTGATTACATATCTGCCGGAGTCTGGGAAAAAGTTCTGAGGCAAATTCCTTCTAGATTTTATGTGGAAGGGGGTCCAGTGGGGAGCCAGAGGAGACACCCAAGGCGATCCCGCCAAATTCCTCCTCCAATGGAGGCTCAAAGTGATCCAGGAGACTCGGATTGGCAGTCCCTTCACCAGTCTGTTTTCCTACACAAGATACCCTTTCTACTCCATTGGTCGAGGCTACTACTCCACTAGTCGTGACTTCTTCCCCTACTGGAATATTTGTTTTGAGACCATTAATGATAGTACTATTTTTTTCTTCGAAGAAGGTCGCTAAACTATCGCAAAGATCTTGAGTTGGCTGAATCTTGTTTTGTGAGCACTTCGGATTGGTGATATCATCAACTATTTTGAAAATACATCTAGACTTATTTAGCGAGTTCATAATGATCTCTGCAAAATATTCCGCTTTGGTGGAGAAGATTTCTTTTTTATAAATAGATATGACCATTTTCCATGCAATCTTATCCTCGACTGCATAGAGCTTTCTCCATTTTCTTTCTACCTGTTTGCACTTCATTTTCAGGGTCTTCAATTTTTCATTAAACCACCTGGCAGAGGGTCTACCACTTTTCTTACGGTTTTTCAGAGAGCAATTTGATTGACTGTTATAGTGATCTGATTACAGAAATCCGCATAATTCTCCTCCACTGACCTAGATACATCAAAGTCCCCTTTGATAGCAAACGTTGGTGAACGCATTGCCTTTTCCAATATCCACTTCCAGTCCCTACTCAAGAAGCTCCTAGCTTCCCTGACAGCTGGGGCTCCTCTACTGGGGATAAACGTCGAACGTCCACTGGGAGCACCTTCACATGTCCGGTGATGTTGATGTCTCTCAGATTGCGAGTCAGTTGTTTAGCTCTAAGAGGTTGGCCCTGTCTGCATGAGACCTTTTCAGGATGTGGAAGGAAATTTGATGATGATCCGACCAGTCACAGGGTAAAATGTCACCCAATTGTATGATATTGTCTTTAGCCATGATAAGGTCGAGGGTTGTGCCCTTGTTGTCGGTAGGTCCCTTACATAACTGTGAGAAGTTGAGATCGGAGAGGAAAGCCTTAAAGGGGTAGATTAAAGGATCATTTGTGTCATTCCAATGGAGGTTAAAGTCACGGAGGAAGATATAGCAGAGTTGGTCCGAGCACGAGCTAATGACCTCCATGATTTGCTCTATGAAGAGCATATTGTCACCCGGTGGATGGTAGATCGTGTGAAGCACACAGACAATCTTGCCCTTATTCCATATTTCAGTGACTAGTTGCTCACATGAAGACAGCAAAGCAATTTGAGATTGCTTTATAGTGAGGCTGGAGCGATGAATGCAGGCAATGCCCCCCCCATTTTAACAAGTCAATCGCATCTGATAATGGCATATTCAGGAGGGATTAGGATGTCGAGAACCGGGGAGGAGGCATCATTGAGCCAGGTTTCAGTGAGAAACAATAGGTCCAACTCTTGCGAGATAAGTTCAGAAATATCAGCTGCATGCTTCACAGCCGATCTGCAGTTGAGCAGCATCGATTTGATGTGCGGGTTGGTAGTGACCCCTTCGTGGTGAGAGGTAGTTATTTGAAGTAGGTTTTCCTTGTTGACCGATCTGAGGTTGACCCTAGGTTCCCTGTCCGAGTCAGAGGTAATAGTAGGGATGATGATAGTAGAGTTAGAGGAAGAGAGAACCCTCAGGCCATTCTACGATGCTAAAAGAGCTATACTGTCCTCAGCCGACAACTGAGGCTTAAACCTAAGGGGCCTAGAATGGTGGTTAGTGAGAGGCCTAGAGCTCCAACTGGAGCTAGGTGGAGAGAGGATGAAGGACTGTTCGTCCCTGCCTCTAGGTTGATTGAATTGATCGGCCCCCGGGGAGGGGTGTATATTCCAGACCTTTTCCATCCTAAAAGAGAACTGTAAAAGGGTCTGCATGATCTCTGTGACCGCAAGGTGATCCTGCTTGAGGTCAGCAATTTTCTCATCAAGGTAAGGGTGGTTAATGATCTCCGCCGCATGGTCTGAACCAGTTGAGAGAGGGATATTGGATGGCAGAGTATGTCCCTTACCACAGTTACAGGGGGAGTAGAGTCCTGTTTGAAAGTGGTCTCGACATCTACCACGAGAGGAGTATTAGCATGAAGGGGCACAAGATTTGGTGCCAGGGGCTGCTGAGATCCTAGCGTGGGATAAGTAACGGGTAATGTGGTTTTACCATGGGCGATTGGGGACGCACAGGAGGAAGATGACGATGTGTGTGGGTTATGAGGAGAAGTACTGGGAGTACGAGGAGAGATAACACATCGGAAAGTGGGTGAAGAGGGTGACGTGAAATTAGACATGAGGAGTGGGTAAGGAGGAGAAGTACTGGGGACAGCAACTTGGTGGTATGGACTACCATTGCTCAGGGGAGAAATAACAGGGTTGACCTGGTTAGTAGTGTGGGTGAAATACATACCTTCAGAGGTGTTTGATAGAGCAGAGAATAGGTAAAGATAGGGACGCAGAATTGGGGGAAGAAGAGGCGTAAGGTAAAGCGGGTGCAGAAATTGAGGGTGGACTGCTATGAAGGAGTGCGGTCGGGTTCGAGTTATTAAGTGTGTTTTTAATCCTCAAAAAGATACTGTCATAGCACTTGAGGTTCAGGTCAGAGGCTTGAATAGGGATGTTCCCATTATTGTATAGGGAAATGGTCAGATCTGCCTTAAGGGCAAGGGAGGGTAGTGTGGTTAAACGGAAGCCGTGTGGAGTTTTGGTCAGTTGTTTGGAGCGAAGCGCAGAAGTTAGAGTCTTTCTCTACTGGGCTCTTCTGTTAGTGTAGAAAATGAGGTCTGTCACCACAGAGCCCTTCGTGGAAATATATGTGTCCGAGATAAGCGTTTCAGGACATCGTTTGAGATGGTTGTATTTGAAGGTCTTTTTGCTCTCTTCGACAGGTTGGAGGGGTAGATCATCTTAAAAGAATTAAGACCTACCTGCGCAAGGTGGTCAGAGGAGCAAGAGGTGAGTTGAGCCATGATGAGGGTATCGATCAAAAAGTGGAGGGGAAATAGACCGGTTAGAGGAGAGCACTTAGAAATAGAGGAGGTAAATAATTCCAATTAACGTCAAGAGTGCGCCTTGTGTCCTCCAGAATAGAAATGAACTGGTCGAGGTGTACTCCTTATCCGTTACAAGATGGCCGCTCCTTTATCCCTACAAGAGCAGGAGAGCCAAGAAATGAAGAGCAGGCATAGGGACCCCAAATTCCATAGAAGTCTAGAGTGAGCCTGGTGCCCCCTATTCTGTTTTCTCAATAGTAAGGTCAACTATGGCCTTACCAAGGCATTTGTTGGTGTTCAAGGCCAGTAGCGATTCTCTTGACCAGGTAACAGCGTGGTCGCTGTAGATTTGGGCACAAGGACACATTCATTTTTGGTAGGCAAAAGAAATTAAGTGATTTGCCCAGAATCACAGGATGTTGAGCCAACGCTGAGACTTGAACCCGGTTCCACAGTTCCAAAGCCAGCAACTCTGGCCATTACACCATATCCTTGCCCATAATTGCAAATATGATACTTCCGCAAAATATTATACACACTTTCCCTAATGTAAGTGTGACTGGAGTTAAAGTATTTAAACTGATCCCTCCAATTAAATGTGTGTTTTTACCAATGTTAGTTTCACTGGTGTTAGAATAGTGATTCTGACCCCAAACATATACTTTTCCCAAATTTATTAGGACTGGATTTAGAATAATGCATCTGATCTTGCACCCACTAATTATATGCACTCTGCAATGTTCATTGGACTGGAGTTAAATCTGATCCTCCAAATTATATTCACTTTACCCAATGTCAGTTGTTCTGGAGTTAAATAGTAATTGTGACCACTCCCCCAAATATATGCATTTTCTCCAGTGTGTGCAGTACTGGAGAGAGATCAGCAAATCTAACACCCCTCCCCCAAATATATGCACCTTCCAGGACTGCGCTGGAGACAGAAATAGACACACTGGCCCTGGATTTAAACATCCTGCAAAAGGATCAATGGAAACTATGGGATATAGTCCAGGACACAGAGGAGACCATCACAGAACTTATACCACAATATTCTGATATAGTTAAAATTCTGAGGGACCTCATTGAGAGAGTGGCTTTCTTTGAAGGATGGGTGGAAGATGCGGAGGTGCGTGCCTGATACAATAGTCTGCAAATAGTTGGCATCCTGGAGGATGCAGAGGGCTCTTACGCCACGATTTACACTGAATGATGGCTGCAGAGGAAGGTCACCCTGCTGGGCCAATCCTCGGTTTTCAAGGTAGAGAGAGCCCACTGAGTTCCATCGAAATTCCCCCACGTGAGGCACCCCCGAGGGTCATAGTAGCAAGACTTCAAAATTGCCATGATCAAGAACATATACTCCAGACAACCCAAACCGGCCCCCCTTTGGTACACAGTCAATCAAAAATCAAATTCCCGGACTATACCCTATACCCCGGCGGTGCAACACCGGTGGGCCTCCACTATGGGACTCAAGCAACATCTGCAGGAGAATGGGTATAAACACACCCTCCTCTTCCCGGCTAAACTGAAAAAACCTTTCACCTGACCAGATACATGATGGCAAATCATCAGCCCTGGTAATGACAGCAACGCTTTGAGATCTCTTCCCGTGGATGACTCAGAAGAAGGTCCAGGTGACACCAGCTCTGGCGATGACTCGGGGGGGGTGGTCTTCCGGTGGTGACCCCACAAACAGCAGGCAAACATATTTAATGCAAACTACTGCCTAATGTACATAGCAATGTCCTATCCATCCTGCTCCCCTACTGCTGGAGTTCACACCACACAGTACCTGATTGGGAGGGGTGTAGGTTGTTAGGGTGCCTGCATTGGCGCCAGGCAGCTCATTTTGCACCAGTGCAGGGGAAAGGACAGGAATGCTCCATATTGCCTTAAATACAGTGCATTCCTGCCATTTCCCAGTGATGCAGTGCAATGCAGCAAGGTGACTTGCTTTGCTGCGCCACTTTTTCTTAAATATGACCCTAAATCCTTAATATCCTATGATGTTATGTCTTTCAAACTGACTGGACATTCCAACTTTATTGCAACTGTTATAAATGTTGGATTGTGTAGTCTTCACACCACATCCTCTGAAACTAGGCCTTGATTACCCTATCACACTACCAGAGATTCAAATTAACTTGGGAGGCAAATTTCCTACCACAAACTGAATAGCTGGAGTCGTGTTCTGTAAAAAATACTCTCATTGTCCTTTATGACATTTCTGAATGGTGCCTGCGATGTACGGCTGAGTGAAAGTCCTGATAGTCTCTATTGGCACAGTTTTCCTCAATTTCAGCATCTTATCTTACATCATAACAAACCTTCAAATACTTCAGGGTTTGAATTTGTGCTACAAAACCAGTCTGACTCTCTATACACTAATTTTTGTAGCACCTAGGCAAAATAAGCTTCCCTTATTTACATTAAAATGTCCACCTTACTGTCTTGAAAATCTATCTACTGCCATAATATGACTGATAGTAGTGAACATTTAAGTTTGCATCATTGCCTCTCACTTTAAAATGTTGTCTAACAATCTGCTAAAGTAGCAATTTTCAATTTTTAGATTCCCTAATTTCCACTGACTTTTTGACAGTAGGTGTCTATTTTGAATTATAGGTCATTGATTCACAGTCACCTTATTTGCTTTAAGTGTTACCCATAATTACAGCCCTTTTCCCTTTAATCGCACTCAGTTTTTAGCTCAACGAGGATAGTAAAGTTCCCACTTAGTTTTGTTCTCGCTTCCTTAAAGTATCACTTCATGTATGTGGCCAAAATGCGAACTGGAATATTGACTATAAGCTGATTCCTTAAGGCATACTCTTTCAGGGCTTGTAGCTGCCTCCACAGCCCTGTTCTTGTTACATTGTATATCAAAAGGTCATCTTCATAACATAATGTGGACATTTGCCCACCTCCCTAACTTATGCAGAGAGAGAGGGGCGTCTCAATTGCACCAGGAATATCACTGTTATATGTATGAAAAAGAGCAGAGATGCACATATTCCTGTCTGATGCTGGCCTTAGTGTAGGCCTTTTCATTTAATAGCCCTCATCTAGCTTCATTCTCATTTTTGCATCACTAAATAATACACATATGCATTGACTATTATAGAGCAGGCAACTATGTAATCTTCGTCCAAAATACCTTTATGTCTACTAAATCAAAAGCTTTTATAGCAGTAATCAAATTCATAATACGGCTGTGCTGCCCTTGATTAAAAAGATCAATGTAACATTTAATCAGGGTTACATTATCATCGTCTGTGTTTTGGGGTTCATCCCACAAGCATCAAGGCAAACTACCAAATGTCCTGAGGAAAGAATTTTCCACTGGGAAAGGTCATCTCTATTGTGGGCCCACTAGATGGGCATTGAATGCATGTACGTTTTCAAAAGATTGAAATATGCCTGAGACTTAGGTTTTTATATTCCTCTAAAAAAAATATTAATTGTTTATATTCAAATATATCTCTTGGAATGCTAAAGGTTTCTCTCTTCATTAGCACACACAGAACAGCCATACAGAATTGCAGTCATTTTACTGATACATACAGTATATGCAGTCTTGTTACAGACAACTCCAGCTGTTTGTCGGCAGATAGAATTGGATATAATACTCAGCAGAGCCAATCTTTGCTAAAGATTGGATGACTTTCAAGCCAACCTCAGTTGCCTTGCTTCTATTTGTTACTTTCTTCCCTTTCTGTCTTAAATCCGCTCACAGGGGTTTTTTGGTTTCGCCCTCGTAAATTCATCATTCTTCCTGCTCCAAACCGGGCACTGCAAACAGTCCCATTTAAATAAAATCAGGTTGCTGTCTTTCAATGCCACTTAGTGTTCACTAGAAAAACTGCAGCAGAAATGTGGAAGATACCCCATTAATCTTGACAGACATTGAAAGCTGCTATAAACAAGCATTGGCAATGCCAAAAGGTCATGTTTGTATGTAAAGGTAAGCAAGACCAAATGGCATTTCCAATGCCTTTTGCTTCAAGTCATCTATTAATATTTTTGCTTTCAATTGTAAAGATATTCTGACCTTTTTCCACTATTGCTTCCAACAACTATGTTCCTTTATTTTTCATAAGAGCTTCCTCATCATAAGTAATCATTTTTCCTCATATTTGATAGATAATTTTTCTTCGGTTCAAGTGGAACTGCGCTATTCTTCTGTCTTTAATAAACTTTATTGGTTCCTTCCATTTTTCTCCTTTAGCTCATGGTCAACGCAATCTCAATATTTCCTTTTTCCTTCTCTTGTCAGTTCACTCCATTTATTGCACATGATTTCACTCGTTATTAACATTATTGTTATGATTCTCACAAATTCCTTACCAGTCGGTTCTCCTCTGGTGTATAAGGTATCTAAAGATGCTCAGAAGTCTCAACCCCTCATGACCCAAAGAAGCCATCCATATTCATTATTTGAAGAATTTCCTCTAGCCATTTCAAGGGGATGGAGACATCAAGACTTTGAGACAGTGAAAAAGGAACATTATAGTCTTGAGCTATCATTTCAAACTCTTTGCATGTAGAAGAAACGTGACCTATTTTCATAGGCCACACATCTATCCTTCTTGAGCACCTTTCGGAGATTGGTGTTTCCGGGTCAGTCTGGGGTTGGGTCAGGTCCTTCTTGGAGGGTCGCTCACAGCAGGTCTGGCTTCCACCTTGTGTCTCTGTTCCCCAACCAGTGGCCACGGGTGTCCCGCAGGGTTCATCCCTTAGTCCCTTTCTTTTTAACATCTATGTCACCCCGTTGGTTTATCTAGCGGAGGCATTAGGGGCTAAGGTGATGGCCTATGCTGATGACACCCAGCTTCTATTCTCTTGGGGACGAGACGATGATTCAGTTCTCTCTGCCCAACACTGTTTGTCTTCTGTCTTTCACTGGCTTGAGCAGGCACAGCTTAAGTGCAATGAGGAGAAATCTGAGATGCTCTTGTACGGCACATTTCCTGCCAACTTCAGAGAGAAGCTGTGGCCACCAGGTTTCCCCTTTCCCAGTTCTAAGGGAGACTCTGCCAAAAATCTGGGGGTTTGGTTTAGTGAGAACTTGACCTTTTCATCTCAGGTCAAGAAGCTGGCCGGTACCTGTTTTGGCATGCTGAAAACTCTGAGGAAGTTTCTCCCTCTCCTTCCAAAATCGGCAAAGGAAACTGTTGTCCGTGCCCTGATTCTCTCCCGGTTAGATTATGCTAATGCTCTGTATGCTGGTATCCCAGGTTACCTCTTGAACAAATTGCAGGTGATACAAAACTCGGCTGCCAGACTCCTGCTGGGTCTTTCCAGCAGGTGTAGTGTTCGTTCTCATTTGCGATCTCTGCACTGGCTCACGGTGGAGGCCCGAATAAAATTAAAAATTCTGTCGATTGCCCACAAAGCTCTTCATGGTCTGGGACCCATCTACTTGCAGAAGAGGTTTGCTTTCTACATTCCGGCGAGACAGCTGCGTTCTTCCTCCCAACTTTTGGCGCAGATTCCTCGGTTCAACCGCCAAAGGCTTGGCGGGAGCTCTTGTGCCCGGATAGCGGCGCTGGCTTGGAATGCACTGTCATTGGCTTTGCGCAGTGTCAAAGATTCTGTAATTTTTAAGAAAAAGCTGAAAACATTTCTCTTCTAGCTCTGCCTTTTCGACTCAGACTCCTTTTCAGGCTCGCGCCGGGACACTCCTTGGAGTATCTGCGCACGTTACAAGTTTATATAACATAACATAACATATCCATCAATCCATCCATGGAGACAACCTCACTCCAGGTCATTATGAACACTGTCTCTAATCCCAAAATTTCACGCACAAATCATTGTTTCCAGGTGAGTTAATCTAATTAGTTTAATGAAAGCAATGCAAGTCAATGCAAGCCTGCAACACCCACAATTCATTAGGTGATCATATGAAAGGTCAGGACAGGAAACAGTGTCCATAATGACCTGGAAGTGGGTGGACACTGTAGTTTGTCAGTGAATTTTGATATGGAACACTGGGGATCCTGTAGAAGAGGTTAAGGGGGCAGGCAATGAGCAGATATGAATATATGTATTGTGGCAATGAGAATGATAGAGTGGCAACTGTTAAGGCCACGGGAATTTTGAGATATTTAGTAGCTGATGTGGATGTGTTATTAGGTGCAGGAGGTTTAAGGGTTGTTGCATGTTAAGTTTTAGATGTATTTGTGAGAATGGTTGGCATTAACAGGCATGGCATTGCCAGCATCTTTATTCGGGCGTTTCGTTAAAACAGCCTTGTGCACAATCTATTTTGTTATCTGTTGTGATTGCACCATTTCGTCTGATGGCGGCCCCACCTTGACCCTTTTAAGGCTTTCTTCAGCAAACTATAACAATTAATGGATGTCCGATACCCCGACACCTCGGAGGACAATGTTTGAGTTAAATCAAATCAAGTTGCCCCCGCATATTTATAACTCATGCGCCAGGTGAATTCTTCAGTTTTAATTCCATTTTTTTTCTACATGGAAACCCATAAATAACATTTTCAGGCTAGAAATAGTCAATGTACTTAAAAGTGGAGTTAGGTTTAGGGAATCTGTACTCTTACCTGTCGATATTTGTGTCCTCAATGATATTTAAGGTCAAACGAAATTCCACATTCGATATTCCAGACCCACACTTCTTAAAACTGGAATCTGTAAGCATCAGTTGGCCCAAGTTTTGATATTTTAATTTAGTATCGAATAATTTAGCAGAGCAGTGTCACACTAGACGTAGTTCATCACTGATATAATTAGCAGCTACACGTGTAGAGTGCTTTTGACACCGCTCTCGTGGCATGGTTCATTTTACAGATAGGAGCCCGCAATGTCAACATCATATGTTTGAAATGGAAATATGATTGGAGTGCAATTAACCCTACTCCCAAACTGCGCGCCTGTCATCGTCTGATCATGCAGGCATTACCGGGGGGTCACGCTGACATCACTCCTTGCAGCATGAGTACACGTAGTAATTGTCTGCCATTTCTTTCTGCAGATGCCTGCCTGCATACCCCCTTACCTTTAAGAGTTAAACGCTGGCACCTGTGAAATAATACGCGCTCCTTTGAGCAGTGCAGCATTTTCTCAGCGCCAGCGTCCTCGTTTGAACTGCAGTAACGATGCCAGCCAGCAGACGTGAGCTATTAAAAGCCATCTATTCTTGGCAGTGTTCTGTAGCTGTGCACACTGATCACCGAAAAATACTTCAAATGAAGCAAGCCGGTTATTGAGGATACTGCCGTAAGCCACACGTACAGAAGAACATTCATGCTGCATATTTATCATAAGCAAATTGTGTTCAGAGCTCGTTTCTTGGGCGCGGGAACACAGTGTCAGCAGGGAATCACTGCGTACGGGAAGGTGGCACCTCGTTCTCAGCTGGTGTTGCATGGATGTCGTGGTTGCTGGGCAACTGAAATTCAGAGGTGACAATTTGTTCTCTGCTTAGGGAACATTGGCAATGCCGGGCTAAAAGTAGCATTATTCGGTCTACTTTTTGGAGACTTTTGGAATTCTTTGCTGGGTCTTTTCAGGTCAGGCGTTTCTCTCAGAGCACACCGAATTATGACAAAGCACCGTCTCTACCGAGAAATTGAAATGGCCTGTTGATAAAGAAACACGATAACACATACTCTCCGTTCCTCTCCACGAGAAACAGATTTTTGTAAAATGAAGGGGAATACTTCCTGTGTTTTACCTGATATGACCTTTAAGATTTGTCCTCAACACAATGTTCAGGTGTTAGTGGTGGCTCCTCAGCTAAGGTGGATGAGCGCCGCCCCACTGCTCTCGGAGCAGTGTAAAAGGAAAAATAAAATTATAATAACAGAAGTTCTTATCATTGTAATTTTATTGGCGCTTGGGGTTTAGTTAGGACGGGCGGGGTTGGGCTCCCTGCGTCACTGCGAGGAGGAGTGGCTGCTGCACCTTAAGTGCGCATGACGGTTTGGCCATGTAGGTAGAGCCGTATTGCTGAACAGGCCTAGAGGGAGGTCCAGGCCCTCAGAAGGTAGCTCCGTGGCCCACCCAAGGCCCATTAAAAATTAGAAAATCAACTTTTATTATTTTTCTTAATGTTAAACCTGAGCCTGCAGCCTCCCTTACTTACCTTAATTGTTTAGCTTTAATGAACAACACCAATGCCCTGGGCTACTGGAAGTGCCTGGAACAGGTGTGAAGTCAGTCAGGATGGTGGCTGTTATCATGCATGTGTGAAATAGCAGGGATACAGTGACACTCCCAATACATCAAAAGAGGCCCACCCAAACTCCCATCACTCAATTCTTACTAAACGCCATAGAGCAGAAATTATATATATAGGTGAAATTCAAAGCCCTTCTATTTTAACAGCAGGTGATGTTGAACTATTGCAAGATCTCCGACAACTTCAAAACGAAAGTAGTACTGCGGAATCAGGTGGTAGCCAAGGCTTGTCTGAGTTTGGAGGCACTTCACGGACCCAATTTAAACCAAAGTCCACTTTTTGCCCAATTATGTTGCGGAATAACTTAGATCTCTTTAATGACAAAGTAACATACAAACTCAAAAAACTCTATTTGTCAAGTGCACGTGCGCACAGAAAATACACTAAACAGAACAATCAATACTTTCAGCTTATGAAGAAACTACATGCTGATGACAAAGTCATTATCTGCCAATCTGACAAGGGTGGTAACGTGGTGCTGTGGCCGCGTGACCTCTATATGGAAGAGGCACTTAAACAGCTTAATGACAGAGATTGCTACAGTAGGAGTACAATACAAACAGTAAAGAGCTCGTGGAATGATTTCTACACAAAACTCCTTGCCTGGAAGAGCGCAGGACTGTTAAGCAATGACGAGTTCAAGTTCCTGAAGAATGATCACCCTGTCATGCCTGTGATATACTTTATCCCAAAAATTCACAAGAACTTGTCAAAACCTCCAGGAAGGCCCATCATATCTGCATGCAACAGCATAATGGAAAACACCTCAAGATATGTGGACTTTTTCCTTCAGGAGCATGTGAAAAAACTCCCATCCTACATTCAGGACACTGGTGACCTGTTGAGAAAACTAAGTGATGTTAAGTGGGATTCGGAGTGTGTACTCATCTCCCTTGATGTCACGTCACTGTATACAGGTATCCATCACCAAGATGGAGTTAAAGCAGTAGAACACTACCTAAGTACAAGACCTATGTGCCTGTATATGCATATTAGAATGTTGATTACCATGATTTTAACGTGGCTGGAGAATACCTTCTTTTTATTTCAGAACCAGGTGTTCCATCAAGTCAGAGGTGTTGCTATGGGGACTTGTTTCTCCCCTAGTTATGCCTGTTTGCATATGGGACTATGGGAGGAACAAGTCCTCAGATCAACTTTTGAGGAAATTCTGTCCAAGCATGTTGTACGATGGTACAGGTACATTGACAATCTGTTTTTAATTTAGAGAGGCACGGAGGATAGTGCTCTCCATTTTATTGAACAAATCAATAACAACAGTCTTAACTTGCAGTTCACGGCCCAATTGAGCAGGAAGTCCATTTGTTTTCTGGATGTCGAAATAGTAGTTGTACAGGATAGGTTGGAGACAAGGCTGCATAGGAAACCAACTGCAGGAAATACAATTTTACATGCCACCAGCCACCATCCTAAACACCTGATTCACAGCATTCCCTTCGGGGAAATGCTGCAAATTCGGAGAATATGTAGTTTGGATGATGACTGTGAAGTGGCACAAAGAGAAAGCCGAGAGAGATTTCTGGCCAGAGGCTACTCTCAGATTGAGATTGATAAAGCCATTGACAAAACCCAAAGGATGGGCAGATCTGATGCTCTGGTGTGTAGATCCAGTTCTAAAATCCAATGGCAAATACTGTCAGAACAACCAACCAGACTAATTTTGACATACAATAACCAACATAAAACCCTGCGTAGGTTAATTAATAAGAACTGGGCCATGGTAATGAACGATCCTGTGCTAGGGACAAAAGTCATAAGAACCCCAAACATTAGTTTCAGAAAAGCACGCTCGATGAGTAGCTCTTTGGTGTGCAGCAGTCCTGAAGTAAGAACCAACAAATCCTGGCTAAACTCCAGCAAAGGGTTCTTTAGATGCACAACATGTAAGGCTTGCAAATATGGGGTTAACAAATCTGCCTATGCTACCTCGTTCAAGACAGACCTAGTGCCCATTAACAAAAAGTTGACCTGCAAAACTGAATATGCAGTGTATGTGCTGGAGTGTCCCTGTGGCTTGCGGTATGTAGTAAGTACAAAGCTGCAGGTCCACAAGAGGATACTCCAGCACATCAGGGCCATCACCAATAGTGACGTGACTTACCCAGTTGCAAGACATTTTAAGGACTTCCACGGCAACAATTTGGATAATCTTAAATATTTTGTCGTGGATACAGTACCCCCTCTTAGGCGGGGAGGCAATTGGGAAGCCCTCCTAAGGAAACTCGAAACCAGGTACATACTGGAGTTGGACTGTAAGACGCCACAAGGCCTCAACTCAAGTGAGGATTTTTTCACCTGTCTTTGAGAGCTCTGATATAGTTTTTCATGAAGTTGTTTTTACCTCTGCCTCTGCATTGTTTTTAGTCTTCACTACAGTAATCTTTGCACTTTTGCACTTTATAAACCGTGTGTGGTTTAATATGCTGGTACGTTGTTAGCACTAGCACTTTATTATATTTTTTAGCCATATGAATCAGTCTAGGCCCACTTGGGCGGAATTGTCTTACTGTTGCATTTGAATATAACAGCAATATCCAATCATTAAGATCAATTGTTGGGGTTGATATAGGTATGAGAGCTTAATTAACTGATTTAAGACGTGGTTTTACATACAAAAATATGCATTATGCTAATTTTTAACATGTCTTTTATTCAGTGTCGTTTCATAGCTCGTTTGTTTGCATTTTGAATTTTAATCATGCATTGCCTATTTTAACTATTTAAATATTTAATTATTTATAAATATTTATACTTTTGCTGTTGTATATAATCACTATAGTTACTATATATATGAGTATCAATGTGTAACTCTGTTGGGACGACTAGTAGTACTCTTCTATGTCTATGGCAACCTCATTTGAATATCACAAGTTTATTTTTGAGCACTGGCACTTTAAAAATGTGAAGGCACTCCACATGCGCGTCATGTGATCAAGGCCTCCAGCAGGTCGAAACGCGTTATGGCGGTGGTGCAGAGCGTTAAATAAAAGTTCAATTGCACCAGAATTTGGGTCTGCTTTCGTCTGTTCCTGTTTCAAAGGATTTGTTTGTGGCGAAGCAAGAAATATATATATATATATATATATCCAGCTCCAATGCACCCCACTTGCGGGTCACTCAAGGGGCGGGTGCTTTTCGAACCACGGTGGTGCCTCGTGGTTAAATATCCCTGCTCCAAAAATCTCTTGTTTAAGAAATTATAGCACTCACGGGGTCGGCAGTCAGTTGATTTTATTTTCTCAACAAACAAACAAACGCGTTTCGGAACCAGTCCTTCATCAGTGTTTACACATCATATTCTCAAGCGCCATTTTTAAAGAGGCAAAATTATAAACATAAACAGAGGATATGGCGCATTCTTACTGAGCGCCATTACTGAGTGGTGTAACATATCACATGCACCACCATTAAACCATAATCTCGCCGTGGATCGGCACCAGGCAACCTCCATAATGGGGGTTGCCCCTTTTCTTCCTCTGTTACGTTTTTCCTTAAATCAGCCAGTTTCATGTAAAACTTATGTACAGTAGCAGTATAATCTTAAATTCATTAACGTCACCTATTTACTAGAGACATGTAAAATAACATAACAGAGTGCACACATAATATTATAATATTAGATGCCACGATATTAAAGAGACAAAATCATAGAGAAGAAAAGAAAATAGAGGTATAGCGCATGTTTTCTAAGCGCCATTTCTAAGTGGTGAATTGCAAGATTCAGAAATCTGATCTACTAGACTAATTTATGTGAGAATCAATATTCTTGCACGAAAATTCGCCATTATTAGCAACACGTATATCACCAATGAACTACAATCTCGCCGTGGATCGGCGTCATGCAACCTCCATGATGGAGATTGCCCCAATACCTCTGCTCCCTCTCAACATGAACCAGTAAATCTCATGTTAATATTGTGTGCAATAACAGTATGATCTTAATTAATTTTCTCATTACTATTCTCCTGTTCACTAGAGATGAATTAGTTAACTAAATGTACCGCCAATTCTTCCCCACTGTTAAGTCCATTCGGAGTCTTAGTCTGTAAATCGATTATATATCGTGACTCCAGTCTACGTAGTTTTAAAACCCTATCTCCCCTCTGATATTTATAGGGACATAGTCCAGACTGAAAAATTGTAGTAGGTCCCTATTGCTCCTATGTTTTATGGCAAAATGCCTGGCAACTGGATAATTCAAATCCCTTTTTGCTATGGCACGCATATGCTCTAAAATTCTTACCTTGACACTATGTATTGTGCTGCCTATATACCTGAGGCCACAAGGGCAACTTAGGCAATAGACGCAATGTGTAGTTTGGCATGTCATAAATTTCGAAATCTTCCTACGTATGTTGGTTCCTGTCACCTCATAGCTAAGTACTCTTTTGCTGAAAGCACAGGCCTTACATTTGCCACAAGGATAGAAACCCCTCAATTCACTCAGTGTGCTTTGCCTGGGGGAATTACCTCCAAATGACTATGGACCAAACTGTCTTTTAGAGAACGGGCTTTCCTGAAAGTGATCATTGGACATGGGGGATATCCATGCCAATGATCAGATCGGTTTTTAATATATGCCAATTTTTCCTCAATATTCTTTTAAGAGACTCCGCCTCCTCCGAATAGGTGGTAATCATTCGGAATTTCCCTTGGACAGTGCCCTTGTCTCTCCCAAGACGAGTTGCCTTAACTAATTCGTCTCGTCGCAAAGAATCCACTTTTCTTAGGGTGGCTGTCAACAAATCTATATTGTATCCTCTAGCCAGAAACCTGTCCATACTGTCCTTGATAGCTACATCAAAGTCACAATTTCTGGAACAATTGCGTTTGATCCTTAAGAACTCTCCATAAGGTAAACTGTTTTTAAGTTTAGGAGGATGACTGCTGGTAGCATGAAGCATGCTATTACCAGCAGTTGGTTTTCTATAAAGAACCGTTGTTAATTTCCCTTGCCGTACTTGCACCTTTAAATCAAGATAATTGACCATTACTGCACTGACTTCCCCTGTGAAGTGTAAATTGACTTCATTTACATTAAGGTGTTGAATGTATGCCCTTGCCTTGTCTATTGACCCTCTCCATACAATGAAGAGGTCATCAATGTATCTGTGCCAGGCTACTATCTCATTCGTCCAGATTTTATTAGCTGCTGACCAGGCCACCTGCTCCTCCCACCAGCCCACGAATAAATTCGCGTAGCTGGGGGCGAAGCAGGTTCCCATCGCAGTCCCGGATATCTGCCTATACAACTCTCCCTGAAAGAGAAAAATATTATTCAATAGGCAGAATTCAATGAGTTCCATCAACATGATATTATGACTTGCGAACTTCAATGATCTCTTGTGCAAGAAATATCTAACTGCTTCCAATCCCTTTGAATGTTCAATACAAGTATAAAGACTTGTAATGTCCAATACTATGAAGCAGTAAGATGGTTCCCACTGTAGTTGTTCAATATGATTTATGAAGTCCGTCGTGTCCCTGATGTATGAAGCCAATTGCAGTACTAAAGGGAAAAGATAATGATCCACAAATTTGGACAGGTTCTCCGTAAGGCTACCCAAAGAGGAGACAATCGGTCGTCCTGGTGGTCTAGTGGCATGTTTGTGGATCTTCGGTAAATAGTAAAATGTGGGGAGAATCGGGTTCAGGATTCTGAGAAAGAGAAATTCGTCCAGATCCAGCATTAATTTGTCATGCCACTTTTTGATCAATGTATGGTACCGTGCCACGCTCTCATGATATTGATCTTTTGTCGTTACTTCGTAGCAAGTTTGATTATTCAATTGTCGAAGGGCCTCCTCCACATACTGCTCTCTTGGAATCAGAACAATATTCCCCCCCTTATCCAAGGGTTTATAGATGACATTCACATCACTCTCCAGATTCTTTAAGGCTCTTTGTTGTGCTGTAGTTAAATTCCTCATCCCAGCTGATGATTTAGCATTACTCCGGAATTGTATTAAATCTTTAATAACAGATTCAGAGAAAATATCTATCGCATCCGATGGCATCTGCGGTAGAAATTGTGATGGTGGTTTAAAGGGGCTTGGTGCGGCCTCTTGTTCTATGCCATGGCTACTTATCCTCTGTGACATAGTTACATCCGTTCCAGTGTTGCCATTTTCATTGTCTTGGCGTAGTTCTTCCAACACCTCCAAGGTGGTAAGATCATTCACCGTCAAAAGATCCGTCTCCCTGGCCTTGGATTTCAGAAGCCTCACTTCCTTCACTGTTGGTTTTAGTTTAAAATACTTGTGCAGTTTCAATTTACGCACGAATTTGAAAAGGTCAATTCTGGTGTGTGTGAACTCCAAGCGGCTGTAAGGGCAGAAGGTGAGTCCCAATTGCAATACTGATTTCTCTGTGGCAGTTAGTGTCTTAGATGTTAAATTCACTATCGTGAAATTGTCTATTTCCATTATCGTCTGCCTCTCCTGTTGCTTCTTGTCGCCCGTGGTGTCGGGTTGCCTCTTCCTCTTCCCCTTCCAGGCGCCCCTTCTAGTTTGTTTTCTCCTTCTGGGGGTTTGCTCTTGCCCCCTCTCAGCCAGGTTTGTCGAATTAAGTTGAACTCCTCGTGAAAAGGAGTTTTCCTCTGTCTTTCCACGAGATCTACTGTCTCATCCTCCGAGACCTCATTCTCCGTAGCCTCAGACTCCGAAGTGTCCACCCTAGTAACTACTGAGGCCGGAGCAGCTTTCTTTCGTGACATCTCTTTTCGTGGTTCGTCGAATTTTTAGAGAAAGTTAAAACTCTTCCCAAAGCATAATCTCTCTCATCACGTTCATATTTTTCTTGTTTACGTTGTCTGATTTTCATTTCATACTTTATCAGCCGTTTTTCATAGCTTCCCTTAATTCGTCTTGCTTATTCTTATCCAAATCTTTGCTAATTTCTTCTTCCAATTCCTGTATATCTTCTAGAGTTTTTGCTCTGTCACTCCATGCAAATTTTACAAGTAATTGGAGCATCCCTTTGCATGACAAAGCTGTATAGTTCAGCCCACTCCTCTAAGAGGAGTGGATCCGGGTTTTCATATGCTGGGACTGTGTAGATGCGCAATCCTCTGGGAACTCTATCTACCTCAATATAATTCTGAAGAGAGGTGGCCTCCCACCATTTGCGCATCTCTCTTTCATAAAGTCTCTCAAGTTTGATAAATTGAATACATAGGGTATTGGCAACATTGTTACTCTCCATCGTCTCTTTATTTCCTTGAACTGCTACATTTTTCTTTTTGAACATATCCATGGCAGCCTCTTTACGCGCTGTTTCACTGAACATGCTGAAAAAATATTGTGTTGGGAGCTCCGATCCCGGGCTCCTCCTGTGACTATAATAAAAATTCTTGTAAAAGTCTCTAATGCCGACCCCTCGCCCTGACCCGGGTTACACCCTTGAATGCTAAAATGCAAGCGCGGCTTACCAACGTCTCCGTTACTCGCCGCACATTTTCAGTATTCCGTCCAAACTTCTGTTTTCGGCGTTGCTAACCCGAGTCGGTGCCTCCGCGATTACATCCAGCTCCAATGCACCCCACTTGCGGGTCACTCAAGGGGCGGGTGCTTTTCGAACCACGGTGGTGCCTCGTGGTTAAATATCCCTGCTCCAAAAATCTCTTGTTTAAGAAATTATAGCACTCACGGGGTCGGCAGTCAGTTGATTTTATTTTCTCAACAAACAAACAAACGCGTTTCGGAACCAGTCCTTCATCAGTGTTTACACATCATATTCTCAAGCGCCATTTTTAAAGAGGCAAAATTATAAACATAAACAGAGGATATGGCGCATTCTTACTGAGCGCCATTACTGAGTGGTGTAACATATCACATGCACCACCATTAAACCATAATCTCGCCGTGGATCGGCACCAGGCAACCTCCATAATGGGGGTTGCCCCTTTTCTTCCTCTGTTACGTTTTTCCATAAATCAGCCAGTTTCATGTAAAACTTATGTACAGTAGCAGTATAATCTTAAATTCATTAATGTCACCTATTTACTAGAGACATGTAAAATAACATAACAGAGTGCACACATAATATTATAATATTAGATGCCACGATATTAAAGAGACAAAATCATAGAGAAGAAAAGAAAATAGAGGTATAGCGCATGTTTTCTAAGCGCCATTTCTAAGTGGTGAATTGCAAGATTCAGAAATCTGATCTACTAGACTAATTTATGTGAGAATCAATATTCTTGCACGAAAATTCGCCATTATTAGCAACACGTATATCACCAATGAACTACAATCTCGCCGTGGATCGGCGTCATGCAACCTCCATGATGGAGATTGCCCCAATACCTCTGCTCCCTCTCAACATGAACCAGTAAATCTCATGTTAATATTGTGTGCAATAACAGTATGATCTTAATTAATTTTCTCATTACTATTCTCCTGTTCACTAGAGATGAATTAGTTAACTAAATGTACCGCCAATTCTTCCCCACTGTTAAGTCCATTCGGAGTCTTAGTCTGTAAATCGATTATATATCGTGACTCCAGTCTACGTAGTTTTAAAACCCTATCTCCCCCTCTGATATTTATAGGGACATAGTCCAGACTGAAAAATTGTAGTAGGTCCCTATTGCTCCTATGTTTTATGGCAAAATGCCTGGCAACTGGATAATTCAAATCCCTTTTTGCTATGGCACGCATATGCTCTAAAATTCTTACCTTGACACTATGTATTGTGCTGCCTATATACCTGAGGCCACAAGGGCAACTTAGGCAATAGACGCAATGTGTAGTTTCGCATGTCATAAATTTCGAAATCTTCCTACGTATGTTGGTTCCTGTCACCTCATAGCTAAGTACTCTTTTGCTGAAAGCACAGGCCTTACATTTGCCACAAGGATAGAAACCCCTCAATTCACTCAGTGTGCTTTGCCTGGGGGGAATTACCTCCAAATGACTATGGACCAAACTGTCTTTTAGAGAACGGGCTTTCCTGAAAGTGATCATTGGACATGGTGGGATATCCATGCCAATGATCAGATCGGTATTTTAATATATGCCAATTTTTCCTCAATATTCTTTTAAGAGACTCCGCCTCCTCCGAATAGGTGGTAATCATTCGGAATTTCCCTTGGACAGTGCCCTTGTCTCTCCCAAGACGAGTTGCCTTAACTAATTCGTCTCGTCGCAAAGAATCCACTTTTCTTAGGGTGGCTGTCAACAAATCTATATTGTATCCTCTAGCCAGAAACCTGTCCATACTGTCCTTGATAGCTACATCAAAGTCACAATTTCTGGAACAATTGCGTTTGATCCTTAAGAACTCTCCATAAGGTAAACTGTTTTTAAGTTTAGGAGGATGACTGCTGGTAGCATGAAGCATGCTATTACCAGCAGTTGGTTTTCTATAAAGAACCGTTGTTAATTTCCCTTGCCGTACTTGCACCTTTAAATCAAGATAATTGACCATTACTGCACTGACTTCCCCTGTGAAGTGTAAATTGACTTCATTTACATTAAGGTGTTGAATGTATGCCCTTGCCTTGTCTATTGACCCTCTCCATACAATGAAGAGGTCATCAATGTATCTGTGCCAGGCTACTATCTCATTCGTCCAGATTTTATTAGCTGCTGACCAGGCCACCTGCTCCTCCCACCAGCCCACGAATAAATTCGCGTAGCTGGGGGCGAAGCAGGTTCCCATCGCAGTCCCGGATATCTGCCTATACAACTCTTCCTGTAAGAGAAAAATATTATTCAATAGGCAGAATTCAATGAGTTCCATCAACATGATATTATGACTTGCGAACTTCAATGATCTCTTGTGCAAGAAATATCTAACTGCTTCCAATCCCTTTGAATGTTCAATACAAGTATAAAGACTTGTAATGTCCAATACTATGAAGCAGTAAGATGCTTCCCACTGTAGTTGTTCAATATGATTTATGAAGTCCGTCGTGTCCCTGATGTATGAAGCCAATTGCAGTACTAAAGGGAAAAGATAATGATCCACAAATTTGGACAGGTTCTCCGTAAGGCTACCCAAAGAGGAGACAATCGGTCGTCCTGGTGGTCTAGTGGCATGTTTGTGGATCTTCGGTAAATAGTAAAATGTGGGGAGAATCGGGTTCAGGATTCTGAGAAAGAGAAATTCGTCCAGATCCAGCATTAATTTGTCATGCCACTTTTTGATCAATGTATGGTACCGTGCCATGCTCTCATGATATTGATCTTTTGTCGTTACTTCGTAGCAAGTTTGATTATTCAATTGTCGAAGGGCCTCCTCCACATACTGCTCTCTTGGAATCAGAACAATATTCCCCCCCTTATCCGAGGGTTTATAGATGACATTCACATCACTCTCCAGATTCTTTAAGGCTCTTTGTTGTGCTGTAGTTAAATTCCTCATCCCAGCTGATGATTTAGCATTACTCCGGAATTGTATTAAATCTTTAATAACAGATTCAGAGAAAATATCTATCGCATCCGATGGCATCTGCGGTAGAAATTGTGATGGTGGTTTAAAGGGGCTTGGTGCGTCCTCTTGTTCTATGCCATGGCTACTTATCCTCTGTGACATAGTTACATCCGTTCCAGTGTTGCCATTTTCATTGTCTTGGCGTAGTTCTTCCAACACCTCCAAGGTGGTAAGATCATTCACCGTCAAAAGATCCGTCTCCCTGGCCTTGGATTTCAGAAGCCTCACTTCCTTCACTGTTGGTTTTAGTTTAAAATACTTGTGCAGTTTCAATTTACGCACAAATTTGAAAAGGTCAATTCTGGTCTGTGTGAACTCCAAGCGGCTGTAAGGGCAGAAGGTGAGTCCCAATTGCAATACTGATTTCTCTGTGGCAGTTAGTGTCTTAGATGTTAAATTCACTATCGTGAAATTGTCTATTTCCATTATCGTCTGCCTCTCCTGTTGCTTCTTGTCGCCCGTGGTGTCGGGTTGCCTCTTCCTCTTCCCCTTCCAGCCGCCCCTTCTAGTTTGTTTTCTCCTTCTGGGGGTTTGCTCTTGCCCCCTCTCAGCCAGGTTTGTCGAATTAAGTTGAACTCCTCGTGAAAAGGAGTTTTCCTCTGTCTTTCCACGAGATCTACTGTCTCATCCTCCGAGACCTCATTCTCCGTAGCCTCAGACTCCGAAGTGTCCACCCTAGTAACTACTGAGGCCGGAACAGCTTTCTTTCGTGACATCTCTTTTCGTGGTTCGTCGAATTTTTTAGAGAAAGTTAAAACTCTTCCCAAAGCATAATCTCTCTCATCACGTTCATATTTTTCTTGTTTACGTTGTCTGATTTTCATATCATACTTTATCAGCCGTTTTTCATAGCTTCCCTTAATTCGTCTTGCTTATTCTTATCCAAATCTTTGCTAATTTCTTCTTCCAATTCCTGTATATCTTCTAGAGTTTTTGCTCTGTCACTCCATGCAAATTTTACAAGTAATTGGAGCATCCCTTTGCATGACAAAGCTGTATGTTCAGCCCACTCCATGTCTCTAGTAAATAGGTGACGTTAATGAATTTAAGATTATACTGCTACTGTACATAAGTTTTACATGAAACTGGCTGATTTATGGAAAAACGTAACAGAGGAAGAAAAGGGGCAACCCCCATTATGGAGGTTGCCTGGTGCCGATCCACGGCGAGATTATGGTTTAATGGTGGTGCATGTGATATGTTACACCACTCAGTAATGGCGCTCAGTAAGAATGCGCCATATCCTCTGTTTATGTTTATAATTTTGCCTCTTTAAAAATGGCGCTTGAGAATATGATGTGTAAACACTGATGAAGGACTGGTTCCGAAACGCGTTTGTTTGTTTGTTGAGAAAATAAAATCAACTGACTGCCGACCCCGTGAGTGCTATAATTTCTTAAACAAGAGATTTTTGGAGCAGGGATATATATATATATATATATATTATCTACTGGCGGTCGCCAGTAGATAGTTATAGTTAGGACCTATTTTCCATAGGAAATCCGCGACATTCTATTTGAAATAACTCTCTTGCCGGTTGACGAATCTTCGCGAAATTTTCAAACTTTATGGCCCGCTCTGGTCCGCTCCTACCCTGAAAGTTTCGGGGTGATTCGTCAAGCGGGGGCCGAGAAAAACGGGGGGTCCCAAAACGTGTTTTCCCCATTCATTTTCCCATAGGAAACTTTAGACACGGCTACAGCCCGAACTGCTGAACAGAATTACACCAAATTTGGCAAAGAGGTAGTTCTTGGTTCAGAAAGAACCCTTTTTGTTAAATGGTGTAAATCCGTTCAGTAGTTCCAGAGAAAATCAAAAGGAAAATCACATATATATCTATGGCCGCGTCGGATTCGCGCACCCTCCCGATCACGAGCTGCATGCTAATTGGCTGTCAAGTGGCTGTCAACACTCCAAATCAGGAAGTGTTGGCAGCCATTTTGTCCCTCGGTAGAACTGAGGGACAGAAACAAGTGCGCAAAGCGCAAAAGGGGGCAGGGTAGAAACACCCTGACCCCTAGGTCTGCTCAGGGGTCCCACAAGGACCCCTGGGCAGAAAAAGCATTTATTTATTTTTAAAATCGGCAGGATGCGCTCAGGGTGCGCGGATCCTGCCGATTAGAAAAAACCCAGAAGAAACAAGTGCGCAAAACGCACAAAGGGGGCAGGGTAGAAACACCCTGACCCCTAGGTCTGCTCAGGGGTCCCTCAAGGACCCCTGGGCAGAAAAAAGCATTTTAAAAAAAAAAATCGGCGGCATGCGCTCAGGGTGCGCGGATCCCGCCGAGAAAAAAAAAAAAAACGAAGCGCGGTCTCCCGCACTTCGTTGTTAATTGGCCCCCGGATGGGCCAAGTCCCGGGGGCATGCAGGGTTTCTTTTTAATATGTGGGGGGGCCTCTAAGGCCCCCCCAAGCCCCGGGGACCATCACCCCCCGGGGCTTTAAAAAAAAAAAAATTTGACCTGTGTGGGGAGGCTCCAGCCTCCCACATGCCCCGGGGCCGCCACCTCCCGGGGCACTAAAGATTTGAATATGGGGGTCCGTTACGGACCCCAAAGCCCGGGGACCACCACCTCCCCGGGGCTGTGCACTGGATGGGAGGGGGCCGCGCGGCCCCCTCCTGGAGCCCTTGATGGCCCTGGGGACCGCCACCCCCAGGGCCGGCTCCTGCAGTGTCCCGGGGTGCCTACCCGGGACACTGTAGTTTGCTATGACAGGACGGGAGCCTCGCGGCTCCCGTCCTGTCATAGCAAACTAGTTTGCATTTTGAAAGAGAGAGCAGGAAACCTGCCTCTCTTTCAAAATGCAAACAATTGCTTTCCACACGGGGAGCAGCATGTTAGCTGCTCCCCATGTGGAAAAGCAATGCCGGCTCCGTAGGACACGGGGAGCCGGCTGGGACTGTGGCGGGATTGGGGACCCCCCCACAGTCCCCAACCAGAGGCCAGGCCCCGGGGGATGGGGTCCCAGGGGCCATAAGTGGCCTGGGAGGGGGGCCACGCAGCCCCCCTCCCCAAATTATAAAAATAAATAAAAAAAAGGGCAAGGCCGGCCCCGGGGGATGGGGTACCCGGGGCCTTAAATGGCCTGAGGAGGGGGGCCACGAAGCCCCCCTCCAAATTAAAAAAATAAAAATTGAGGGCATGCCCCGGGGATGGGGTCCCCGGGGCCAAAACAGGCCCAGGGAAGGGGGCCACGCGGCCCTTCCATTCCTATTTTTTTTTATTTAAAAATAAAATAAAATACTCAGGACCCGGGGATGGGGTCCCCATGGCCAAAGTGGACAAGGGAAGGGGGCCACGCAGCCCCCTCCCAATCAAAAAAAAAAAAAGACCGGCATCGTGCCGGAGGCCCGCCCCCTCCCTGCAGCAGTCTGCAAACGCGCCCTCTGGCGCGTTTTGAGAAGGGAAGTAATTCCCCTTGAATACTGGGGTCCCTGGGGGCAAACTAGCCCACCAGGAACCTCCAGTATGCGCCAGGGGCTGTGTTGCAGAGAGGTGTACAGAGGCCACGCCTCTTTTACACCTCTCTGCAACGCAGCTCTGTGGCGCTTTTGGAAGTACATGGTGGGCTAGTTGGACTCCAGGGACCCTCAGGATTCAAGGGGACTTAATCCCCCAACTTAAAACGCGCCACGGGGCGCGTTTGCACAGTGGTGAAGGGAGGGGCGGGGCTTCAGGTGACATGTGTGCAAACAGGCCCCGTGGCTTGTTTTAAGATGGGGAATTAAATCCCCTTCAATCCTGAGGGTCCCTGGGGGCCAACTAGCCCAACAGGTACGTCCAGAAAGCGCCACAGAGCTGCGTTGCAGAGAGGTGTAAAAGGGGTGTGGCCTCTGTACACGTCTCTGCAACGCAGCCCCTGGCGCATTCTGGAGGTTCCTGGTGGGCTAGTTGGCCCCCAGGGACCCTCATGATTCAAGGGGACTTAATCCCCAACTTAAAACGCACCACGGGCCGCGTTTGCACAGATGTCACCTCAGGCCCCGCCCCTCCCTTCACCATTGTGCAAATATTCCTCTAAAATCAGCCGAACTACGAATTCCGATTTACTCACCTGTTATCAGGAGAGAACCCAGTGCTGCATCTTTTAGCCCAGCACTGATCCTGAAAAGTAATTTTAACCGTACTTACCAGTAACTTGAATTTCCTTCCATAGGATATCATTGCCTGCTTTTTGCTGAAAAAGTTTCGGTGTCGATTTTTGAAACATACAAATATTCCTCTAAAATCAGCCGAACTACGAATTCCGATTTACTCACCTGTTATCAGGAGAGACCTCAGTGCTGCATCTTTCAGCCCAGTACTGATCCTGAAAAGTAATTTTAACCGTACTTACCAGTAACTTGAATTTCATTCCATAGGATATCATTGACTGGTTTCACTTGGAAATTCTTCTAAGTGTCGATTTTGAAACTTTATAATATTCCTCTAAAATCAGCCGAAATACGAATTCCGATTTACTCACCTGTTATCAGGAGAGACCTCAGTGCTGCATCTTTCAGCCCAGTACTGGTCCTGAAAACTAATTCTAACCGTACTTACCAGTAACTTGAATTTCCTTCCATAGGCTAACATTGACTGGTTTCACTTGGAAATTCTTCTAAGTGTGGAGTTTTGGAACTTTATAATATTCCTCTAAAATCAACCGAACTACGAATTCCGATTTACTCACCTGTTATCAGGAGAGAACCCAGTGCTGCATCTTTTAGCCCAGCACTGACCCTGAAAAGTAATTCTAACCGTACTTACCAGTAACTTATATTTCCTTCCTTAGGAATCCATTGTCTGGTTTTCAGCAGAAAAGTTTCAAAGTGTCGATTTTCACAAATTACAAATATTCCTTAAAAATCGCCTGTTTGACTTAAACGCATTCTTTCAACTGTTTACAGGAGATGCACCAGTGCTGGATCCAGGATCCAACACTGAGTAAGAAAAAGTAACGATAACACTACTTACCTGCTAAGTGAATTTCCTCCCATAGGATAACATTGGTGATTCTATGTGAAAAAGTTTCTAAGTGTCAACTTTTAAAATACAATAATATTCCTTAAAAATCACTACTGTAACCAAAACGCTTTTACTCAACTGTTTACAGGAGATGTCCCAGGACTGAATCTAGGATCCAGTCCTGTGGTTAGAAAAGTAATCCATAAAGTAACTAATTGCATTTAACTAGAAATTCACATTCAGCTCAATGTTGCATTGTGTTTGAAATTGTGTTGCCCATTGCAACAACTGTAACTACTGTACTTAAAACTCTATTGCCTATTTGCAAACTATTTAAACTAAAGTAATTCATTCAGAGAAAGTATATTTTGTAATGTAATGTATAATGTAATTACAATGTAATTTAATAAATAAAATATCTAAAAATAAATAGTTTTAAAAAATGTAGTAAATCAGTATCAAAAAATAAATATAACAATTAATACATTTAAAAATTATCATTTACAAAACCTTTGAAATTCACTGAAAAAACCATAGGTTTTAGGGGCGTTATAGTTAGAAATTAGCATTTAAAAAACCTTTGAAATTCACTGAAAAAACCATAGGTTTCAGGCACGTTATAGTTAGAAATTAGCATTTAAAAAACCTTTGAAATTCACTGAAAAAACCATAGGTTTTAGGGACAGTTATAGTTAGTTGGACATTTCACTCGTACAAAACCCGTGAAATTCCCCGTTATAGTTAGTTCAGCTAACTATAACTCGCGCCCCCGCAATGCACTGCTGATGACGTCACATATTACATCACTCATGACATGGTCAGTGACATCACTGATGACATCACTGATGACATCTCAAATGACATCACTGATGACATCATCCACGTGATAATCTGATGCACCTCCTCACACCCTAATATAACCTTTGATACACCCACTCTAAATTACAGACTGCCATTCGCAAAACCATAGACACTCCAACACCAATAACTACATACCCACTCACTGATTCTTAGGTCTACACACACACATCCACTCACTCACCCGTAGAGTCACTCATACTTATGGTCACTCAGTACAGGACTATCATATGCACTCTTACTCCTATATAGACAGTCAAACACCGCCACTCATCCATAGAGGTACTCACACACCTAGTCAGTCATGCAAATAATTAAACACACTGCCATTTACTCACCTATACAGTTATACACACACCAGCTCACTTAATCATACAAATACTAGCACATTGTTACGCTCTTATACAATCACTGATACAAGCACACACTCATCCATACAGCCACTATCACAATCACTCACTCTCGCTAATAGCTATTTATATACTCCAACACACATATATATGAAATGAAATGAAATGAAATTTGTACTTGTAAAGCGCACTGTTACCCTAGGGTGTCCTGGAGCTGTACGCATACCACTGTGGAACCCTTCCTGTCTTTTTCCCTGTGAAATGTCCACTCCTGGGCACCCCCTGGGTGAAGCCAGGCATCCCAGCGCTGGTGGGGCCGTTGTGGAGACTAAGCAAGCTATTGCCCAGAGTTGCAGAGTGGGACCCATGATTAGAATAGGCACCGAGGCGAGAATTATCAGGTCCGAGGAAATTGAGCCCAAGACCCGCCGAGGCAGGAATTGAACCCTGGTCCCGGGCCAGATCTCTGCATCAGGGTCTGCCGCTCTAACCATTGAGCCACACTTCTCCACCATATATTACTGCCTTTCACATATGTAGTTACTCACACATGTACCACTGGGACATACATTCACTCACTAACACACTCTTACACACACTTACCCACCCATACAGTCTATCACAGATGCACTCTTGAAACCATCCACCCAGTGAATCACCCACTCACACATCTATGCACAGAGTCGCACACACCCCTCCCACACAAACACTCAGGCACCCATACAGATACTCAGACAACCATTCAATAACTCATATACACACTCATGTAGCTATTCACAAACACATGCAGCCACTTACACAGCAACAGACAGACGGATACAGACATTCACCCAGTTTAGTCACTAACCCATGCATTCAGTAAGATACGTTAAATCACTCACTTATAGAGTCAGTCACGCACCTACTAAATCATCCATACAGACACTTATACACCCACTCATTCTTCAATACGTCTTTTCCGATATATATTAAAAATATTTAAACTTTAGAGAAACACACAGTCACTGCATGATGTCATCAGTGATGTCATTTGAGATGTCATCAGTGATGTCATCAGTGATGTCACTGACCATGTCATGAGTGATGTAATATGTGACGTCATCAGCAGTGCATTGCGGGCGCGAGTTATAGTTAGCTGAACTAACTATAACGGGGGAATTTCACGGGTTTTGTACGAGTGAAATGTCCAACTAACTATAACTGTCCCTAAAACCTATGGTTTTTTCAGTGAATATATATATATATATATATATATACAGGAACGTTAGTGTTGTTCAAAACCTGTGAAATTTAGCCGTTATAGTTAGCTGAGCTACTTATAACTCGCGCCCCAGCAATGCACTGCTGATGACGTCACATATTACATCACTCATGACATGGTCAGTGACATCACTGATGGCATCACTGATGATATCTCAAAGGACATCACTGATGTCATCTACTTTATAGCCCCGGGGAGGTGGTGGTATCCGGGGGCCGAGGGTCTGCAACAGACCCCCTTCTTGACTTAATTTGTGCCCCAGGGAGGTGGTGGTCCCCGGGGCTGTGTGGGGGGGCTGGTGCCCACCCACGCATTCTATTACAAATGTAGCCCAGGGGAGGTGGTGGTCCCCGGGAGAGCGGGGGGCGTATTGCCACCCTGCATTTTAATGTAAATAGCCCCGGGGAGGTGGCAGTCCCCGGGGTTCCGCGGGGCAGGAACCCCCCACGCATTCTATTACAAATGTAGCTCCGGGGAGGTGATGGTCCCTGGGGCAGTGAGGGGGCGCGTGGCCCCCCGCATTTTAATGTAAATTGCCCCGGGGAGGTGGCGGTCCCCGGGGCTACACATTTTTTTTTTTTTTTAAAACCCCGGGGAGGTGGTGGTCCCCAGGGCTGCGGGGGGCCTGCTTGGCCTCCCGCAATTAATAAACATAGCCCCTGGGAGGTGGCGGTCCCTGAGGCTGTGGGGGCCCGCTCGAGCCCCGCATCTATTTTAATGATTGCCCTCAGGACCTGGCCCACCCGGGGGCTAAAAAAACCCATATAACTTCCTACTGGCGACTGCCAGTAGCTAATATATATATATATAATATTTATTTATTTATTTTTACACTGCCAATGTCACATTTTGTGATTTGTCTGGGTGAGAAACCTTTAGCTAGCTATCACTGAACAGAACTGGCGGCTCTCTTGTTGCAGGACTGGCAACATGTGCTGCCGCTGACTTGCCTACTCTCAATATCGTAAGTCTGCTAATTTAATTTGAAGGATCTTAAGGTACAGACACAACACTTTGGGTGCAGGTGACTGTATGTTTATATTATCCCAAAAAATCCTCGCCCCCCAAAATAAAGTCTCTCTTTTGATTATATGAGTAGCTAGACATGAATAGGAGTGATGCTGTACAATGTCCTAAGCTTATGAAATAGTATAGTGGTCTAATGCATTTGTTAGTAAGATGTTCCTACAATCTGTGGCTTCATATGTTCAAATCTTGCTACTCAGCCTTTGATTTCCTACAAAAGATTGGGACAGAAAGCACTGCAAATAACCTTTATGCCCTGTCATCAATATAAAAATTCCTAGCTGTGAGTTATCCCTGATATGGAAAAACACACTTATTTAAGCTTCATATATTTGTAAAGGTTTGGGACATTTTGAAAGGTAGAGTGCATAACTCACTTAGCTCTCTAAATGTTATTAGTTATTGAGTAACTTGCAGCTGTGGATGTGATTGTGTCCTTCCTGACAAACACAGGGGTGGTACTAAAGTGTAGGCGAAGATGGAGAGTGATAAGAGAAGGGAGAATATGCATAGAAAAGATGAGGGAAAGGAAAAAAGAAAAGGGGAATAAGACAAAAGAAAGGCCAAGAAAGAGGTGGATGAAATAACAGTAAAGGAGTGAGTAGATGTACAGAAAAGCCACTCATTGCCACCACAAATAACATCTGCATGATACTGGAAAGAGGTAATACAGCAACCCGCGTCCTCCTGGACCCCTCAGCTGCATTCAACACGGTCTCCCAACCGATCTTCATCAGACACCTATACAACTTTGGCGTCCAAGGACCCGCTGTCCACTGGATCTGCTCCTCCTTTACAGAAAGAACTCCATCTGTGAAGTGATTCAAGGATTGTCCTACAGCCCTATCCTCTTCAACATATAAATGATGCATCTGGCCAATATCATATGCACACAGAACATTAACATCCTCTCCTATGCCAACAACACACATCTCATACTCTCCCTCTCAATCAAGGCCCCAACACAAGGATCAAGTTTACTGCCTGCATGACTGAAGTCACTAACTGGATGAAGTCCAACTGGCTCATCCTCAAGCTTTTTGGCAAAAACACCTAGCCATGGTCACCCGTTCCACTCATACAAGTAACCTCTGGACCATTATTAACAACAAACTGGACATGAGCGTACAAGTCAACGTCATCACAGCAAGCTGCTTCCACACCCTGAAGATGCAGAGGAAAGTCTTCAAATAGCTTCCAAGCAACACCAGATAAACCGTCACCCACACCCCAGTCACAAGCAAGCTTGACTACAGGAGCACCCTCTACACCGGAATCACCAAGCAATTCACCAGAGTACTATAAGCCATCAGGAACTCAGCAGCCAGACTCATCCTCAACCTCCCACGCAGAACTCACATCACACCACACCTCATGGAACTTCACTGGCTCCTGATACACAAACGTGCACAGTTGAAACTCCTCATTCGCACATTTAAGGCCGTACATAACTCAGGTCCTGCCCACTTGAATAATCACATCTCCTTGCACAAATCACCCAGACACCTCAACTATGCCAGAGTGCTACTAGGACATATTCAATAAAACAGAGAAACAGACCAGGAGGCAGGGCCTTCTCATACAGCATGGAACAACCTTCAAATACATATCAGAGCCTCCTCCTCTCCTCTTGAGTTCCACTAGAAGCTGAAAACCTGGCTTTTCGATTAACCCGACTAAAGGCTAGACTAGGCACACACACCTGCTCAGTGCCAGGATGCCCTCATTGGTGATAGTGTGCTCTACAAATACCCATAACACAACAGATAGAAGGTAAAATAGTCAGGGTCATGAGTGTCATAAAGCAGAGAAGGTGATAAAGATGCTATGAGAGGTGGATGAAGGAGCATGAAGGAGGAGTCTAAGGTAGTAGAATTATATATTAGTATGGACAGGAGAATGATGAGCAAAGAGGGCGATGGGAGTAAAGTGATGTGTAGGTATGTACTGATTGAGGGCATTGAGAGGTGAGGAGAGGGGTAGAGAAGGGTCAATGCATAGGATGAGGTTGGTGAAGGATGAGTATGACAAGAAAGGAAGGTGGTCAGAGAGAAGGGTGACGATGAGTGGTGGCGAGAGACCAGAGAAGGAGGATGAAGAGATTGGAGGAGAATGGCAGAACAAAAGGGAAATGTGGGCAGAGTGAATGAAAAACAAAGAGAGGTTGACATGACTAGGAGAGAAATAATCCCAAAGCAAGAGTAGTCATGGCTACGATCAGACAAAAACACACAAAAGGGAGATGCCTCAAGAGTCCAACAATGGTATTATAGAGCTTGTTCTCTTTTTTTCTACTCCTTTCATAAAGAACTCATAATTCTATGGTGTTGATCCCAATATTACTCTTCTCCAAGGCCAAAATAACATGGGAGCCATAGTATAAAGTCTCAAAACAATCCTCTTTATCATTCTTCAAAGCATAAATGAAACAGCCCGGCCAAATAGTTTCGTCCTCTGAAGGGACTTCATCAGGGTTTATGGATTTCTTTACAGCAATATGACATCGATGTCTAAGTGTGAGGGGATCGGTTCTCCCAGAGATTCTTAGAACACTCGTATTGCTCCTATATTATCGTAGAACAATAACTGAAGACCATATATTAATAATGCAGTATAATATCCACACTCTATTAGGTTGTTTAAGCTCAGTCCAGGTAGCACGCAGCACCACCACCGTCAAGTACCTTCTTCTTGACGGTGGTGTATATATAGGAGCAAAATGAGTGCTCCAAGAATCTCTGAGAGAGGGGGAAGATAGTGAGGTAAAAAAGGGAAGTCTGCGAAGTGAAGAGAACAAGAAAGGTGGGTCAGAAAGACAAAGGTGGGTGGGGAAGAGGTTGAGTGGAGGGGAGGCCCAGAAACAATGATGAGGGGGAGAGAGAAGGGTGAGGTGGAGACAAAAGGGTGAGTGGAGGAATATGATGTTGATGTACAGTAAGCGGATGGTGAGGTAGAGTGAGTGACATAGTTGGCATGGAAAGAGAAAGGTGATATACAAAGAGAGAGAGAAAGTGGGTGAGGCAGAGGGAGAGAGGAGGTCACGGAAAGAAGAAAGGAGCATCACGTGGAGAGAAAGAGGGTGAGGCAGAGAAATAGGACGTGAGGCGGAAGAAAAGAGGTTGAGATGAGAAGAAGCAGCAGGTGAGGAGAGCAGGGTGAAGTGGTAAGCAAAGAGTGTGAGGCAGAGAGACAAAGGTCGGTGAGGCAGAGAGAGCAGAAGAAATAAAGCACCTAGGCACAAACCACCAGAAATACAGAGTAAAACTAGCAGGCATAACCCAACTGTAGATAGAGAATGCTGCTCACCCCATACACAGGGCCAGCTTTAGGGCAGTGCACAGGTGCAGTAGTATCTGGCGCTGACTCATGGGGGGAGGGGCACTGTGCTTAAAAATAACCTGCCGGTTAAAAACTTGTGCTGCAGAGTTCCTTGTATGTCCAACAGTTTTCAGGCAACAATAAAAATGTCAAGATAACTGGTGATTAATGTTCCTGCTGGAGAGAGATCGAGTTTTGTTTAGTGGCAGTTTTCATTCATCATAAAGTAGTGCAGAGGGTTAATGTGCCTGCTACAAAGAATCTTTACCATGCAGATCACAGAACTGAGTGTTAGTGAACTATGAGTAGAGCTATTAAAAATGAAATGCACATCAGAGAGTGGCTATTGAGTAGTTAGGGCAATGCTGGAACCAGGAGAACCAGCGTTCTGTGGATTACACTACTTTGGAGATTAGGAGGTCTACTGGAACTGCCCCTGGTGGCTTGATCTTGCCCTCAGAAGAAAAATGAGTCCAAAATGATCCAGATCTGCCCAACGAGGCCCGAATTATTGCATTTTGAAAATTGGCGATGTTTGACCTTTTTTGCAGAGAAGTGACCTTTTTCGCCGAAGAGCACAAGGTGCTCCGCGATCATTTCTCGAATTATCCCCAGGGTGGACAAGGGCCCGGGGGTCGGCACAGGATATTTTAAACTTATCTTCCAGGGAGGGAGTCATGCATGAGGCCCCCTGTCCAGCCTTTTCCTTGGCCCAGGGACCCCATCCCCCAGGCCATATAATCCATAAACCCCACAACCGCCAGAACCAACCTACATGAAGGGATGAAGGACGTAGCCGAGTGGATGAGGAACAGCCGCCTGAAACTGAACTCAGATAAAACGGAAGTCCTCATCCTAGGATCATCACCCTCCGCCTGGGACGACTCCTGGTGGCCCCCTGCCCTGGGCAACGCACCCAAACCAACGGACCACGCACGCAACCTGGGCTTCATCCTGGACTCCTCCCTCTCAATGACCCGACAAATCAACGCCGTCTCCTCGTCTTGCTTCAACATCCTACGCATGCTGCGCAAGATCTTCCGGTGGATCCCCACCGAAACCAGGAAGACGGTCACCCAGGCCCTCGTCACCAGCCGACTGGACTACGGCAACTCCCTCTACGCCGGAACCACAGCCAAACTTCAAAAAAGACTCCAACGCATCCAGAACGCCTCAGCTCGACTCATCCTGGACATCCCCGACACAGCCACATCGCCGGACACCTGAGAGACCTGCACTGGCTCCCCGTCAGCAAGAGAATCACGTTCCGACTCCTCACCCACGCACACAAAGCTCTCCACAACCAAGGCCCCAGATACCTCAACGACCGTCTGACCTTCTACACTCCCACCCGCCAGCTACGATCGACCAACCACGCCCTCGCCGCCGTCCCCCGCATCCGAAGAGCCACAACGGGAGGAAGATCCTTCTCCTACCTGGCTGCCAAGACGTGGAACTCCCTACCCATCCACCTCCGCCTTACCCAAGACCACCTCTCCTTCAGGAAGCAACTCAAGACCTGGCTGTTCGAACAGTAGCGGACCCCCCTCCCCCAAGCGCCTTGAGACCCTCCGGGTGAGTAGCGCGCTATACAAATGCTTGATTGATTGATTGATTGATAAAGGGGGGCCGGGACACCATCCCCGAATTCCAACAGGAAGGGGTGAGCACCTTCATGCCTGCCTAGTAGCGGTGGCCTGCTCTGCTGCCGGTGTCCGTGCCAGGAGCAGGCGTTCACCATGAGGTCAAAGGAGATCACTGCCCCAGGGAGCGGAAAAGGAGAATAAAAACTGCCAGCTCCCGTTGCGGCACACGGAGGGGCAGGCTATGTGGGAGTGGGCGGGCAGTGAGGGGTGGGCTCCCTCACCTGCCCCCAGTGTTTGGGGGAATGGGGGTGCCCGGGTGGGACCTGGCCCACCCTAACTGAAAAGACATAGCTGCACGAGGCCACGCAGCAAGAAGCAGGTGCTCTCTTTGGTGCAGCAGGAGAGCCGTCATTCAAGTATGCACTGCTGCAGCTGGAGCAATTCATAATGCCCTGCGGGTCCTTCCAATTTACATATTTTCCCTACTCGTAGTTGCTCCAGGATAGCAAGAGCACCACCGAAATGAAGGAAGCGCGGGGTGGCAGGAGCACCGCATCTTCCACTACAGAGTATTTAAAAACAAAATAGCCCTATGTCTTCTGGGCCCTGGAATCCTGGACCTTTCAGGGATTTCATCAATGTTTTAAAGCACTTCCTAGTCTGGAGTTTTGGTTCTACAGCTGGGAATGCAGCACTCTCTAGCAGCTTTTTCTATGGTTGCATTTATTGTATTCTGAAGCGGTTTAAAGAAACTATATGTGTGAAGGGTCCTGTACTGTCATATCTATGGTTGCTCGTAATGTAATCAAAATGTGATGCTCTCTTAGGGCTCTTTTTTTGATTGCGTTTGCATGGTTGGAAAGTTTATAAAAGCATGCAGGCACATGTTTTCTCCTCCTTTTTAACATGCTTTAATGCTTTATTGACATAATAATGGTGAAAGTGATTATTGATCACAGTGAATATGCTTCATTAACAGTAATAAGTGTTTTTACACATGATCATCACTGATGACTACATTTACGAACAAAATGACGTCTTTAACATGTGGTATGTTGATCTTAAATCTTTGACCAAGGTAAAAGATTTACCTTATACGCTTGTCTGACGCTTTAGGGGGTCAAAGGTAATTATGCAATGTCATCTATGGTATCTCCCTTCTACCAATGTATATATTGTTAAATTAATGTGTAGTATTTAGTGGTGTGTGTATAATAAATGTACTTTTCCTTATTCTAAAGAAAAAGCACTGACTGGACAATCATTTGAGTGTAATTATTACTTGCCAGTGATTGGTGATTACTAGCCCACACCACCTCCCCTGAGTATGCCTTGGACTTCTCTGCTTCTCTACCCTGACAGAGTCAAGCCCTATGTTGGGATGCTTGGTTCCCAGTAAGGGGAAATTGTGGTCCTATTACTTGTGCAGACCACACAACTAATCGCCCCATTTCCTACAGAGTTCATTGGGGGGTGCAAAAAAGACTGTTGCATTAGCCGCTAGTGCTAAAGACGGCCTGCCCTACAAGACTATCCTGCATGTCCAGAGCCATGTCTCAGACACCTAGGAGATGGTAGACAACCCTATTCATTTTTGTGGCCCATCCATGCTTCCTATTGGTGCGCCCACATCCTGAATCCTGGAGCTGGGCCTGGAGCTGGGCTGTTGCTGAATGAGTGTGAATATTTTAAGTACTCAAGTAATCATTATATAGCACACTGTTCAGGGCATCTGCAGAGTGTAATGCCCCCTTGATATGGGTGTTAAACCTTTTTAAATGTTGATAGACTATTCTGAAATATGAGCTGAGCTGAAGGTGAGAACTCCTAAAGAGGAGAAATAGCAATTCAAATGTAACACTTGATAGCACGTGGAAAATAAGACTAGCAAAACTGGCCCCAAGAACAGGCAACCACAAATTCTCACTACCCCTTTATGCTTAATTAAGCTTTATTGCCTCCACCTACAGGCACTAACAACTGTTAATTACCCTCCCATATTTTGGGACCTGAACTACAGGCAAGGGCATAGAATGGGGGGGGGGTATAATTAACAGCTGCTATTGATCTACAGGTGTAGGCAACAATGCAATTAGCAACACCCATCTGAAATAGGGAGCGCTACACAAGCATTAGCATACGCTTACTTCCTGGGGGAAAAACAACTCTATCTTACTCTTTAGCAACCTCAGATTTTTCTCTAGCAGCTGCTAGTTTACAAGCTTCTGTTGGGACTCCTCCTCTTGCGTTTGGAAAAGTGGAATATAAATCCGCCAAAGAAAAGTAGAAAATATTTAATTACATTTTTCCACCTTTCTTTTGCAGATTGGATGTCCCTCTCACCAACAGAAAAAGAAGCTCAGACAGCCTTGTGTCTCAACTGGACTCATCATGTTCTTTCCATCACTTCCTCAATATGAAAACAATTACAGCCTCAAAGAGTTCATACTTAAGCGGTCCTCCCAATACTTATGCTGAAGTGAAATGGTCAAATATATCCATGAATGATGGCCCTCCATTAGCTTCAGACCAAAAAGAGGGATCTTGAAAAGGCCTAGTTCCTCATTATGTGTAACTCCTGATGTGGTAATGCCACAATCAGAAATCCTGAAACGAGTGCACTAAATCCAGCTATGCATCTACCACGCCATTATAAGATAGATCACTCGGAATGAGGAATTACTTTTTAAATCATTGTTTTCACACAAATGTCTGGATGTTGCCCCACATTCCAGACTGTTTCTCTATTTGGCCACTAATGCTAGTTACTAGCCAAATCAGCGTTCCCTTTGCACTTTTAATGAGGACTTAAGTGTGGCAGTCAGGGTGTATGAAATTATCTGGAGCCGGAATGCTCAAATGCCTCGTCAGCATATCTTTCCCTGCTGAGGTATGTTAAAGATATAACAGGCTTGACTCTTCATTTACATAGCTCACTGATAACTTCAGCTTTAGCAGTCAAAATCTACATGCTTCTCCATTTGAGGCAGCCAAAGGTCCCAATGATAAATGAATGGTTAAAAGAGCTCACATGGGCATTCTAACAAGTAAACCACATAATCTGAATTACAGCGTAGGCATTTAGGGGCCATTACGATTGCGGTGAATCTGCCACCGGCAGGCTGCCGGTGGCGGATTCACCGCAATCATGCGGCCAAATCCCGCCTGCCAGATTACAATGGCGGGCGGCGGGCATGGCGGACGATCGTCCGCCAGCAGCAGTCGTTACGATTGCCTGTCAGACCTGTGAAACCGCCATGGAAAGGCTGGTGGGGATGTACTTTGGGGGCCCGTTGCGTGCCCCCCTTGTGCCGGGGGACTTTAGTTTTGCACTGGGGGGCACCTATGGTACCCCCCTACATTTCCCTGCACCAGGTGGCAGGCACCGCGTGGTGCCTGCCACGTAGTACAGGGAAATGTAAACAGTGCATTTTGAACATTGCGGCGGGTGCTGCAGCCAGCACGGTGGCGGTCGCATCGTAATCTCATGTGCAGGACCGCCTCCTTATAGGCGGCCGGTCCCAAGCCCCGCAACGATGGCGGATGGACTGAAGTCCGTCCGCCATTGTAATGACACCATAGTTATCTGTTCACTCCTCATGAGTGTGTCACATTCACAAACATCTTGGCTGAACTTGCAGTCCTTAAATTCCTGCAGATGAAGAACCCATTCCTTAACTGGAGATTCACATTAGATTTACTAGACACATAGTTCCTGCTACGTTTGTCCCTCAGAGAATCACTTTGTTAAATGTCACCCTTGGAAAATTGAATATCTCATTAGAAAGCAAAGGGTCAATTTTGAGAACGGACCAATGATTTAAAAACATCCTCTTAATGTCACCTGCTCTATTGTTAAAGGTCGTAATGAATCTTATCTGCCCATTCTCAACATCTTGCCTCCTCATGGGACTCAATAGCTTGTTCTTATGAACCTCCTTCACACGGGCAACAGTTGGAGTAGCCTCTCATGTTTCCACTGAACTGTAAATTCCAGTTGTTCACGTTCTCAGGTTCAAAGTTTAAAACAAAACTGTCAGCCTCACTCACTGAAGCTTTCCAAATGACAAAATTATGACAAAAACATCAATAAACCTGATCCATGTCATGAACTGTTACATAAACAGATCAATAGTGCCAAGGCCCTGCTTCTACCACCAGCCCATGAACAAATAAACGTAGCTGGAGGAGAAGCAGTTCCCTGTCACAGTATCTTGTAGTTGTTTGTACAGTTGATCATCAACCAAAAAGTGATTAGTGAAGCAGATATATAACATCTCAAGCACGTTCTCATTAAGGACATGATAGGCCAATGACCTTGCACACAGAAAATGTTTTCAAGCTTCTATTCCCAACTCATTATGCTCGTATACAAGCTACTCACATCTAACATTATCAAAAGTAAGTCAGGTTCCCAATTGATGCCTTCAGTTTTAAGCAGGAAATCATGTGTGTGCTTTATATAAGAGGGTAGACATATAACAAAGTGTGCAAATAGGAATCCACATATCAGGATGCCTTTTTAAGAAGACTGCCCATGGCAGAGACTATAGGTCTCCCTAATGGTGTGGTAAGACTGTTGTGTATCTTGGGTAACAAGTGTAAAAAAGAGATCTTGTGGTGTTCGCATTTTAGAGACAAAAACTCGACCCATGGTAATAATCCTCCATCCTTCCAATCCATTTGCATTTCCCCATCTCTCTGATTAGTTAATAATACATCCTCCTTCTCAATCGTAATATAACAGGTTGCATCACTTAGTTGTCTTACACCTTCTGCTATTAGATAGTCTTGGACATTACAATCATATTTCTTCCTTCATCAGGGAGATGGACAATCAGATCTCCTTCATTCTGTAAAAATCCCTCAGGGATCTTAGCTGGCTCCATGTTAACTTAGAGACCCTGTTCCTCCAACGTCTTCTAAACTTCTTCAGGTCTTGCATGACTATGTCATGGAAGGCATCAATTGAGTCATGTGGCATATTCAGTGTAAAGGTAGAGGCTGATTTATAGCCACTCCGGCAGCCCAGGTCAATATAGATCCCCACATCATCCCCACATCATCCAATTTCAAATATGGTTTGTTCTCTACCTTATTAACGTCAGTCAATTTAGTTAACATGAGGAAGTTATCTACATCACTGATGCTCACATTTGTGCGTGTGGATCTCTATTTGCCCCTCACTTTAGTGCTGCACCATTTCTTTAACTTCAACTTACGTAAAAATTTGAAAAGATCAATCTTGCTCTGTCCATAATTGAATGTAGCTGTGGGACAAGAAGGGAGACCATACAATAACAAGCTCAGTTCATCTTTACCTAATATCTGCTAGGTCAAATCAACTACAGATTTGCCATTTATTAGTTGGCCTTCTTTTGACCCCTTGTCATAATTCCCATGCAGGTTTTTTTGCTGTGTTTGATTTCCTCCACTTCTCCATGTTTGTCGCCTCTTCTTCCTTTTTTCCTCAGCCGCTCGGTCTTCCTCTGTTGGTTGATCTTTGCCCCGTCTTTACTGAGCAGGCAAAACACATTTTTTTAAAACTGCTTTGGAGATGCCTGCACTACTCACAAAGCTGCACTGCTTTCAGAGGTATCACTGTTTTCTTGTGTCTCAGAGCTCTGCACTGTTATCGGCATCTCTTGTCCCAATAGGCTGACAATTTGTTGCTTATTTCTACGGAGACCTCAAACCTCATACTAAATGTTAGGGTCCTTCCATTTAGATGGTCATCATAGTCCATCTGAAAGTTCCTCTGTCTCTTCAGTTTAATTTCCTCATCTAGATTGTCAAGTTGTTTTATGACTTTATCAAGAAAGTCCTCAACGTTTTCTGCCAATCAGTCACTTTCAAATATTCAGGAATGGGTTTAAATTCTAACAATATCTTCTCTCTGTCCTTCCAAGCATATTTTACTAATATTTTCAACATGTCCATGAACCAGTTCTCAGAACTGGCTGACCATTCCTCGAGCAGCTCAGTGTTGGGATCCTCATATGATGGTACAGTGAAGATCCTCAACCCAGAAAGTATCCTTGCACAGTCAATGTACTTTTGTAGGGATACATACATGGCAATGTTTTAGAAGAGGTAAGTGCAGCTATTGCATCACAAGCAATTTCAGGAAGAAGACAGGCAAATTAAAGCCATTTTTAGCTCTACAAATCGGAAGTATCCCGCCTGAATCAGGTCTATTGGAAAGTATGTGTATTACATTTTTTATTGTTTAGTTTCTCAAGTCTGCCATATCTTTTTTTAAGACTGTAGCTCAGGATGCCTTGCTCAGACTCACATCCTATAATACTGCATGTCACAGGCTCAGAGAACAACAAGTCTGCTACTTGTTTGCTTGCATTCTCCCTTTTCAGTGCCATAATCCCAAGTTAATGGCTGACACCAAAATCGGATTCCCCTTATGCATATTCATGATTTAAGGATCATCATTCTAACATATGCAGCTGCCACAATAGGCAAATCAAGTTCACTGCTTTGCCAAGACTTCACCACTCAGGGTCTGTGCCCCCTGGGTCCTCCGACTCAGTTAACAATCATCCCCCAATGCGGGCTAAAACCAACTAGTCACAGTTCCAAATAGGGTGAACCATGGGGTGCAAAATTCAAATCCTGATGTAGTCCCCTCAGGCAATTTCCCTCAGGCCCTGGTGCTGCCGGTGCGTGTCAGGGGCATGGGGTGTCCCTGTATATGTAAAGAAGCATCTGCACAATAAACGAAACACTGCACGCTCTCTAGAGCTAATGTGCAGCAAGGTTGGCTTCTACATGGATGACTGATCATCAATTTGTGCAAAATGGATATGACCTATACTGAGCCCGTCACTGGGTAAAAATATATACCCTTCAATATAGCACCAGGGCCCTTTATTTTATTATTATACCTCTAATATTAAAATGAGAACATTGCCTGTGACTGAACTGATGATGACCTGGAATGATAGATACTATAGACTCCTCAGTGGTTGTTCTAATCAGATCCCTTCGACATTGCTATGTGACAATTACTTTCATCTCCTCAATATGGTAGCAAGTCCCTTTTTTGTTATTATGGTATCTCCAGTTTTAAAATAGGAGCTTTGCCAATAATAAGCAGTTAACCCATACAGCCTGTAAAAATATAGTCTCCGCATTGGGTTAATCTGACCTGATCCCTTCCTCATTTTCATATGGTACCGTAGTCTTCTTATGAACACCAGGGACCCTATTATGTAAAGGGTGCACTTTCCCTGTTTGCACCCAGCGCACCTTAAAAAAGGTGCGCCAGGTGCAAACAGGGAAAGTGTGCCCTCTTACATGAAATGCACTTCCCCCAGGGCAGCCGCAAACTCTTTCTGTCCTGGGGCAGCGCATTCCTGTGAAAAACCAAGAGGCTACTTTAAAGCCCCTCTGTATTTTCACTGTGCAGGCAGCACCTGCCTGCACTTTCAGAGGCCATTAGAGATCCCCTTGCAGGCGGCTTCAGTCAGTGACTGCACCTGCCTGCAAGGGGATGTCTGGGGGGTCCATAGGACCCCATTCACCCCCCCCCGAGGGATGCTCTCAGGGGGCGCACTGACTGTGCTCCACCTTTTAGTTGGCGCTCTGTCAGTGCGCCTCCTGAGAGCTTCTTTTCCTCTGCGACCGCATCTGTAATACGGCGAGGGTGCAGGGGCAAAGGAATTCCCTCATTTGCATGGGGCTCGCCCAGTATTACAGAAGTAGCCGCACAAGCGTCTGCGGCCCCTTCTTTAATACCAAAGTACCCCGGGGACACACAAAGCAGGCACAAACGCCTGTTGTGTCCCCGGGGCACTCTCTGTAATACGGCCCCAGATATATGAGTCATTAGGGTTTCAAGATCCTTTGTTTTATTTTATTGTGGTGCCTCTAATGTTTAAATCAGAGCATTGTTCCTATTTCTATCTGATTATTGGAATATGCAGCCGTATACATCTTTGGGGGTCCCCATAGAAACAAGGCATAAGAAGCACTATCACTCTTGGCATATTATTCTATGGTGACACTGTATTGAAGGATGTTGCCAGTAGACATAGTAACACAGAACAGGTGATGTAATATGTCACATCGCTGCCAGCACAATGGCATCTTATGCCCCCTCCAAACTCCACATCATACGCATGTTTCCTGGCTTCCTCCTTTGAACACTACCACCAGCTCTTCCCTTTCGGGAGCTTAAGCCATACATTTTAGGTTAAACTTCCTGATGTCTTTCTGGAAGACATCAGGATGCTAGGAAAGCTTCACCAAATAGTTCTCGATTTCTTGTGATAAGCCCAAAAGAATCACTGTAGCTTTAGTATGCCTGATAATGATGTTCACTTTCATAATTGTTTAGCTCTCATATGCATATCTGAATTAAGACAATTTCAGTAAACCAAACAAATATATTCAGCTAACAATTATTTCAGGATTTACATATCATTTAATTCAGTTCAATCATTCTTCTGGATCAAGGTAGTCTTCTCAAAGGAGAAACCAAATCATATTTATCATAATTCCATGCAGCAATTGATTTTCTTTTGAATATAATAACTTAGAACATGTTCTAATGTGCCGAATTCTACATTTTTGATGTGGTTAGACCAATAAAAAGTCACAAGGATATCATATGAGGCCCATAAATAGATTATATATGGTTAAGTTCCCACACATTACCCATCTCTTTTTTTAATCATATATGCAAGTATAAAAATGTTTTAGATTCAATCAAAACGTGTGCAAATACATAAGCATGGTTGGTGGTTATCAAACGCAATAGGTACTTTCTGAGGTCACCAAAGCCCGAATCGCAAAATTGGACCGTTGTGACTGCAAAATAACCTTTTGATATGTACCAAACTCAAATTTCCATTTGGTAACAGAGGGCAATTTGGGTTTGTGACTACATACCAAATCAGCACTCTGAAGGTGCGTGTTTAGGACATCTTTTTCAAATCAATGCACTAAGTTTTGTGACCAAAATCCATTCACAAAACATTAATATTTTACCGACTACACAGCCATTCAATAAATCTTTATTCGGTTTAAAAAACCATTAAAGAATACACTTTTATTTATACATAATGCAGAAATAAATGATCGCATAGCAAAAAACCTTAAAATCAAGCCACAAATAAAATTATACATTAAAAGGGAAGGAGATCATTCCAGTAATCTATATGCATCTGTGCATGCCAACAGACAATTTTATGATGCCATTAAGTCAAGTCATATAGTGATTTGTGCATGAAAATTGAAGCCAGAGATAAAAAACATAGCATACAAAAACAGACTTTTCCATTTGAACAAAATCCGCAAAACATACCAATGCTACATTACTTTCCTACCATAGTTTGCGATCTTACTGTGGCCGTAATGAATCTGTATACCAAAGGGCAGACCAATTCAGACTGCAATAAATGAAGGTAGGATAGAGCCGGCCTACATCTTCTTATATTGAGACTTAAGTAAGGGGATTGAGAAAAATTTCTCGGTTCGGCATAAAGTTTTCAAAAACAGAAAACGTGTAGCGTGGATTGCAGGGCCGGACTGGCTACCGGGCGTTTTGAAATGCTGCCGAGCTGGGGGCTGATTTCGTTGATGGGGACCTGCGTGTTGTGAACGAAATTCGTTTTGCCTTGTTTATTTCGAAGCACACGCAGGTCTCCATCAACAAAATTAGCCCCCACCGCAGTGACATCAGCCCCCAGCTCGGTAGCATTCCAAAACGCCCGGTAGCCAGTCCGGCCCTGGTGGATTGTACAGACTATGAGTTGCATAGACATGGTACAAGGTCCATTTCACCAAACACATCTCTGGGGTAAGAATCTAGCAGATGAACAATGTTAAATCAAAACCTGACCAAGTAGTACTTTTGCTGGAATATGTGAAACAAAGTGTAAATAGGGCTCCATACAACTTGTGGTAATTAAAAGCTGATGAGCCACCACCCTTTTCTAGCTTCACTCTAGGGCATCTTTACTCCACATCAGCAGTGAAAAAAATTATGGGGCATATTATCAAGGAATTGCGATATTTATCGCTAACCGCGCTTAGCGCGAATTTTTTTAACGCCGCCTATCGCTGGAAAATATCGCTGAGATAACACCCTATTAGTAAGGTTTATCTCCATAGCGATCATTTTTCCAGCGATAGCGGCAAAATGCGAAAATATCGCTGGAAAACCAGCGATATTCTCGCATTAACGCAAGGATGGATTCAGCCTGACAATCCACCCCCTATGCTACAAACAGGTAAGTCACCCTCAGTAGCAGGTGTAAAAATCTAGCGATAAACGCGCTTAGCGCGAATTATTTTATCGCTTCGCCTGCCTTGCTAATAGGGGTTAGTTGTGTTAGCGACTGTTTTCAGTCGCTTTTAGTGGGGATCGCCTACCTTGCATGTCATTAGCGATAATTATCGCTGACATGCAAGGCAATGGTAAAACCGGCCGCTAACGCCTAAAAGCTGTTGCTAACGCATGTTAGCGACAACTTGCTAATAGCGGCGATAAAGCCCTTGATAATATGCCCCTATGTTTTAATGCAGGTTTCAAACTTTGCAGCTAATGACTGATCAAATTCATTCTTCCTTACTTTCACCAGAAGCACCGAGGTGCCTTTATTGTCAAAACGGACCCCCAGGTACATAAAGGCTGGTAAGCATAGAAGTCTGAACTTTTTGATGTAATGCGATTTCAATATACTGTGCAGCTGACCACAGGCCATTGGCCTAATGTCGGCATTAAATGCACCTGACATGTGCAATTTCAGCTGCCCCACCTCCAGAAACACAGCAGGGCTTTATGGGCCTTTGAGTCCTTCTCTTCCTCCACCTGACTGCGGACTGAGCCTCAGGCTTAGTGTCGGCATTAAATGCACCCGACTGGCATGATTTCAGCTGCCCTGCCCCCGGAGACACAGCAGGGTTTTGTGGACCTTCGAGCTCTACTTTTCCTCCATTTTAATGCGTACAATGCCACAGGCTTAGTGTCGGCGTTAAATGCACCAGACCAGCGCCATTTCAGATACTCCACCTCTAGAGTGCTTTGTGGACCTTCAAATCCTGCTCTTCCTCCGTTTTAATGCATATCACGCAACAGGCTTAGTGTCGGCGTTAAATGTACCAGACTAGCGCGATTTCAGCTGCCGCACCTCCAGAGACATAGAAAGGCTTTGTGGGCTTACAGTCCTGCCCTTCCTCCATCTTAATGCGTCCCACACTGTGAGCTTAATGTCAGTGTTAAATGCGCCTAACCAGCATGATTTCAGATGCTCAGCCTCCAGAGACACAACAGGGCTTTGTGGGCCTTCGAGTTCTGCTCTTCCTCTGTCTTAATGCGTCCCACACCACAGGCTTAGTGTTGGTGTTAAGTGAGCCCGACAAGCACGATTTCAACTGTCCTGCCTCCAGAGACACAGCAGGGCTTCATGGGCCTCCGAGTCCTGCCCTTCCTCCGTCTTAATGCGTCCAACTTACCAACTACACAAAGTTATTGCTACCCCCTTTGCAAATGGGAAATGGTCCCCAATAATCTTGTCCCCTTTGTAAATGTTGACAAAAAATATTTAAGAGTTGTCATTGCCCCAGGACCACAGCCTGCTTCTAAAACACATTTGTAAAACTCATTTTTTTAAATACATGCCATTTTCCTTTAAGGTAAACAGGTTGCATGTTAAAATGATAGTTTTATTTAAAAGCAATCACAGACATGGTGGTCTGCTGACCCCAGCAGGCCACTATTCCTGTGATGTCATCATATCAAAATTTGTCAGAATTTGTGACCTACCTCATTAATATTCATGAGGCAGGTCGAATTGTGACCCAATACGATTTGGTGTTTTGCAAATTGACCTATTAATACATAGTTTGGTTTGCAAAATAGCACACTGGTTGCAAATTGTGAGCAGTATTTTGCAACCAGTGTTTAGTCCATCTGACTCCAAATGTTTCGTGGTCTAAAAGGATGTGTGAATTATGGAATAACCTTTCATTCACCTTGATTGTCACAGACTCTTTTTGGGAAAAGAATAGATAGAAACATTTTGTCCAGGATATAGGGACTATAAGGGACAATAGTGATCCTGAATATTGTACTTTGTTTTTTTTACCTTACAGCAGGGAGCACCGAACAAATTTTAAATTCACATACAGGTATGTTTATTTTCATATACTCAGAGGGTCCCCACAACTGTAGCTACTTGTCCAACCTTACTGGTGGACACTAGTAAAAGATTTCCATTAGGATTTCCATTGATTTGGAGCCTGTTGGGATGAACAGGACGTCTTTATCTGCCCAATGTAGAGCAAAACCTGAGTATGAAGCATACCACTGATGTGTGTGAGGGTTTTTGTGTCCTGAATATGGAATTCTTCTACGCCTAGAAGGAGAAATACTTAGAAGAATCAACTGGAACATCATACTTTTTCATTGCTATGTTATGCCATGTTATGCTATGATATGCTATACTAAAGAGCTTTTTATAGTGGAACTTCCACCTTTTCTTAACACACAGCTCCAAGCTATGTTTGTTTTAAACTTCTAACTTAATTGTACGCCTAAGGGGATTTTTAAAATATTTGCTCATAAGTGTAGTCTGTGGGCATATTCTCAAGGACCCATCGCTGAATTAGCGGCACTTCACTGCCACGAAAGTGGCGATAGACCCATCGCCCCATTCACAAGCCTGCGCTAACAGCCCACATCGTCAGTTTACCTGCGATAGCTGCCGCCAAAAACATCGCCAAGGCTGACAGCGACAACTAACGCTAATCATATGCAGAGTAGGCGTTCCCGTGCAAAACCCCACGATAAGACCACTTCGCGATATTCCCAACGACCAGCCAGATCGGCGATGCGGGCCAAAAACAGGCAATAAGGCACGTTAGCAGCAGGGACTTAAGAGCTGCCTTCACCTGGTCTTAAGTAGGACGAAAACCTGCAGCAGAAAGGGAGCCCAGCCCAGAGCCACATCTGAAGACCAACAGATGCCATGGAGCTATCAATCATGCAGCCTGGAGACCCAAGAGGGCCACAACACCCACCACCACCACCCCCAGGACCAACCCCACCCCCAGGACCACCCCCCCACCGGACTGCCACCGAGGCAGCGCAGAACAAGACAGCGGACCTTCCGAAAACGCACCAGCCCCAGAGACTCAACGCCGGAGGATGTCATTGCCCATTACAGGCTCAAAAGGACAACCATCCACCGCATCCTGACCCACATTGCCCACAGGCTGACGGCACCAACACAGCGGACAACCAACATCCCTCTGCAGACAGAGCTGCTGGCTGTGCTGCAATTGTTGGCCTCTGGTACCTCCCAAACAACAACTGCCAGAGTCGGAGGAGTCTCACAGCCAGCCCTATCAAAGTTCCTCCCACCAGTCTTGGATGCCATCATCAGCTTGTTACCCCAGCACCTTCACTACCTCCACACTGCGCAGGAACAGCTGGATACCAAGCAAGGCATCTACGCCATAGCTGGCTTCCCGCACTTGTTGGGGGCAATTCACTGCACACATGTCCTACTTGTGCTCCCTGCCGACAATGCACACAATTACCGCTACAGAAAGCACACGCATTCCATCAATGTGCAGGCAAAAGTGGACCACCCGGGACTGTTCACCAATGCCGTCGCCAACTTCCCAGGCAGTGTGCATGACTCCCACATCCTCCGACAGTCCATCACCAACCAGCACTTCCAGGATGGCACCTATGGAAATGCACTGCTCGTTGGCAAGCACCAACGGAACACACCACACACCTCAACTCCACAATCATACAACTCACAACTGTGGGAATGCACACGTAACAAAATCACATACAACATGCCAGCAAACATGCCCACCTACCAGACACGACAACACAAGCAACTGTGGCAACAGGGGCCAGACATGTAGACAAACCATCCACAAAGGCATAGCCCCTCTGCCACATGACTGCAGAAGGTGGGGAGAGGTGGGAACCAACAATGTGCAAAGGAGGCAATGGACCCATGAATGAGAATGTACACAATGCCAAGTGTGGCGGTGATGTGCCGGACAGTCTTGAGTATGCAGAGCACAGACATGTACATGTGGACATATACTGCTGGTGCCTGTAGTGATGTGGACAGTGGACGCAACCATGTCACCTCAGGCAGTGGGGAAGACCTTGGACATGTAGCCATGTCACCACCCCTGTAAGCGTAAGTGTAGTGTGCTGGTCCGGCATACGCCAGTCCAGCGCAGAAGTGTGAATTAACAGCCCGGGCCCCTGGGCGTGGTCCACTTCCGGGACGGCCACCAAAGTAACTATGGCGTGTGTCTCTGTTGTGGTGTCTGCGCCACCCTGCCCTCAATCGACAATGTTGCAATGTAGTGTTGTAGGGAGTCTGCACATACACAGAACTATGCACAGCAATGCGGGCCTACGGTATATAGGGGCTACGCCTTCCTACAGCCTTAGTACCCACGAGCCCACGACCGGCTAGCTATGGTGTCCCTCCTGCCCTCCTATACACAGATTGAAAAACTGTCGTTTAGACAACCCAGAACACAACACTCCCCTAATCACTCAGGGATCGTGGTAACAGGTCATTCCCCATTGCTCAGACTCTTGTATTCATCCACAACAAGAGATTGACAGAGCCACTGAGTCAGTCCAAAATGTTTATATCAACTAACGTGCTCTGAAATGCAGCATACGAGCCACTACTAAAATTAGAATGCATAATACAAACATTGTCAGCATTGTAGCAAGTCCATACCAAATAATAGGAGAAATCATTGTACATTGATCCTGGAGACAGGACTATCAAACCTACACTCCCTCCCCAGGGACGGGAAAACCAAGATGACAACATAGCAGATCCCTGGGTCTGTATAGCAGACCCCATACCCCTAAGACATAGATCGTGTCTCTACATCACAGCTCCATACAGCTCCTCATTCTTGAAAAGTCACTCCTCAAGTGTGTCTGCGTGTAACATGCATTCTCCTAACATCAAGAAAAAGGTGCGTGTCCAACAAACAGCAGCTGCAGGGTATGTTTTGTCAACACACCAGGGCCTGACCAGATCAAAATCACAGGGGACGGTGTTGTTTGACCTTGCTCACGATGTACAGACTAAACTCCAGGAACAAGCAGGGAACCATCGCAGCCAGCGGCTCGCGTGTGGCCAGCGAATACATTCTTGCGTTAGAAGAAGCCTGTAGTGTCGTGTGCTAAAGAAGCATCATGGCCTCCGGACCCATTATACCTAAAGATGCCAACGGGGTCCCTTAAATCCACATGAGACCCTTCCCCTGGCCAGGTTGCAGAAGAATAGAAAAAAACAAGGTCCAAGTCGCAAGCAGAGCCAAAACACTGAGCATAGCAGGGGCAAAGTTCAATAGAATCAAAACCAGAATAAGGTTGATTAGTGGTAAAATACGAGAAGAAGAAAAAAATAAAAATGTCTTGTTGAACATTAATCATCGGAATCATATGAGATCCGTTGAACCTTGGAAGGCAAGGTGTTCCAAAAGACGGTCCCCCTCCTCATAGACAAGGAGGGACAACACCCAATTCAACAACTCGAAGGAGCATACGTGCTCATCATAATCCATAGCTTCAAAAAGCATGGTCGGACAACCTGTATCGTACTCACTGTAGCTGTGGTGCAGCAGGCACAACGTCCCTTCACAGATGTCCCATTGTGCCAGCACTCCATTCACGGCCGCCATCAGCATGCGGGTACCAGTTGCACATGATTGATCATGACGCAATAGGGGCCACAGCAACCGGTCATAATCAGGGCAAGGCCGTATGGCGTTTGAGAGGCATAAATCCAAAGCCCAGGAGAAGGGACAGTCGTGGCACCAAAAAACTGGATGTACGCATGTAAAGTATGCGTATCTGTAAGTCACATTGTAGGCAGCACACACAACAGCCATAGGCAGGCAACCAAGGAATTCCTGCAATCGGCTACGGTACAGCTCCAGCTGGACCGGATGATCGAGTAGCACATGAAGGGCAGCCATTACGAAGTAGTAATACAAGTACCAGGACAGCACCAGCGAGCAACAGGATCAACGGCAACCCAGCCAAAAGCGCTGGAAAAGAATGGAATGAATAAAAGCCGGAATCACACCAAATATCCTTCGAAACGAGGACACAAGACCTGCGCCCAACAATTTAAAAAAAGGTGCAAGGCCTCCTGTGTCAGATACATTGTATAATTGGTGTATCAACTCCCCAAAATGTGGGAGGCGATTGCTATTTAATTGGGGTTCTATTTCACTTGATGTCCGAGCCACCTGTAGCTCAAATGTTTCACGGGCCGAGGTCAAGGCAACCTCATGTTGGAATAACAGTGCTGTGAGCCTCCTTAATTTGTTGAAGCCTGCTTTCATAGTGGGAACAGAAGGCCACAGAGAGCTATCAGCAATGACATGCGGGGGCGGAAACAGGACGTTGCTGCAAGAGGGACACCGTTGCCGATACAGCGGCGTGCGCTGAAGCCATGTCCTCATGTGCAGCTGTGATCAACGCATGTCTGCGGTCCTCGTTGGGAATCAGCGGATCCCCAACGGAAGGAATTGTTACTATCGGAACTTGTTCCGGGGACAATTGGTATTCATATCTGGACGGAAAGCCCTGTGGGTATTACATCCCGTCTCTGGTAGCCGCTGCGGCTGCCAGTGTGTCGGTATCGACTTTTGTCACAGACCTTGTGACTGCTGCTACTGAACAAGTGGCTACTGCATTTCTGCCTGCCTCGTCAGCCAGAGTGTTGCCTACAGCGTGGGGTCCCACGCGTTGATGGCCAAGAGTACGTATTACATGTGTAAGTGGCAAGCCCTCTATGAGAGCTGCCACTCGTACCCAAAGCGTTTCATGCTTGATCGTGTTACCCACATGACATGACATGACATGACAGTAGCATGCACCCGGAGGGCGGGCTCGCACGAATGGAAAATGAAGGAGCGCTCGGGGTCTTGGCTCATACATGCCAACTGTTGTGTGTGTATCTTCATTGCCGCAGCATGAGCCAAAGGCCTAGCCCCAATCGCTGCGCGAGTTCAGCCAGGCCTGAACTCCACATCTGTGTCCGCCATATCCTTACCAAGGCCTACACACACGTGGCCGCCCACCTTGAACAGCCAACATTGCAGTGTTGTTGTCATTCTTGCGGATATGCGCAGACAGGCATGACAAAGGTGTGCCGTAGGAGTGTAAGTGATGCAACCGCGCAGCGCTCACAGGTAAATAGGCCCCGGGGGAGGGAGGAGCAGCTGTGAGGCTACGTAACACACATTGTCCCCGCACATTTGCCAGAAGCAATAAATGGCAAACATGAATCCCAAAGTCACACAAATCACACACCACAAAACTTGTAAGTCTGCCAACACGGCATGCAGAACCACCAGTTTACACTGATCTCACTTACGTCTCACAGGTGATCAGGGATATGCACTCTGCCCGTGGATGATGACACCCCTCCGAACCCCGAACACCCCGGCCCAGGGGCAGTACAATGTGGCCCACAAACGCACCAGGGGCATTGTTGAGCGCACATTTGGCGTGTCTAAGTCACGTTTCAGGTGCCTGGGGATGTCACAGGTGGTAGACTCCTTTACAGCCCAGGAATAGTGTGCAAGTTGATCATTGCATGTTGTGTATTGCACAACATATGTGTACGCAGCAATGCCCCATGGATCCAAGTGCCAGATGCACCGGACGATGATGAGGGAGATGAGGCAGGTGGGCCACACCCCACTGCAGCTGCAGCAGGAATGGCCTGAAGGAACACAATCATTGACAATTTCTTCGCATGAGCACGTCACGTTGTGACAGTCCTTAGCAATCATGGTACAGTACAAAATGACCGCATGACCAGCATGTGCAGATAAATTCATTGCAACACACATTCCCTGTGTGCATGTCAGTCCTCTGCATTTGCACATCACTCGGACAAGTGTAACTGCAACATTGGGTGCTAGCAATCTCACATATGGCAAATAGATGGTGGGTATGTCGCCTCTGTACAGAGAGGCTGTTCAGGGTGTCACGTATTCGGAATGCCATTTCAGGGTGTCAGATGTAGTACGTATTCCCACTCATCAGCGTATCACATGTGTACACATACATGACATGTAGGCTGTCATTGGTGTTCCAAATCAGACAACAGGGTGTCATTCGGGGTCAGGTATCAATTTGAGGGTGTCATTTGGGGTCAAATATCAAATAGCAGGTGTCACTTGGGGTCAAATATGAAATAGCGGGTGTCACTTGGGGTCAAATATGAAATAGCGGGTGTCATTTGGGGTCAAATATGAAATTGCGGGTGTCATTTGGGGTCAAATATGACCCACCCTGATGCAGAGATGCATCCTGTGACTCAAGTCCCACAACATGAGCAACATGGATGTAAGGAGGATGCGGCACAGTGAACACCTCAGCAACATGGGAGATGCACACCAGCTAAATAGGCAGCAGGAATACCGTGCCGGAAGGCGAAGCAGTGACATCCCCCCTCCCCCAACCACATCACTCTTCCAGAATGCTAGCAGATGACAAACTAACATTAGGGAGGAGAGCTCCTTTGTCTGTACTGGAGGCGGTAGCACATCTGCACCTCCGACCTTGGAGTTGCATGCGCCCGGCTCCCCCTGAGAGATGCCATAGCAGCTGATGACGACTCCCACACTACGCACAGCGCTAACCAGGGACCAATGTATGCACACCCCACACACAGAGGTCCTTGCTCGCAGTTCTATTGCATGGAATGACCTTCACATTTACGCACACACCATCCCAGGAGTCCAGCCGCTGCACACCCAAACAAATCATTTCTCCAAGCTGTGGCATCCACATAACTTGGACTTAGGCATTTTTACACACAGCCCTATTTCCTACATTGACGTGGGGCTAAGTTGGGAAATTGCAAGATTGTTGTTTAGGTGCACTGAGGCCACAGGTAGTTCACACATTCCCAGTCATCTCACTGCCTGTCTGGGTCACGGTCAGACATGCGCATTGATATCTGTTCCCAGGGAGTACCTTTTTCTGGTATCACTGCCCCTACATCCATCCATGATTTCATACTTGCTTGCTAATAGACATGACACATCTGTGTGAATTAGTATGTTTTGGTCACATTCGGTGGAGTGTTGAAGCTGGACCAGTACATGGCCATGCATACCCCACTTTACATTGTTGCCCTGTGGAGGGCCAGCCTTGTGCATGTGCATGGGTTTGCACATGCATGGGTTTGTTGTGAGATTGGTGATGTGTGGGGAGGGCCCCCTCTGGGCACATTGTCGACGGGGGCCTACTTGCTGTTTCTATCTGTGCAGCAGTATGCCAGGAGATCAGGGACATGATCCATAGTCATTGTGGGTGTGCACTGTGCTATACTTAATTGTGCATGTGTGCCATTGTGCCCATCTCCCCCGTCCCCCAGTCCCTGGTCGTTACTCACCCTGTTGCTGTTGGGTCAGGTCATGTTGTGCAGTGTCCGGTCCCCCAACTCATGCCACCGTCTCCCCACTGATGACTGTGGACACCATTTCCTCCATCTCATCCAGCTCCTGCTGTGGCGCTAGACTCCCACCTCCAGTCTGCATTGCTGCTTTCCGGTTGTTAGCGAGTTTCAGCTTGGTTTTGCGCTTCACATCATTCCAGCGCTTCTTGCAGTCGTCCACTTCCCTTCTCTTCCTCCCGACTGCATTCAGCTTGGCCAAGATGGACTGCCATATTGCATTTTTAGTTGCCAATGACACAGTGGAGGTGATGAACAGTTGTTGGTGGTGTTCTTTCACCTCCGTAATCAGGATCTTGTTTTCCTGCGGACTGAATTGCGGGTTCCTCTTCTTCTTCTCCTTGCCCTTCTCCTTCCCCGAGGTCTCTGGCTGGTCCTCCGGGGGGTTTGTGGGGTTCTGGTTGGGCTCTGTAGTTGCTCCAGCGTCCTCCATGGTGCTTCTCAGTTTTTTGGGTTTGGGTTTTGATTTCTCTTTTTTTTTTGCAGCTTTTATCGTGATTTTTCCGCCTGACGTGGGTATTGCAGGCCTGGCGCTGCTTATCGCTGATGTTTTTATGGCTGTTGGGCCCATCGCCACTTTTTCACGTTCGGGTTTCCTTTTTTATCGGCGTCCCGGTAATTTTATCGCGGACATTTGGCGCGTTATCGGCGCACTATCACCTGTTGCCGGCGTGTTGGGAATACGCCGTTGACGCGGCATTGGTTTCCCGCGATGAATGGCGTTATGTGAAATTGCGTTGGCCTAGGTTGGCGATATTTATAGCCCGTTCTTGTGAATATCCCCCTATATTTTTGTTCATAATTAGAACACGTCTATCTTTAACCATTTAGTGACTTCATTGCCACCTGAGAAAATAGGGTTCAGATTGACTATGATTTTGTGTTGGGGTCGCCTCACCTTTTGTGGCACAGCCCCGCTGCAAAATCCTTTTTGGCATTAATAAGCCTTGCAAAGCCGCTTTGCTTTGCATAGTAAATACAAAGTAACACAATGCTGACTTGGACGTTGACATGTAGACACCCAGGTATTATGACACAAACTCAGATTTACAAAGACTTGCAAACCTGTCTTTGTGCCAAAATGGTGCGCCTTCCTGATATAGACGTAGCGAGGAACAATATCTTTGTTTCTCTTTGTTACTTCCTCTTTCCATGTGTGCTGAATTCAGCAGCACACGTAGCAAGAGGAATGTGCCTCTAAGAATTGTTTTTGTGCAGGAAGGTATCCCATCCTGCAAGTGCTGGAATTGGAAAAAGTTTACTCTGGGAATCCAGACTTTGGGTGGTCACGAAGTGGAAGGTGAAAGGGGGTAGAGTCACGAGGTGCGGAGCTTGAAAAGCAGAGTCTGACAGTCAACTTATACATTTATTTAAAAAAATCAGCTGCAAAGAAATTGGCAACAAGAACATATGAGGTAGTATATATTTTCTAGATTACTTAATTGGTGAAAAAGAGGATGCATTTTAAAATATCTTACAGGGTTAAGACACCTACTGCAAAGGTCATTGTGTGCTCAGCAATTTAGAGGGGACTAGAATAGTGGCAAGATAACGCTAGTGGTTAACACAGTTCTGGAAGAGCTCTGTGCTTTGTCAATTCACAGTTTAAACTAATAAAGTAGGATGGAGGGTTAATGTGCGTGCTGCAAAGCACACCATGTAACGTGCAGATCACATATTTGTATTTTTTTTTTAGATAGGTAATTGGGCTGCTGTTTGCGACACTGAGATCGTTTTGCTACTTCCAGTTCATTAGTTGAAAGCCTTCTACTATATCACAGTGATCTATTTACTGTAATAAAGAAGCTGCATGCAAACGTTTGTTCTCCTTTTTGATAATCTTAAACACTGTAAATCATGGGTTTCGATCCTTATTGTTTCTTTCTCATCTATTGTTATTCCAAAATTGCAAAGAAGGGTTCCCTTGAGAAGTAATAATGCCTTGTTAGTATAGACAACCACAATTACTGTGTAACATTTTATATCCTTTCTTTAGTCAAGGCTTTATATCCTGACTACAAGTATGGATGATATGTGATTCCTACACCTTATAAGCCTCATTGTCTTACGTAACATTTCATATACACTGATTTACCCCACTTGTATGATTTATTGTGCCTCTGTGTGTGATATAAAGTGCTTTGACACCCTATACTGGGATGAGAAGCGCTATAACACAATTATATAAAACAAATAGTAGCTGCCATTCAAATGAGTGTTTGTGTAATTATTCAGAAAAAACTTGCATTCTGACAGTTCAATAGCATCTTTTTACAGAGGGAATTGTTCAAAGTTAAAAGCCTACCTCCAATAGTTTTTCTTAATTACTTGTGAAGTGATAACAAACTGTGGGGCATATTATCAAGAACGGCGTTAAAAATTATGCCGGTTTAGCGGCAGAAAACTGCCGCTAAAGCGGCGATAATGGGCTTGATAATATGCCCTTGAGAATTCCAATAGAATTCCATGTTCTGGTGTGAACATGGGCTTCTATTGGAATTCTCAAGACATAATATCAAGCCCATTATCGCCGCTTTAGCGGCGGTTTCTGCCGCTAAACCGGCGACAATTTAACTCCGTTCTTGATAATATGCCCCTGTGCACCTTTGTTTTTCCTTCCATTGGAGTCTGCGTGTTAGGCTCCAGATGGCTCTCAGCCGAGACAATGCTTTAATAAAAGGAGGGCTGTTGGCTTTTTAAATGAGACCTTTGTTTTGTGTCCAGCTAATGTTAAAATAAGAAATCCTCCCTGCCATGCTGTGGGGTATTTACAACGTGACGCATCTAGGGAGATGCGTCACGTTGTGCGCCCTGCGCCACATGAAACCTGCGTCAGGTTTCATGTGGGCGTTCCCGGAGCAGGGGGCGTTCCGAGCGCAGGAATGCCTCGCAAAAGTGGCTGAGTGAAATCTACAAGATTTCACTCAGTCACCTCGACCCCGCTGCGTCAAAACCTTGCGCCTGCTTGAAGCAGGCGTAAGGTGTGAGCGCACCATGTGCAAGATAGGCCGGGTTGGCACAGTGCTGAAGTTGCGTCGCGCCCGCGACACAACTCCAGCACTGCACCAACGTTACGGACGGCAGATCGACACGCATCTGCATTTCCTTGCGCCATGATGCGCCGCATTGTAAATGCGGCGCATCCGTGGTGGCGCAAGGATTGTGATGCGTGTCGCAAGTTTCCTGGCGCATCCCTGCTGATTTGCAGGGATGCGCCAGGAATTGTAAATCTGCCTCAGGGTCTCTCCCCTTTACGCCAGCAGGGTAGCAAGTTCCCTTGCTGCGCTGAATGCATGAAATTATACTAAATGTGCCCCTAAATATTTTGTTTATCTACAAATATACCATGACCAAGCACTAGATGGATATCGTTTATTTCCAGTTTAGCAATATATTGTGATTTTTCTATTCTTTGGCAGTTATTAAATATACTGAGGGAGGCATCTCCAAATAATAATCGTTTTTTACTAGATTGAATTCTATGAAAAACACTCTGGCAGCTTAATCGCTCATTCTTAGAATTTCTTTTTTTAAGGGGTGTAATGTTGTCCTCTGGGAAATGAAATGATGTATCCTTACGTGTCTTAGCATGGAAAATGAGTTTCAATGAATAGAAAGGAACATGCATTTTCTTCTTACTTTTTAACGACACAACGGAAAAAATGTGTTCCCTGTACCAGAAATAGGTGGTTTTTGTAAGTAGGAAATAAAACAAATTGAGCAATCGCTGTCGGAATGGATAGTGATGGCTCAATGCATTAAAACTGGTGTCACATTATGCCCTATCAAGCAGTGATGTAGTGCAGTGTGCTGTATTAGATACCATGTCAAATGATGAGTGATGTCACTGGGAAACCACCGTCTGTGCATTATACATTTGCAAATGCTGCATTTTTGTCAGTGGCTTGGTGATTTCTGTGCTATTAAAATATATATAAAAAACGAATTATGTCCAGTGTCAGCATGCCTCCTGTATGAAGATGAACCTACCTCTTGATGCTTCTAGGGTCAGGCGAGGTGATTTGTGGTCTGTGTCTGTGAAATGAAAGGGACCTCAAAGAAATTTCACTTAAAGTCAGGCTGAATGTTCAGCAAAGAGGGAAAATTACATTCAGACCAAGCTGAAAGGTCATGCTATCCAGGGACATACAAGACGGTGAAAATGCAACGTGGACATTTTTGTATTAAATGGCTCAGAATCTAAATAAATGGGAATTTTAGAATACAAGGAACACATGATAGACCGTAGTTCTGAAGTCTGCATTTTTTACATTACTTTACCCAATATTTTGGTCGTGGTGCAAAATTCTTTCCTGGTCCTGAAGACAGAGGCCCACATTTACTAAATTATCACGCAGCACAGCGCAGCAACCACAAATGCTGTGCTGCGCAGCGTGAGAAGGAGAGAGAGGGAGAGCTCTATATTTACAGAAATATGGCACTATCCAACCCTCTTCCTAGTGCCAGTGCAGAAATGTGCTGCGGTGCACCAAACACACACCTTAGCACCCTAGTGCAAAGGTGTCTGTGTGAGTCTAACATAGGTTTTGGACTGGAAGGATGACCTTCCAGTACAAACTACTATGCGTGGAGTAACTTTAAAACTTTTTCCACGTTGTCTGTGTGCTGTACAGTGCAGCACACATGCAAAGTCGGAAAACAAAGAAGAAATAGAAGCATTAATCCTCGATAGCATCTTGTTGAAGTGGCAGCCATTTTTTTATACAAAACCCTGTCTACTTTTTTTAGTAAATAGGGTTTTGCATCAGACACCTTGGATGGTTGCATGGGAACGCGCATGCACCATCCATGGAATTCCCCCTTGGCACTTGTAAATTTCAATCACGCTTGTGACGCAAACACGGTGCTAAATCTTAGTAAATGTACCCCAAAGTTTTTTAATGTTAGCATTTACTACTCAGATGGCTACTATCACTTAGCGATGTTATGTTTCTGAATGCACTAGGATTAATGTGCACTGTTATAGGCGGGTGAGAGGGTGTTTGTATCTTGCTCAAGAATACAACTAACACAAACGAAGGCCCAGATACTGAAAGGTGTCCCGCAACACAGCGCAGCACCCAAAGAGGCTGGACTGCGTTGCATGACAGGGAGAGAGCAGGAGAGCGCAATATGGTAAGAGACATGGCACTCTCCTCCTTTTTCCCTAGCGTCGGCGCTGATTTCAGCTGCCGTGCGCCAGGCACACACCTTAGCACCCTAGTGCTAGGGTGCGTGCCTGAGTCTAGCATAGGCTTTGTACAGGAAGGGTAGCCATACTGTACAGAATACTATGTCTAAGCAAGGTTAAAACCTTTTCCTACTTTGAATGTATGCTGCACAGTACAGCACGCATGCAAAGTAGGAAAAGAAAGGAGAAATGAAAACATTTCTACTTTTAATGGCTGCTTTCCAGTTAAATTCTGGTGTTGGTGTGTTAATTCCCAAATAGGTTTAGCGTTGGGTTAGCATTACAAAAGTAACGCTAACCCAACGCTAAACCTTTGTGAATTGGGGCCAACGAGTTTTAAGGTAGAGTAATGCAATTCTTCAAATATTATTAAAAGCTGTGTTCATGGTCAACGAAGCAACCCAAGTGAAAGTGCACTCATGCTCATTCGGTGGCGTTCAATAATGGTATAAAAACACTACATTTTTATTAACACATGTTTCTAAAATGACCGCAGATGAAGAGAAATACTGTAATTCTATTTCACAATTAGACAATACATAACAGGTTTCCATCAGCAAAACGCTGCTGAAAAATATATGGTAATCAATGTGCAAAAAAGTATGGTACCAATGATATGGTGGAGCTTATTTACAAATGAAAATATATACATGTGTGGATTTACACATAAGTGCAGACTTACATCTCTTCTCTTCTCTTCACCTCTCTTCACCTCTTCATTTCGGGGGTAGAGAAAGACATCTAAGACTAAATTTGCAACTCTAAAGTTACTATTAGTAACCTTTCATACATAGGTGGAGATTTCTGCCTCGTGACAGAGATCTCTCTATGGGACAGTATGGGGAAAACTAATAAATGTAATAATTCAAAAAATATTAGACATATTGTAACATAAAATATACTTGCTAAAAACTTAAAATATAATTATATTCAATTAATAAAATAACATTTTACAGCATATCAGTTCTTCAAAGTAAATGTTTATCAACTAATTACATAATTCAAATACATTAATTTATTATATACATTTTAATTTTTCTATCAATAGAATCCCACCCTGACTAGTATTTTTATTTTTAATTATTATTTTCTACATTTCATTAAAAGTAATGTGTTTAATTCATGTGAATTATTTTATAATTTTGACTAAAGTTTACATAGTTAGGATCATGTTTCCATAGAAAATGACTCTTTTGTGTTGCTAATAACTTAAGCGTCGTTTGATGAATCTCCACAAAACTTTCAAATAAGTGCTACTTTTTGACTAGTTTACGCATTGAAAGTTTTGGGGTGATCCGTCAAACGGAGGCTGTGAAAGCAGGGGGGTCCCAAAATGCATTTTCCCCATTCATTTTTCCACTTTAGACACATTTACAGCCCAAAGCGCTGAACAGATATACACCATATTTGTCAGAAAGATAAATCTTAGTCCAAAAAAAGAGTGCTTTTTGTGATCTAAGAAAAGCAAAAAAACAAGACATAGGGGACAGGGCAGGCAAAGGATACACTGACCCCCTTGGCTTAGTGGTGGGGTCCAAAGGGGGCCAAAAATGTTTACATTTTGCAGTGAATTCACTGAGGATCCATAAATCAAGAAAAAAAAAATGGTGAGGGCCAGGGCCCAGGGCCCAGGGCGCCGCATAATTCTTTGGGGAGGGAGGGGGCATCAGAGATGTCCCAGAAACCCCACTGGTGTCAATATTTAATAGTAGCATACTATCAGTCAGTCTTATTAGTGATTGGCACACTGAAAATTGATGAGCTCTATCTGCAGATACATCTCTCGTAAACCAACAAAGCATAGGTGATTTTGCATTTCAAATAATAAGTTAGCCTAGAACAGCCTCAAAGTTCATATTCAGAAGGCTGATGTAACTCACCCACTCAGCCAACTCTAAAAAGAAAATTCAATTATTGCTTACTCTTTTTAAGGTATAAGAGATGTAGGGGGATATGTACAAGGAAGTGGCGGAGCGTGTCATTAGCCTCCTTGGCTTAACGGCACGCTCCGCCACTTCTGAAACGCAAGGCTGCACCATATTTACAAGAATGTGGTGCAGCCTTGCGTTTCCCCCTGCGATGGCGCTAAGTTTAACAACTTAGCACCAACACAGGCACTCTTGCACCAGAGTGTAAGGGTGTCTGTGCGCAGGGGAGGATTGGTTATGTGTAGGAAGGGGTCCCTTCCTGTACATAAACAATCCTAAAATGCCATTTTGTAACTTTCATGTGTGCTGCTTCATGCAGCACACATGAAAGTTACAAAATGGCATTTTTTTAAAGATTTGTTTATGTACAGGAAGGGACACCTTCCTGTACATAAACAAACTATTGGCATTTTGCTTTTTCCATGTGTGCTGCACAAGGCAGCACACATGGAAAAGCAAAAACGAGGAGAAATAATGCATTTCTCCTCATTTCACCAACTTAAGACCAGAATTTTTCTATTCTTAATTTTGGCGCTGCCTCCTATGTACGCCACCCTTGTACATAGGGGGCAGCATCAAATACAATGGGTGTTGCGGTGGAACGCCCACCGCAACACCCACTGCACGCCCCTTTCACGCTAACCATAGCGTGAAAGGGGGCCTTATGTACAAGGCAGCGTTAAGCCACGTTAAGTGGCTTAACGCTGCCTTGTACATAAGGCGCAGCCCCTATCGCCACCACAACGTCACAAAAAGTGATGTTGTGGTGGCGATAGGGGCTTGTACATATGCCCCGTAATGTTTCATATTTTTTCCAAGAAGCTAAATTAATGCTAATTACACTTTCTACGTTTGGAAGAATAAAACTGAAAACTACACTGGGATATATCCTCTACTATTAGGCAATTCTCCTACATCAAGAAATAAATCATATCAGCGAAGAAGTGAATGGGTGGATTTTAGGAACAGACAGTGGTTGGTCTGAAAGTACCTACTAATGGCAAACTGCTGTTCCCAGGTGAAATTTTAATTGCACCAACACAATGTATCAAATTTGTTATGAAAAATATGCCACATTTTTCAAGTTTTTACTTTGTGAAATTTTGCATAACTTGTCCCCACATGAGTCTAGTTTGAGTAAAACATATTTTACAATAGACATTTAAAATTTGTAATCTCTCCTGACTTCTTTAAGTGAGGTCCGGCCTTGTTTAAACTCATTCGAGAATCCAGCAAACCTCCCTTGTGATTTCACATAATGTTAGGCCATATTTGTGAAATTTTGTGGATAACAAATTCACAAATTCGACCACCATATATAAACTACCCTTACCTTATTAAGAACACATGCAGAGTTTACTTCTACTCACAATAATACTGGAGGGGGAGAAGGCCAGAAGGAGTTTCCTGCTGTGATGGGAAAGAACCTTTCTTTGACCACTGAAGGAAAACTGAGGAACGTGGTCCCAACCTGTAGCCTCAGTCAACCTAAATCTATACTTCCAAGGGCTTGCTCCGCAGTTGTGGAAAACAACCTCACAGACAGACTTTCAAGGGTACAGAGTCTTGATCTGCTGCAACTCCTGTTGCAAGAGGTGCCTGGAAGCTGAGAGGAAGCTTGTATTTAGTTGAAGACTTCCAAGCTAACTCATGAGAGACAGGAAAGTCTTTTTGCACTTGCACACCTATGGTATTTGTGGATAGAAGAATAAAAACGTTTCCAAATCGGCTGGCTTCACTGAAAGCAATCCTGCTGAATCCAAAATAAAAAACAACTTGAATTTCACTTTTGCTCTAAAAGTGTTCTTTTTCTCTCATTAATTCTGCTACATGGTGGAACAAACGTATATGTGGGATTAGGATCCTGTGGGAACCCAGGAACATTCTCCCAAATTTAGTCATGATTTCACAGGAATCATGAGCAGCCAGATTCTCCTTGGAGATTGTTCTTCACTGCAAAGGTCAGAGACCAATGTCTCCAATCATGGCAACAATGAGCTGATTTGTATGGAGTTGTAGGACATTAACAGAAAATTAACGGAGGTAATGACCAACAAGCAACTGGCTTTCATGCAATGTTCAACATCCCTTCCTTATGGTGCTTGCTTAGCAAACCTGATACCTTTGAGCTTATCCAAGCTTCGTCACAGAGGATAGATTTATAGTCCAGAAATTCTTGCAAGTGAAAATGTAAAAGAGTTCACCAGGCCAAGCCAACCTACTGATTCCAACTGCCTTCAATCTTGTGACGACTCCTTTGAATTCTAGCTCTTTAAAAGAAAGGTTTATATAAGGTGTCATTGACTAATTTTCTTTATTTCCAGCATTGGCTATAATTAACCTTATTTCCCCTTGATCCCTACATGGACAATTGTTAATATTGATAAAATGTGGGCCCCTAGTCTATTTTTATTATCTTTTGTAACACCTTTTTTAAATCAAAATTAACCTTCTTACAAAAGCTTGATTTGAGTGAATGATGTATTTCTTTAGTATTTTTGTTGTTTGATTGGTTAATTACTTACAAAACCTCACACAAATGTCATTGCTCTACATTGATGCTCAGAACAGTTTTCCAAAGGTCAGCCTTTTATCGATTTTAACTAATTGTGATCTTCCTGTCTAGGAAGTGAAATATCGCAGTCACAGCTCACTTCGGGGGATATTCACAAGAACGTGCGCTAAACATCTCCAGAAAATGTTAACGCAACTTTACACATCGCGGTCTATCGCGGGAAAATAACCCAGTGTTAACCTGGAATTCACAACAAGGCGGTACCATGCGATAGTCCTCCGAAAACGCGGCCAATGTCCGTGATACAACCACCGCGACGGAGTCAAAAACACAAACCCCAACACTAAAAAACGTGCGATGAGCCCATTCGCGATGAGGAAATCAGTGATAAGCAGCGCCAGGCCTGCCATACACACACGGCAGGCGGGAAAATCACTACAAAAGTAGAAAAAGCACACAAACACAAAATGACCAACACCCAAGCACCATGGAGGCAGCCGGAGCAGGCGCAGAGGACGAGCTGAACCCCACAAGCACCCCGGAAGACCAGCCTGGGACCTCAGTGACAGGGAAGGGCAAGGACAAGAAGAAGAGGAAGACGAAGTTCAGTCCGCAGGAGAATAGGATCCTGGTCACAGAGGTGATAGAACACCATCAACAACTGTTCGTCACCTCCAATGTGTCATTGGGCACCAAAAATGGATTATGGCGGCCCATCGTGGACAAGGTGAATGCCGTCGGAGAGCACAAGAGGTCAATGGACGAGGTCAAGAGGCGATGGATTGACATCAAGCGCAAGACCAAGGAGAAACTCGCAGGCAACCAGAAGGCAGCAATGCAAACTGGAGGTGGGTGCCCAGCGCCACAGCTGGAGCTGGATGACATGGAGGAGCTGGTGTAGACAGTCATCAGTGTGGAGACGTGGCAGGAGTCGGGGCACCGGACACTGCTCGACAAGACACAACACAACGGCAACAGGGTGAGTAACCACCAGGTACTGGGGGGACGGGGAGAGATGGCCACAATGGCACACATGCACAATTAAGCAGAGCACAGTGCACACCCACAATGACTCTGGATCATGGCCCTGATCAACAGCCTGTCACAATGTACATTGCCATGCTGTCTGAATGTGAACATGTATCATGCATCTACATACATGTGGACACATTGTAACACAGCATCTCCCCTTCACATTGCAGGGGCACCATCAACGCCACCTGCAGAGCAGTCCCAGCCACTCTTCACTAATGACGAGGAGGACACCACCAGCATCGACACCCAAGCCCTCCAAGACATCATTGAGCTCATCCGCCAATCACCTCCAGGACCAGGGCAGCCCAGCTGCATCGAGGAGACCCCACCCACTCCACAAACCACCCAGCAGGAGGCACCCACAACCCTGGCTGTCTCCCAAGACCCCCGAACAACACATGGCCTTCCAACGCCGTGTGTTGGAGGTACAGAAGGAGATGGCTGAGCAGGTGCGGGTGGGGTTCGACCTCATGGCTACCAAACTTGACGCCGTCCATGGGTGTCTGAGTCCCATCAGGGACCACCTCCAGTCCCTGACGGACACCCACACGCCGCTCCATGGTCTCCAACGAGCCCTGGCTGACATCGCTGGAGTCATGACTCGGAGACAAGAACACCTGTCCGCTCAGAGTGGCTCCAGCGATCTCAGCCGTGAGATGGCACACATGCGGAGGCTCATGGAGGACATGGTGCGGATAAAGGCGGAAAGGATGGCAGCCACCACTGCACATAAGCAAAATGTAGCTGGGATCTACCATGCCCTGCATGTCCTCATCATGGCATTGCTGCCACAAGGCGTGGCGCAGATGAATGCTGCTGCCTCTACACCATCCACATCTCCGCCCCCTGGTGTGTCAGTGCCTAACAGTGCGGCAGGCATTTCCACTCCGGCACCTGATGTGTCAGTGGCACACAGTGCCGCAGCCGGAACTGCACCACCCACAGGTGGGGCAGAGCACACATCCGAGGACGAGGACGTGGATGGGCTTGAGTTCAGAAGGAGGCACTAGCATTCATGTCCGCCACCTGGCCTGTTTCTGCTTGGTGCCGCACATCGCCCCATGACCTTCCACTGACCCCCGATACACTCTGCTGCACTCACCTTGGACCGCGACATGGACTGCCATATCCTGTTTGGTGACCAATGACACGGCGACCACACTGCGGACTGTACCCTTCCTCTTCCACTGTACTTGTCATTCCCCGATGGACTCTGGCTGGCCCTCCACGGGGCCATATTGTGAAGTGGGGTTGGCATGGCCCTGTACTGCTCCAGCTGCAAAACTCCACTGGATGTGCATTAAACATTCAGAAACGCACTGCTGTGTCATGTCTTTCATCATTCATGTATGAATGTGTGGATGAATGTAGGCTCAGTGATTCCCCCCAACGTCAATGATGCTCATCTAGTGGGAATCCAGTCACAGTGTGCTACATTGCCGATTGCGTTCCGGGTGCCGCAGACACCACAACAGGGACAGACGCATTAGTCACTTCCTTGTCCGGAGATGGACTGAACCACGCCCAGAGCCCCCGAGTCATTGTTGCAAGCCCTGCGCTGGTCCGGCGTACGCCAGGCCAGACCACTCCGCTTACGCTCCAAGGGGGGGCCCACATAGCTACATGTCGCAGGTTTACACGCTAGTGGTTTGCAGGTCGCTGGTCTAGTTGTCAGCATGTCACGGCCACTCCCTGAGGGCAGGTTTGCACGCACACCACACCCATCCGGCACAGGTGTCACAGGCCATGTGACCCGCCAATATAAGGGGCCGACAACGTCACATTCCCCACTGCCGGTGGTGACTGGATGACGGACGTTCCACGATACTCAATCATAAAGGGCCCATGACTTGTTGCACACAGGGTTAGTGGCACCCGGAGCCATGTGGCCGTCACGGGCCTACCCCCACGTGGCACTGGCTGGGGTTGCACAGGGTTAGTGGCACCCGGAGCCATGCGGCTGTCACGGGCCTACCACCACGTGGCGCTGACTGGGGTTGCACAGGGTTAGTGGCACCCGGAGCCATGCGGCTGTCACGGGCCTACCACCACGTGGCGCTGACTGGGGTTGCACAGGGTTAGTGGCACAGAAATTGCTGAGCGGGTGTGCAGCCTGCGATGATGACGTGTGCACTGATGTGGTCTCTGCCATTGATGCCTCAGGACTCAGCGTCATGTGTGGGACCTGCTGGACCGCGGCGCGGGTCCGCATGATGTGGAGCATGCCATGGTGGCGGGACCTGGGCCTGGAGCTTGCACGGGCACGTGGTGTGCCCACTGGTGGACACACCGTTGGAGGCAGGTGAGCAGAGGGGCCTGGGTGCGCAAGTGCGGACAGCCAGCACTGGCCGGCGGGAGGGGGTAGGGTGCGGCGGCATTTGTGCGCAGGATGGGCAGGCATTGTTGCCGTGTGCAGGGTAATGGACTCTGCCATGATTGACTCTGGCCTCGATTACAGATTGCAGACCTGGTGGCTTGCAGTGTATACCGGCACGTGGTTGGAGACACACCGGTGGCAGCAGGTGAGCAGTGGTGCCTCGGTGCGCGGGGGCGGCAGTGTCCCTCCTTCTCCCTCTCTCTCTCTCCCTTCCTTTCCCTCTCTCTCTTTCCCTTCCTTTCCCTCTCCCTCTCTCCCTTCCGTTTCCCTCTCCCTCTCCCTCTCTCCCTCTCCCTTCCTTTCCCTCTCCCTCTCTCTCTCTCTCCCTTCCTTTCCCTCTCTCTCTCCCTCTCCCTTCCTTTCCTTCTCCCTCCCTCTCTCGCCCTTCCTTTCCCTCTCCCTCTCTCCCTTCCTTTCCCTCTCCCTCTCTCCCTCTCCCTTCCTTTCCCTCTCCCTCTCTCTCTCCCTTCCTTTCCCCCTCTCTCTCTCTCCCTTCCTTTCCTTCTCCCTCCCTCTCTCTCTCTCCCTTCCTTTCCTTCTCTCTCTCTCTCTCTCCCTTCCTTTCCTTCTCTCTCTCTCTCTCCCTTCCTTTCCTTCTCTCTCTCTCTCCCTTCCTATCCTTCTCTCTCTCTCTCTCTCCCTTCCTTTCCTTCTCTCTCTTGCTCTCTCTGCCTTTCTATCCTTCTCTGTGTCTCGCTCCTTTGATGTGCGCATGACACACGTTCTGATTTTGTGCTTTATTTTCCAGGCTGTGACATCAGGATTGTCCCGGACGGACCCGACAGGAGTCTTCCGCATTGGTGTTTTGTGTTGTGTTCAATAACGTTTTTGGTTGTTACTTCAATGATGAGTGACTGTTTCTCGTTCTTCTGCCCACACGTGTTTCTTGTTGTCATTGTGCGACATCATGCGCTTTTTGTGGCTCTTGTGTCGTGCAAGGTATGTGTTTGGAGGGTTGCGGGGGGGCGGGGTGTGGTGGGGGTGGGTGTTGTGGCCCTCATGGGTCTCGGAGCTGCATGGTCATTGTCTCCATGGCATCTGTGGGTCTTCAGATGTGGCTCTGGGCTGGGCTCCCTTTCATACTGCGGGTAGTCGTCCTGCTTTACACCAGCAAAAGGCAGGTGTTAATTCCCTGCTGCTACCGTGGCTTATCACCTGTTTTGGGTTCGCATTGCAGATCTGGCAGTTCGATGTGAATGTGGTGTAGTGGTGTTTTCGTGTGTTTTTGCACGGGAACGCCTACTCTGCATCTCATTAGGGTTAGTTGGTGGTGTCACCCTTGGAGGTAAATTTTGAGGCAGTTATCGCGGGAATACTTGCGTTGTCTGCAGTTTGCAACCGCTTGTGAATGGGGCGTTAAATCTATCTCCACTTTTGTTGCGTTAAGGTGGCGATAACTCGTAGTGTATCAGTTGGATTCCATGTAGCTACCAGAGTGTTTTTGTTACAGTGTAGTTTCATTCTAAAATCACTCAACAATGTTTCAAATGATAATTTTATAACTTTAAGCTTGTCTGAGACTTGTCAAAAATTGGATAAATGTATCTATACATTTACAGAAAATCACTGCTATCTGCTGGTTTCCATTCTGATATTTGGGCAATTATTGTGAGGTGAGTTTATGAGCCAGACCGTTTTTCAGCAAACAATATCCTTAGAAAAGAAAATAATTAAACTATCTGATATTGCTACCATACCTTTTAACTATGTCTCACCTTGTAGTGCCCAGCGTTATTTGAAGGGCAAATTGCACTTCATTTAGAGCTAAATTTTAAATGATAACATTAATCTAATAGTGACATTACCATGTCATTGATTTTGTTCCAGTAGTGGGTCAGTGGGTCTTCATTTCAATACATGCACTTCTATTGCTGTTTGCTTTGCACCTCTGAGTCAGTTTACTACTTCTAATTTCTCTACAGATTTTCGCAGTTGCAATCTCTCTTTCTACCTGCTCTAGAAAAAAATCACCAGCTCTTCCAAATTGTCCTTTTTTCTGCAACTCATTTCATTGGTTTCACAGATGTTTTCCAAATTGTCTCCACTTTATCTGAGCAACTAAATTACTTTCACTAATAACATCACCCTGATTACTCCCATTCAATATTTCACTATCAATGTATTATTACCACTAATGTTACTTTCAGTACTTATACTTCTCATCCAACATTTGTTACTTATCAGCTTTTGTAGTACTTTTTACTGCAAGAAAGGTACTAAAGACCAGTGCTTGATTTGTGGAAGAAAGAGTGTCGGTGACCGATGCTCTGTTCAAAATCCAGAGGCCAGTGCAATTCAATTAATCAATCAATCTGTGTTTGTTAAGCACGGCTACTCACATGTGAGGAACTCATGGTGCTGGGGGGGGACTGCTGGCCCTGATGGGCGCTGAGGTTCAGTCAAAGAGCCAGGTCTTGAGATCCTTCCTGAATTGGGTCAGCGATGGGGATAGCCTAAGGTGGAGAGGCAGGGTGTTCCAGGTTTTGGCGGCGAGGTAGGAGAAGGATCTTCCTCTGGTTCGGGTCTTGCAGATCCGAGGGACTGTGACAAGGGGCTGTTTGGCGGAGCGGAGGTGGCTGGTGGGTACATGGAATGAGAGCTGGTGGTATTAAATGTCAGCATGCTGAATACCAATGCTGGTAGTCCTAAATCAACCTGATGCCTATTTAATCCACTACCACTTTCCAGGAGTTCATGCTGTTAGTCATTGGAACCAAAAAAGTCAAACATCATGGCACTATTTTTGGGACATCGAAAGGGGCAAAAAAACATAAGGTCTCATTTACAATGAATTGGCTTAGGGCAGTGCCACAAGTCTTTTGCTGTGCTGCCTAACAGCAATTCAAAAGGGCAGGAATGCACGGTATTTACAAGATACAGTGCATTTCTCTCCTTTCTGCATGCACTGGCGCACAATTTAGTCTGAGGGTGTCCACGTTGTTGCAGGATTGTTTTTGTGCAGGAAGGGACACCTTTCTGCACAAAAATAATCTATGGAGGCTTTTTCCTATTCCTATGTGTACTGCAGATGACATTTCTCCTTGTTACGCCTCCCCTGGGGAGGTTTACACTTTTGACGCTTTCCCAGGTTTACAGATCCTTGTAAATATGAGAATATATCAAAACCCACAGGAGCTGCATGGGAAAACTCACTGCAAAGCCCATGGAACACCCCCGATGCAGTGTAAGGCAATGCAGTGACTTGCGCTGCATGGACTTACACCATATCTATGAGGCCATGAAAAGCCACGCAAAGTAATTTTGCGTGGCCTCATAGATATGGGTCTGCACTCTGTGCCGCCAGAGCATCATAACAAGTGATGCTCCGGCGGTACAATGAGCTTGTAATTAAGCCCCATTGTGTACATTTCTATCGATGCACACAAGGGTTGAAGTGACTCTTATTGAAAAAATGTTTCACATGTTTAAGACTTCATAAGTGTCGGAGGCACCACATAATAATTTGTAACCCAAAACACATTTCTATTATCAGTCTCACAAGGCAATGTCAGGCCATCAAGTCAAATTTTGAATACACAAGACTTGCACTCTTTTACTTTATCTTCAATGCTAAGGAATTTTGAGGTACACAGATCACTTACTGGCCTCCAGCAGAGGCTTACAAAACGGCATGGATAAGGATAGGCCATGATAGGAGATGCAAGTTATCAAGGTTTTTCCTTGCATATTTCTCACAAAAGCTACGGATTTCACTCAGAGTGCTTTAGGTCCTAAGAGAGGGGTCTTCTGTATAGAATTTGAGACTTTCAGGGTGCTTTTTGATAGGAAACTCTCCCATTCCAAGAATATTTTCCACTGATGAGTCAGTTACAAGCAAATATATGCATATTTGTGTACCTTAAGGAGAAAAAGACACTTACCATTTAGCTTCCATTAGTCACACAGCTAACATTGCTTTTACAGTTCCTGCAAGACGTTTCTTCTCTAGCCAAGTCTGTCACCAAAAGGAAATATGTGACTGGCGTAGCTGAAAGAAAAATGGGAAAGAATCCACATCGCCCCTGGGTAGCCCAATATTTGGGGTCTATGCACGTCTAAGCTTGCTTAACAAATATTACACACATCCTTTCTTAACACTATCTCTTCTTCTCGTTTGTTTCCATTATGAACTTGAGTTTCAGTTCTTCTCCATATTACATATCAAATTTCCATTTCCATGTTTTACCAAATCATGACATTTTTATTTGTACAGTGCACAACAAAATAGACCCTTTTTATTTCTCATTGTAACTACAGTTCTTCCAGTTATTTACGTCTTCCCAAACATATCACTGCCCCACTTCAGTCATTCTTCTTCTCTTCTCTCTAATTTTTCATGCACACATTTCTTCTAATCTCTCCCATCTCTGAATGGCTTCCATTGTATCTTCAAATCCACATTTGCTTTATATGTTCATTTTTATTTATATTCCATCCTGGCCCCTCCTTATTTATGTTTTTTTTAATCTCTTTTTACATTCTTTCTCGTTTTCTTAGCTCTGCTTCTTTACTCTTGTTATCTGTGTAGGGACATAGTGCAGACCGCTGCAGCATCTGCAGTCCAAGCAGGACGCCTACCTTCAAGGGTCCAACTTTCAGCCTGAGATCTATAACTTTATGTAAGGTATTGGCGTCCCGGGATCCCCACATCAAATTTTACATGGGGGCCATCACATTGCATAATGCCACTGCTTCCGTGGGCTTTTACGTTCTTTTGTTCATGTGTTTCACATACGATGCTTAGGAACTGTTCCTGTATTAAAACGTGCTGGAAGAACATGTTTTAGTCTCAATAGTCTGACTATGATTCTGCTATTTTAATGATTGTGTTAGTTTTTCTCTTTTGTAGTGTTTCATATTTTTATATAACTTTGGATAAAAGTGCTACAAAAAAAATTTAATGAAGAAAGAAACAAAGAAACAAAGAGAAACAATGAAGCAAGGAAAGGAAGAAAGAGAGGAATAAGAATCATGGATGATTAAAATACAAGAATGTAAAAAGGCAAATAAAACAGATTGTTTTATTGATTGCTAAACTGTCCACCAAAATTCAAGGGGCATCCATCACAAAAGTAAATTTGCAACAGGAATTGTGCTGCCCAGAATTAGCATCTTTCTGTAAATAGGAACATTTGTGTTATTGGGGCACCATTAAATATGATTTAATTGGGAAATAGTAACATATTATTTACAGTGTTTAGAAACAGTAGGTGTCATATGAAGCAATATATAAAACAAAACATGACTATGATCATGGGATCAGGGCCAGCCCTAAATTGGATTGAACGCAACAGCGCCCTGGGCGGAAAGAAAATTTGATGTTTGTTGTGGGGGCGTTGTGGAATGACAGCAGGAGGTGTGAGGAAGACGGGAGAAAGGCAGGGGGTTGCTAACAATTATGCTGAGGTACATTGAGGGCTGATTACAAAGTCTTTGATGGGACCTGATTGAGACCAAGTGAGATGGATGAACTGCTGTTTGTGTGACATTAAGTAAGGAAGATCCCTGCTGCACCCCTTGGAATATTGCCGAACTCGCCTGGGCTCAGATCGCCCATGCCCACGGCTGGCCCTGCATGGGATGATGTTGGGTATTATTATTATTATCATTGTATAATAATAGTATCCTATTTTGGTGGCAGATATAAGTAAGTGTATCAATGTAAAATGTAAAATGTACATCAAAGCCATATAATTAAAACTCTGCAACCCCAAATAAACTAAATTATTTGGTGCAGAAATTGCCAGTTTTTAGAATTTTCTTAACATTTCTTAAGTTATGACTTTTTCCAGTAGCCTCCGTTTTGGAGAAACATCCCGTGGCAAAGAACAGCAGCCAAAAATGTTCCAATGGGTCCCCTAATGTTTGAAAATAAGTGAATGGTAAAGGTTTTTATTTGGCTTAGCATGCCAATTTCGACTAGATTTACACCAATCAAGATGGCCAATTTCAGATAGTAGTCAAACAGAAATGTTAGTTTTTGCATTCACGAGGCAAACATCAACCCCAAAGCCATAGGGGAACACTTAAAACACACATATTTTGATTACTGCCCACTCTAATTGAATCAGATACTGGATGCATTAATTTACTTCGCTGATTTGTCTCTCTCAAATTTCACATAATTTGCCACCACAGGATGTTTCCTTCAGCCTCACTTGCACTGTAGCATGTTAGTGTCAAAGTTAACCCCATAAATGTACTGCCCCAGTATGCCGGAACCCTAAAAGGTGGAATCTGTAATATGCATGTGGGAATGAGGAGTTCTAGCTGTATGTTTTTTCACCTCATTTTTACTAGTCATAGAAAAATTCTAATTTGGAAACATGGTAACCTATATTTTCTAGTTCTTCACTGCAAAGGGATTTATTAGTTGGTGCTGAACTCTTTCACTCATCCAGCTGACCCAGGTCCATCTTTAGCGTTGGTGGTGCTCAGTGCAACAATCTTTTTTGCCCCTCCCCCCATATGACCTCCTCCTCTAATTTCCTCACTGCCAACCAAATAAAGTGCACCTCATCTCTCCATAGCCTCTCTCACAAATACATTTAATTTGTGTTTTAAAGCACTGGTAAAGGCTGGCTTTACTAATCCAGTCAGCTATCTACATCAAATACAGATCTGATCCTTGCGGCAGGCATATTAACCCTTTGCGCTACTCTAGGGTGAGTCAAAACTGCCACCCGACAAACCTCCGATCTCGCTCTCTCTCTACCAGGAACATTAATCACATGAGTTATCATGCCATTTTTTGTGCTGCTTAAAAGCTCGATGCATAAGGAACTCTGCAGCAGGTGCTTATAAATCATATGTTACTGCCTAACACAGCACCTCCCCTGAGGTCAGCAACCCCCATCCAGATCAGCACCTAGTGCAGCCCCATGGGTCGCACTGCCCTAAATCCAGCCCTGAGCTGTGTAGAATTTTCCTGTTTTCTGGTTTCTTGCGAAATGTCTCAAAAATTTATTCCATACTACATTGCTATTGCAGGAGCATGTCAGGTTCAAAGGTCCAAACAAGTGTATTCAAAGATCTGTGTAAGTCGATGTGCTAAGCATTTCTAGGTTTTGTGTGCATTTTCTCGATTTCTGTGAGCTGATTTGAGACTCACATTCTGTAGTTACAGATGCCCATTCCTGGATTAAGGTAAAACCTAGCTACCTCCATTTCAGTTTGGAATGTTTGAGACATTTATCAATAGATGAACTATCTCCCTCAACCTCATACACAGGCTGGAAGACACCACAGAAAATGTAGGCTTTTATAATTTTATCAGAATATCCCAAATGAATATTTTCTTCATCCTCCTTTGAATGAAATTATATTGGGATAACAGACTGGTATATGGATTCAGTCAATTTGTGGCTAATTACTTTGTTACTATCCAGCTGTAGCCAATCAACTGATTGAACATGACTATGGAGGTCGAAGGGTAGGAGTTTGTATGTTAGGTTGTGTGTGCCTGTATTCACTATGAGCATGTTTCCCCAGTGTCTATGTTCTAATCCTAAACTGGAAGTCGGCAAAGGGCTGTGCCAGCTTATATAATATTACTCCACCCAAAATGACCCCCAAATGTCACGAGCTTCAGAAATACAGCAACAGTTTGCTTGAGTTTGACTCTTAGGTAGATTGTCCAGAAAAAGCATACAGCAAAGCTTAACACTGCTGTTACCCAGCAGTCCAAGTTTTAGGCCACACTGCCAAGAGTACAGAACATAGATCCAGCAACGCAGCTCATGAGCTGCTTTAGTGGTTGTGGGCACAGTGTTCATTTGACAGAGCTTTGCCCTGATGATGACATGAGGATCCTGACAGTATACCACCCTTCAATTGTCTCCCCACTCCAAGGTTTGTGAGTATAATATCTATTAAACAAACACTCCAAATGAGGTTCATGGATAGACATGGGAGGTTCCTCTGACCTGCTCTCTGGTTCTTCATTTTTCTAGTTCACAAAATACCAAATCTGTCCTTGCCATAATTGTGACTCAAACATCTGTTCCACCTTTCCAGTAGTGTTTCCCATCACCCTGACCTTGGATGTAGGTAGACAAACAATAAATATAGGGTGTGCCCTTGTTACCAGAGAGACATGGAAGACTTACATTGAAAACAGCAATGGCAGATGCACAGCTGACAGTCCAACCATCTTAATTACATGGGATGGACCAATAAAATGATCAGCAAATTTTCATGAACTTGTCATGGAAATATGCAGAGTGGCTAAGATTACCTTATCCCTAGGTTGATAGTCTCAGGCCTTTCTCTGATGCTTGTCTGCCATTTGTTTGTACGTTTCTTGGTCCTTTTGAAGGTTGGCTTGGGCAGTAGATCAATTTCCTCGAATCAACCCCCACCTCTCATGTGCTTCTGCACAAGAGGATTCACTGGCAAACATTCAGAAAATGTACAAGGATGTGAACCTGTGAGTGCAAAAAGTAGGTAAAACCAGCAGTTTGTCATTGTCAAATGCCACTATTGCTATACAATACAACTAGCTACCTCCATATTGTAGGAAATGATGTCTCAAGTATTGCTCTGTAGATTGATTTGTTCCTTCTGATTGACCATATGTCTGAGGCTGCCAACTATTGGAACTTTTCATAGTAATGCCTAAAAGTTCACAAACAGAACCCAGCTGTGAACTGTGGTTCTCAACCCAAAACTGTGCTAGCTAGCAACTCATGAAGACGGGTAATCTGACAGAGGAATAGCCAATTTAGCTGCTGATGGAATTCCTCTAGTCGTAAAATGCCATTTTTGTCACGTAGTCTACCACCATCTAAAGTGTGTTGCATCCATGAACAGATGACAATTCTACCACAACATCCATGGAAATATTTTCCCATAACTTCTGTGGCACTAAAAAGTGGAATAAAAAGACCCTGTTGCTTGCAATGCTCATATTTAGCCTGACTGCAGTCTATACATTCAACAATGTATTCCTTAACATCTTTTTTAAGAGGATGCCACCAAAAGGTACATTTGATTACATCTGCAGTTTTTAATAATACACCTGCGTGACCACCAAGAGAGCTCATTGTACCATCGAAGGAGAAGATCCTTAATGGGTACGAATATCAAGTCACTTTCATACGCAACCCCGTGTTGAAGTCTTCTAGATTCCCTTTGGTCAACTCACTCCTCCAATTTAATTTGGGAACTGTTGTGTTAACAGTTGAGAAAAACATTTTTGGATACAGGTGTGACAAAGTGTTCAGGATCTAATATAGACGTGGGTTCTTGTTTGTTCTCATCAGGATTCTAGTCTAGATAGTAAATCTGCTTTTCTATTACTCAGTCCTGGTCTGAAAGTAATAGTGAATGGATATTCTGGAAAAAACACCGACCAACTGAGTTGCCTTGGTGTCAAGGAGTTGGCAGATTTCAAGTATTGCAGATTTCAATGATCTGTAATCATCATAGTCATGTGAGGTGTACCAATGAGATAATGACTCCATCCCATGCAAGTATCTTGAATTGCTAACAGCTCTTGATTTGCAACCCCATAATTTATTTCATACAACATAACATTAACTTTCGTGAAGGAAAAGCCACAGGGTCTGTTTCTGACATCTGGGGCTCTGTTTGAGATAGAATTGCCCCAACTGCATATTCAGAGGCATCAGCCTCTATGACAAAAGGTAGGTGTAACTGTAGATGCTTTAAGACCGGTGCAGTGGCAAAAGTCTTTTTCAGGGAGCTAAAAGCCCAATCAGCTTCTAACACCCATCAAAAAGGAACTTCCTTCTGTAATAGTTAAATAATTGGTGAGACAATTTTGGAGAAATCTTTAATCAACCTCCAACAGAAATTTGAGAAGCCTAGAAAGACTTGAACACCTTTAACACATTTCGATGTAGGCCACTCTACCACTGTCCATGTCTTCTTGGTGTCCATTTGGATGCCTATAGGAGTCAGAATTAAATTTCAAAATTCTATAGTAGAAGGGTGGGAAGCACATTGACGTAATTTGGCATATGAAGCAGTTTCTCTCAATTTTTGTTGAATTATTCATACATGAACAATATGTTCAAATTCCAGAATCAGAATAACTTAAAATGTGATCATTACATATTAGCACAAAAATGTCCAAAACACCTGGAAAACTTTGTTGACAAAAAACTGAACTGACGCTTGGGCAATGCATAAGCCAAAAAGCAGCATAAATTATTCATACAGCCCACAATAGGTTTTTAAACGCTGTACTCTACTCATCCCCTTCCCATATGTGAATCAGATTTCAGTCACCTTGTAGAAATAATTTTGAGTGCACAGGAGCAGATTTAACTTGACACAAGAGAATGAACATAAGTGGAAAAGAGCTCACATTCTTAATGATCACTTTGTTTAATGCCCAGTAGTCAATACATGGCCTCAGCTCGCATAAGGGTTTGTGACAAACAAAAGGGCTGAAGCAGCTGGGGACTGGGACAGTCAAATAAAACCATTTACCACATTTTCATCAAGGTATTTCTTCAAATAATCATTCTCTGCTGTGGTTAAAGCAATAGACCCTACAGCTTGGAGTTTGAACCCTTTTAATTAGATCAATACAACATTCAAAGCAACATGTAGGGGAAGGGCCTCTGCCTTCTTTTTGTCGAAAACATCTCTAGAAGATGACTAGTAGTTTGGTAAGCGCATAATGGGCTATTTGATTTCGGCAATAACATGATTTAACCCTTTGACAACTTTCTGGAACTAGTTGTTGGGGCTTCATCTGAGGTGACATTGACACAATTTTCCTTACTGAAGGAAGATCTAAATTCTTTGTTTCAAGCTAACAAATGAATATCAGGGGTATGGGATTCTCAGTAGAATCTTACCTGTGGATCTTAAAGAGAGCACAATTGTATAAACTCAAAAAAGGGTAACAGTAATTTTTCAGTGCCAGGACTTCTGATTAGTGCAGGAAAGCATAGTCTCAAAGAAAGTAAGTGGAGAATTGATGTATGTTGGGTGTACAAAGAGCCAGACTCTTGAGAATATGAGCAACTAATCACCATGTCCATGTATTAATTGCCCAGTCTCATAAATAAACCATTTTGATTATCTTCTCTGCACTCCTAGCTGAGCAGGCGAACGTTTGGTAAGATAAAAATATTACATTCTCTGCAAACTAGCAAGGCACTCCAGTACAGTGTAAGACAGGTAATATAATTTTCATTATTTATTTGTTCCATGATATATCTCAATGAAGAACCAACAACTGAAGACGAGTTCATCTTGTTCCACAATCTATTCCTCATTTATCCTATCCTAATCCTTTCCTCCCCACCTCTGTACAGCCTGAAATTCCCTTATTTTCAATTTCCCCATTAACAGAAGCTACTTTGTGGTCTATGACTGGAATTCGTAGAATGCTCATAACAGCCCATGCAACTCTATTAATACTTGAGCTGGGGTTCAAAGCCTATTAGAACACTGGAATGTTGGGAGCTTCATTGAAAGCAATGGAGTGCTTCGGGCTTCTAATGGCCGGTAGAAGCCTGGAGCTCCAACATTCCAAAGTTGTTCTTCACAGCTGTTGCTGTGAACAAAGGCATCATGTGGGCTTCGTGATGCCCTTTGTTTTTGTTTTATTTGTTAGAACATTCTGCACTCTAATGGTGGAATGTTCTATTACTATTTCTTTTTATCGAGTTTTATATAGTGTGAACATGACCCTTTCGAGTATCAGAGTGCTGTACACCAAAAAAAGGTAGCAGCAAAGAGAATACAAATATGAATTAAAAAAGCTAGGTAGTTTTATCAGAAGGATCACAACCATAAGATCCAAATTTGTCATGAATACAGAGTACTAGCTATAAGGATTCTGGGTGGTTGGAGGGCCCCTGGGCAAATAGGGGTTATAAATCCCCAATTGTGACAGCTGAGGTCTCTGTAGTGTGGAGCCCCTAACTGGGAACAAAGTATCCCTTTTTAGCGTTTGACTCTCAAGGAAGCAAGCAGAGCAGCCCTAGCCTTACTCAGGCGAGGTGCTGTGGGCTAGAGACCAAGACCTCAGCTGTGTTACAGACAGCACTAAAAAATTACTTGCTATCCAGCCAATGCCTTTTCTCATAAAAAGGAAAGGAACTTTATTACACAAACCACTATTTACTATGCACAAATTAACAAATATATGTACTTGGAAATATCAATGGTGACACCCTCTTAAGGGCTTCCCAACTAACCAGGGGTGGACACTAAAAAAATGCTCAACAGGTCAGGTATTCACCCAAATATATGCTGGACTCCCTGTGCTGAAAGCACCTCTAACGGTCTGTGCACCAACAAGTCCGGAACCCTAAAAACAGAATACTGCCTATGAACTTTACACAAATGAGGGGTGCATTTAAAAAAAAGTCAGCCCTACTTGCTTAGTCAGGGTGTCATCACAATAATTAAAGTGAAAATATAAAGTCAAATCAATATTACTCAATGTTTGAACTTTTCAGGATTGTACTGCCTTTCAGTAACATAAAAACACATATGCAGTGATTTTCCGTTCATGTGTATGTCAATACCATTTTCAGTGTTCAATATAATACAATGTATACATCTTACTACCATCTTTAACCTGGTTGCAAAACAAATATAGGAAATCAGTAAGAAACTTCCATGCACCCCAGAGCTTTTAAACAGGTGTACCAGCTCTGCAAATGCTTAGAAATGGAGCAAAACTCTCCTCAGGTTCTGTTTTCCTTTACTTGGAAGAGTTAGGGTGGCTAATCAGATATTCAAACATGTGTTGGCCTGCCACACTCCTGGAAAATCCCAGAACCAACTTAATTGTTGGGGATGCCCCTCCACCTATTGGGGATCCACTTTTGGTTAATATCCAAATTTTCCATAAGGCCCTTGGGCTTATAGGGTGTGTTAAACTTTTTTAATCATCTACCACCGGCTGGTAATCTTTTTCTTTTTGGGTGTTTTTTTTCTTTTTTTAAATGCACTCTCTGGCATGTTTCATTCTCTTAACCAGCATGGTTTCCCCACATGTTGGGCACCTGGGTATTATGTGATGGGCTGCAAAAGAGCCCAAGCCTGCATGGTCACAATGGCTCTGTTCTCCACCTGGCTCCTCTGCTGGCAGCAGAGCCTGCTTTCTCCTTCCTCCACGGCTGGACTGAGTACCAAAACCGGCCCTGGCAATTCCGCTCAACTAATCTGGGGGGGGGGGGGTGCTACTGAGCAGCGCCGGCCGGGGTGGGGGAATTGGTGCTACTGAGAAGCTCCGGCCTGGTGGTGAGGGGGTTCTAGTGTCAAGCACCGCTGATGCTTTTTTTTTACAAGGGGCTGATATTGTAGCACTGCTGCAAAACTGGCCCCCATTGACAAAACCGGCCCCCACGTGTCAAGAACTGGCCCCACCCTTCCGGCCCACCGAGAAAACTCCCGGTGCCCGCTACAGCCAGTCCGGCCCTGCCTTCCTCTCACTTGCAGTCCTGCTTCAGCATGGGAAGGAGCCAGGTAATTGGGCTCTCCCCACTCGTGAGTGAGTGAGTGCAGCCAGTTCTGCCCGGGAGATCCCCTTGCTCCACAGGCTAGCATGTCAGGGTCTCTGGCTTCCCGAGTCTAATGATGGATAATAGCCTTATAGCCCTCCATAGTACAAATGGAGGGGCAGTACAGTCAGTAGCTGGGAGCAGTGGTCAATGCTCCCAACCCTTCCCTTACCCATCTCCATCTGATTCTCAAACTTCTTGTTGGGTGGAAAGGGAGGGGGAGGGAAGTGAAGCTGGGAGAGAAGGTTATGGGCTACGCCTGTCTTCTTACCACCACTTCTCACATCCCAAAACGAGGTCTGAGAGCCTGGTGTTGAAGACAAGAGGCTCCTTTCTTCTTCCTGCCATCAATGAATTTAGTCTACCTTACCTCTGAGCCTCTGGTGTGTGCCATTTTTTTCTGCTTCCTCTTCCATTACATTATTACGCTTCCCCTCTTATCACACTTCCTTCTGAACCTGATTTCACCTTTTGTACCTGATCTCATCCCTTTGTGATTGTTCTCCGTCTGTATCTAGATCTAGTTTTTATTCAGCAACCACACATAATTGTTGGTTCCCAGTTAGCATACTTCATAGTAATTTTCGAAACACACATTTCAAATGACCATTTCCAAGTAAGCAAAGTTCAGTTGCTGCTTCCCAACAATCACAATAGATGTCATTTCTCGTTCAGCGCACATCATTGCCACAACTAAGGGGCATATTAACAACGGCCAGCGATAATTATCGCTGGCCGTGCGTAGCGATAATTATATTATCGCTGGCTATCTCTGGCATTTATCGCCTCTGGTAGCGCGTTATTAACAACGCGTTACTCCAGGGCGATAAAAATACCAGAGATAGCGATGTATCATCCCTTTTGCAGGGAACATCGCTGGTTTTCCAGCGATGTTCCCTGCAAAGGGCGATAACTGCTGATACGACCCACAGGGTCGTATCAGCAGAATCCACCTCCTATGGCTAACATAGGTAAGTCGGGATTATAGCAGGCGTTAGATTTTGGCGAAAACGGCGTTTTCAGCCAAAATCTAACATCTGCTATAATCCTGTAGTCTGCCTTGTAAATATCGCGATGTGCACATCGGCGATATTTACAACGTAGCTCATCTGAGAATGACGCCGAGTAGCGCCCACTTTGCATCTCATTAGAGATGCAAGGATGGGCGTTGGGGGAAAGGGCGATAGTGCAGGGATTCACAGCGATAAGCGTAATCCTGCTGATTAAGGCGATAGAATTATCGCCGCTTTCCGTCCGAAAACGGACGCAAAAGCGGCGATAATTGTCTATCGCCTCGTTGTTGATATGCCCCTAAGTTATCTCACAATTGCCACTTTCAATTACGCGGGGTTCCAGGTATCACGCGTCCTTGCAATTTCCCAGTAAGCACATCATCATATGACGTTCCCAGTTAGCAAAATTCTTTATTTCTTTTTATATTTACAAATGACAAGCAAATCAACATGTGAATGCCAAACGCAAAACAAATGTGTCAGGAGAGAGAAAAAGGACATGCTTTGGGAGTATATGAGGTGAAATTAAGACGTGTGCGCATTTCCACAAGGTCGTGTTCGTATGCATTTCTCAGCGGGCAGTGTTTCAGTTTTTTCTGCTTACAGCTTGTGTGGGATTTTGTCTGCGATCCGCTAATTGCATTTCTAATTGAAAGAAGCAGCACAACGTGACAAGTACCTGATAACCTCTCAGCACTCGTTCCAGCCTTCTAAATTTATAATATTCAGCAAGTTCATTATTAGCATATTTTATTTATGTATTTTGCTCGGGAAGGAAATGTGCAGACCTGCCAGTCACTTTTATCAGCACTTACCTAATGAAAACATTGGTCCCTCTATATCAAGTGTTACAAGAAATGAAACCATTATCTGCTTTGCGGGCAGCGAGATCATGTTCAGGGACTTTGGAAACAATCGCTTATGTTGTGCCAAAATACTTCACAAACAATATATACATATAGCAGATAAAAATATCCCCTACTCAACCCCTTACAAACTATTGCTGTATTTCAGGATGTGTTTATGACGCTATTTACAGCCACTCTAAGCTTCTCCCAGGGACTGAGAACATTTTGTACAGACATAAGCTTGATTCACAATCGCTCTTTTAAACGTTTTTGTTGCCGATAAAAGATGAGTGAGAAGCTGATAAAATAGCAATCAGCACTAACAGAAAAAAAGCATATTTGGTGTTTACTAGGGTTCCAGCAAACACTGTTAATAAATACCACATTATTCTCTGCGAAACTGTATATCTGGTTTATGCTATGGCATGTTTTCAGGTTCATTTGTTTAGAAAGATGGTTAAATATATGCAGCGATGTATGTAGCAACATAAACCACATTGGAGATGCCTCATAATTTTTAGCAAAGTTGTTTCTCTGTGTAACGAATTGTTTGTTATATGAAATCTGGGTGGCATTAAACAGTGTTTTCAACACATTCCTTTCAATTTTGCTTGATGGTGCTAATGAACTCGAATTAGACATTTCGCTCTAGTAAAAATGTGTGAATGTTGTTTATTTGTAAAGTTGCTCTAAATAACCTGTTATTGGGCCTCATTTATATTCACTGCTGTGACATAAACATATTGTTGCTGTGGCAGTGAAAACAAGGTCAGGCCCTGTGCCCAATTTCCCTGCAGGTGCCTATCCCTTAGGCTGTGTGCTGCGGGTATTGGTCACATGGCCGGCCTACGCCGTATGTTAAACTGATTTTGATGTTTGTTGCAAAAGAGAGTGCATTTAGGATGTGTGCCACCAGGGCCGGACTGGGAGCCGAAACCGGCCCTGGCAAACTGCTCGGCCGCCCCCCCCCTGGGGGGACTGAGGGGGTGCGGCCGATCTGTTTGCAAGGGCCGGTTTCGGCCGCTTTTGTAACCGGGGGCCGATATTGCAGGCCCCCGGTAACAAAAACGGCCCCCCAGGGGCCCAAAACCGGCCCCCACCCTGGCGCCCCACCGGGGAAACGCCTGGTGCCCGCTACGGCCAGTCATGCTAGCTTGGAGACTAAGGGCCTCATTTACGGCATTTTGGCGTAACGAAGCGCAGCAACGTACCTTGCTGTGCTGCCAATGCCAAAGTGAAAGGGCAGGAATGCACAAAATTTAAGCAATATGGTGCATTCCTGTCCTTTCTATCTGCACTGGCACCATTTTGGCAGCCCAGCACCAATGTAGGCACGTTACAGGATTGTTTTTGTCCAAGAAGGGCTTCCTGCACAAAAACAATCCTATGGAACAATTTCCTCTTTATATGCGTGCTGCAGAATGCAGCACACATAAAAAGAGGAAAAAACGAGGAGAAATAAACATATTTCTCCTCATTACGTCTCACCTCTGGAGGCGTACGGACTTGACGCTTCCCCAGGTTCACATCGCTTTGTAAATCTGAGGCAGCTTCAAATTCCATGGGTGTTGCGTGGGGAAAAACCTCTGCAACGTCCATGGAACGCCTTCCAGGGGCAGAGTAAAGCGATGCAGCAATTTGCACTGCAGCGCCTAACTCATTATTTATGAAGCGACTCAAAGCCACGCAGGGTGGCTTTGCGTGGCCTCATAAATCTTTATGAGAACCCTGCGTCACACATGTACTATTTTACGAGGTGCAAAAGTGAAGCAGGACTCTCAAAAATAAGCCCTTAAGTTTAATTCCTTGTCTTGACAAACTGATCCACATGCTTTGTAAATGTTGGTATTGTCAGTATAAGGAATTATTGAATAAAGCTAATTTCAGGAGATCAGATCCAATAGTTGAATTGGCCTTTAAAGTGTGGACGATAATGCATTGCGTTTTAATGATTAAAGTATGCACCTCCGAAATAAGGGAAATACAGTCCTTTGGAACTAGAGATACCACCTGCAGTCATCCTAAGGAGCAGACACCATGCCCTGGTATGTCTGACTTCCAACACACCCATTACATCCCTCTGTACAAAAACCAAACCTCCATACTCACCAGTACAATTACACATGTTCCAGCTCCTCAACATGACAAAACAACCATTCACTGGCCAGACTGAAATTGGAATGGGTAGTGTCTGCCTTTTAGGATAAGGCCACTGCTACTTAGCTAAGGTAAGGGGCACTGAGCTGATTACACATGAACATGTGTGCACACACGTGTGTGATCATGGGTACAGGCTGCACGTGAGAGACTACAGTTGTGTACAGCCTGGTAGCTGCACATAGGTAGCCTGCCTGTGGCAGTTTTAAACTGCAAATGTGACCCGTCAAAGTACCTCTTTGACAGGCCTACAATTTCCTTTTAAATATTAATAAGTCACCCATATTTAGGCCTTATTGCCCGTAAAGGCAGGGTTGCTAATATTTAAAAGTAGGGCATGTAGAAATTAATGGTAAACATGTCCTTACAGTGAAATATCCCCAAAAACTAATTTCACCTATTGCAAAGCTGGCTGATGCCATAGGGAGTCATTGGGCTACATTCATTAAAGGCTACATTCAGATTGGTAGAAGCTAAACAAATAATTCTTCCACTATTTTAAAATATAATTTAAGGTCCTCTTTAATGGTAGGATTTTATATTCTTACTTTAGAATGTCACTTTTGGAAAGTTGAAATTTTTCTGCCTAAGGTTTCTGAGAATTTCCAGGTGCCTGGAGTGGTGATGACTCTGCTACTGAGAAATGCATATTGGAGCTAGACAAGCACAAAAGGGTCAGCGTGTAGAGGGTAGTGTGTCTTCCTGTCAAGATGAGTGGGGTGGACACAAAGAGACCTGACACCAGACTTTTGCATCACCAGCTGGGCTGGAGCCAAACCCCGGAAAGAGAGAAGGTTAGACAAAAGACATAAAAGTGGCATCTCAGTGCATGCAAAAGAGAAGGACCCTGGACCCGGACATGTGACAGTGACAGTGGCAACACCATGGAAAGCTGGAAGGGCCAGCCCCCCGGACTCTGTCTACAGCTGACCCCAGGACTAGTGGGCTTCTCCAAGGACCAGTGTTGGTGGTCCCCTTGGACCCACCTGAGTACTAGTTGGGGAAAGGCTTGGGACCTTATTTCAAGTTTGGCGATCAATTGGCCGCTGTACCGGCAGTGGCGGTCCGACTGTGGAGAGCTCGGTGGTCCCACTGCCGTATTGCGAGTTGGGCGGATGGCCTTTTCGAGGACCGCGGCTGAACCGCTGAGACTACCAGCAGACCAGCGACAGCTGGTCCCACATTTGGAGAAAAGGCAGCCACCATATGTCAGTACAGGGGAAGTGCACTGCCGTCCGTATTACAAGTTGCCTTTTCCATGAACTGACCACGGGGGTCTGACCACCTACTTCAAGGTGGCAGACACGAAGGATTTGGGGTGCATACTCACCCCTTTCTTGTTCTCCCTGGCAGAGTCCAACGTGGATCCCTTTCTTCAGGTCCCCCCTTCCCAGCAGGAACTTCACCCAGAGGATTACAACCCTATTTGCGGCAGTCTACAGGTGAGTCCTTTTCATATCATAGACCAATTGCCAGGACTACCCACATATGGGCCGGACCAAGGCAATGGGTAGATGGTATTTTTCTACATGTATCATGCATATGTGTGCATCCAACACATATGCAGTCGAAATGCACACACAGGCATCAATATATTAGGAAAAAGTACTCACCACCGCCGCAAGATCCCTGCCTCCGCACCGCAACAGAAATTGATGGTTTCCTGTATGGGCAGAATTAATATGCTTAAAATAAATGTCCTTCACCTCCTTCTATACCTTTTCCAAGCCTTCCTTCCCAATATGGCTAGATCTCACACATTTGAAGAGTATCCAACACCAACTGTTTTTTATGTGGAGAGGTAGAACACCACCATTTCCGCACAAATTGATGATGCAGCACCAAGAATTGGGCAGTCTTGGGGCCCGGGTATTATTATGCCGCAACTCAACTTTGTATAGAAACAAAATGGCCCATGCTGGAGTCAGAGAAGAACTGGCAGGGAATGGCCAACATGATAGTGTGGAGGCCCAACTGGGACTTTGCTTGTTTAAAATTGTGCATTGGATCACCTACTGCATATATCAGCATTCTGGTGTCCACAGCCCTTAAGGCATGGTACCTCTATGTTGAGTCAAAAGGGCAGGTAACGTACCCCTCCCCTATATGCCAATACATTATTACACCACTTTTGCCCCAGCCTGAAAGGACAGGCCTTCCACAAATGGCAGATGGGGGGGATGTACAATGATTTCGGAAATGTACAAAAACAGTGTCTCCAGGTGATACCTGCAGTGCAAAGGCACATTCATACTCCCAAAGTCTGAGAGGCTCTGCTATGGCCAGCTCTGGCATTGGTTAACACACCCTGACATCTGCGTTGGAGCCGCTAGTGCTACCACACCTTTTGGAAAACTTTTTCACAAGCTCATAGTAACTTGTAGTATGACTTTGTTGCTATATAAACTCCTCATCGGATGGGACACGCCTTCCACCTGGAGTTACAAAAGAAGGTGAGAGCATCCGTGGGCTTTCAGGGTACTAACAAAAAGTGGGTCCGATTAAGCAGAGATAAATACTCCTCCTCCACGTCCTCCCTAGGGAGAGAAATACATTATAAGATCTGGTATGGCCGGCACTACACTCATACAAACTACACCACATGTACCACAATGTGTCTTCTCGATGCTGGAGGGTGTGCGGGGCTGTTGGCGAAGTGCTCCATATATGGTGGGCCTGACCAGTTATCACATTCTGGAAGGCAGTTTACATGTCCCTGCATGTGGTACAGACATATTCAATCCCATCACACCTCCACTCCACACACTATACGCCGGCGTCACCCAGAAACAGCTCAAGAAACTACAGAACATCCAAAATGCCACAGCCAGACTGGTCCTTGACATCTCCTGCTGCAGCCACATCTCGCAACACCTCCTACAACTCCACTGGCTCCCAGTCCACAAGAGAATCACTTTCAAGCTCCTCACTCATGCCTACAAAGCTCTAGACGATGAAGGACCAGCATACCTGAACCACTGCCTCACATTCCGCGTACCCGCCAGACAGCTCCGATCCTCCCAAGTCGCCCTTGCCTCCGTCCCCAGGATCCACAAGACCAGAACCGGAGGAAGGTAAATCTACTACCTCGCCGCCAACACCAGGAACACCCTGCCCCTCCACCTCAGGCAATCCGCGTTGCTGACCCAATTCAGGAAGGACCTCAAGATCTGTCTTTTCGAATGATCCTCCACCCAGTCAGACCAGCAGCCACCCTCTCCCAGTGCCTTGAGACCCTCATGGGTGAGTAGCCTCGCTATACAAGACCCTGATTAATTGACTGATTAATTGAGGGGATGCTCCTGGGCTTAAGGCCAACAAAACCAAGAACAATGACACAGCACGAATAGTACATGTGCCTCCAGTGCCTAGGAGCTGTGAAATTGATGATAACCTATAATTGGAAGAAGGTGGAAAGTCTGGCACCCACCCAATGATACCACAGACTATGGATAATATTAGCCATGGAAAGCTTGACAAGTAACATGAATGGTACTGGCACAATGTGTGACATCAAATGTAAGCCTTTCCATGTGCAACTCAGTGGGGGCCCTGCCAACTCTGCTCTTCAACCACGCAGGAGGGCCATCAGTCTCTTACATTAATGCTGCGCTAAGAGCTTTCAACCTTGCATGATACTAATAAGGTTCTGAGGGCGAAGGCCAGGACAGGTTACCTTGGGGGTTCATTGACTAGGCAATAACTGTTTTCTTATGGGGGACACTGTAGGGGAAGGGTTTATCCTCTGCAAGCTGGGGTTCGCAGAGGATGGGGAGGGGATAAAAAGAGGATTACGTGGACAAATTCATGTGTTTTGATGAAGGCTCTATTGTGATAATGGTAAAGTGACTTCTTAACCACAACTTGCACACTACTTATGTTTGAGCTCACCCTTGAATAAAGGGTGGCCTAATGGCTGTACTCCTCAAAAATGCTAATCAAAAGATGTAAATAAAAGTCAAGGGGGCAAGCCCTATCATATTTAGACGCCAACATTATCACTTACCCCTGAGTGTTGGCACCTAATCACAGTGCATGAAAGAAGGCCGCATTCAGCTGAATGAGCTCCTCAAAGTAGCAGCATGCCGTGAGGGGTCAATCCTTCAGTATCACAGTAGACAGCCATCATCTTTATTAAAACCTACACTTGGGGAGGTTAAAAAACCAGATAAGTGTCACCTTTTCAGATTCTTCAGCAGGCTCAGATGATTCTGATCCTAAAGAAGGCACTAGCAATGGTTTGAATTCAGCACAGCAGCAGACATTTTAGGGAGGGGGCAGAGAGTCAAAGGAAGCAGAGTCAAACAATGGCAGATCCCTGGGGACCGCCAAACCAGAAGGAAGTATTACATATGGGGAACAGAGGGTCCCTAACTATAGATGAAACCTTAAACAAATCCTTCAGGGATGGTGTGCACGCTAGTGATCATTCCATATCTATATTTTGTTTTTTTCACAACATCTTCTATCCTCAACTGAATTTTTACTTCTTGTCAACGGTCTATATTTTGTTATCACTGACAGAACAGATGTTTTTTCATTACAAACTGAATTACAGAAGTTCTTTAGCAATGTCTGCCTCAGATTCTTGTTTGGAAATAAGGAAGGCACCACCACAGTCTCTGTGTCAAGGCTCTGACCCCCTGCTACCCTGTTCCCCTCCACTATAGGGATGCCCCCTGAGGTTCTCAGGTTTGATAAATAAGGTACAAAGAGATATGGCCCTGCGTAAATATGAAAGAAAATTCATACTTTTCAATAAAACATTAGTTATGCAGTATGGGCCTTATTACGATGTTGGTCATAAAGCCTTTCCAAGTCTGGAGTCTTTCCAACTGACATGGTAGGTTTCCGGAGTGTAAACCAGCCGGGGAAACCAACTTGAACCCGTCAGCCAGTCGGAATGGGCTCATAATCCCTTAAGGATGGTGTTTCCTCCGTTGGGATTATGATGTTGGTTTCCAACAGCCTTTCCATATCAGCCTTTCCAACATCGAAAGGCTGTTGAAAAGCAACTTTGTGCCCCTAGTAGGGCCCTCTTGCCCCCTGGCCCTTCGGTTGTGGCCCTGGGGGGCACCTGTGTGGCAGGCACTGTGAGGTGCCTGCCACACATTGCAGGAATTTTCACAAACTCCCATTTCTCGGGCATAGAGAAATGGGGGTTTGCGACCGCACCATGTGCAGTTGCATCCTAATTCGGTGTGCGGCACCGCCGACCAATGGTTGGGCGGTTCACACACCGAGACGGTGTCGGCCGGAGGCAGCTCCGACCGACATCGCAATGAGTCCCTATATTGTTAATATTGGCTTTTGGTAAACGCTGCAATGCTTTATTGAGAATAATGACAGCATTTAACATGGTTATTTTTTCCAGTGAAACAATGATGATTTGGCCTTTTACTATGGTGAACCTTTGACAAAGCCAATAGGCTTGCTTTCTATATTAATGTGGTGATATGTGGAGATATTTGAGAAAGACAATAGGCTTGCCTAATATATTGCCAAAGCCAATTGGACTGCTTTATGAAGTGATAACCCCTATATTGTGATGTTCTTTCTGGGTATAGGTGGGGGTACTGTGATTTTGCTAATCATGTCCCATTGAGAATCAAATGTGTTTTTTAGAATGCCGCCAAAGGTATTTTTATCTGCTTGATGTATATATTTGTAAAATAATGTGTAGCATTTGGTAATGCGTGTGTGATAAATATGCTTTTCCCTTTTCAGAGAAAAGGACTGACTGGACATTCATTTATTGAATGTTATTATTGCATGCTAGCTAATGGCGATTACTAGCTCACACCACTTCCCCTGAGTAGGCCTTGGACTGCTCTGCTTCCCTACCCAGAGAAAGTCAGGTGCTACAGTGGAGTGCCTGGTTCCCAGTAAGTGGAAATTGTAGACCTATTTTTTTAATAGGCCTCACATCCTGTACAACTAATAGCCCAATGAATTTCTTACAGTCACCATACTACTAAAAACACAAAGACAATCTAAGTCCCGTAATGGATAATTTTGAGGATATTTGGGTTGGCAGACTGCACCATTCTGGCCATAGATGCCAACTGAAATATGCAATGGAAGGGTGGCACAACACCTTCCAAGTTATGCTGGCCTGAAACCACCCTACCCTATATCAATTCCTGGATAATATAAAAAATACCAAATCCACCAAGAACTTGCAATCTATTTCCCAACTAAAACCTAAAGTATTCAAACAAACCAAGGGGGTGTACCAAATAACCATAATGCAAAGTACAAACATTTGTAAACATCCAAGACTTAACATACTTTGAATCTGTAGCAAGAACACTACTATAAATAACCCAAATATTACTACTAAAAGTAAAATGCCAGTGCAAATAATAGGCACATACCAAACAAATGAATTTTTAAATAATATTTTAATTATTTTTATGTTCAGTCTAAAACATAGAATTTACTATTAACAAAACACAGCCAAATCGAATAATAAATATAATTTAAATACAAATTAGTTGGAGACGGCAGCTCGCGCGATCCAAGATGGCCGCTGCGCCTTGAGCTCCGTCTTTTTACCTGCATCACGACGAGGTTTGAAGACGATAAGGGCTGCACCACGTCTTTTCTCTCAGCCCAGCTGCTCCTTTATGCCTCAGGAACCGGTGGACTGAATTTCGGAGGTCTGGTGCCTCCGTGTGAAAAGCGGTAGGCTTTTTCATTTTCTCCTCAGGAAGGGCTCCTGCTTCCCTTGGCTTTCTCTGTGGGTTCCACACAGAGGAGGCGGGCTTTACTTGCTGGGCACCTCCTCTCTTCAAAAGCCTCTCCTCTCTTAAAGGGATATTTGTTCCTGCCTATTGCTGGCCAACACTTTCATTTCTGCACAAGTTTAAAGGGATTTTGTCTTTTTATTCCCTATTAAGCTTTATTGTGGCACTGCTTTGTGACTTTCTGGAGCTGTTTTCTGCCATATAAATCATTTTTTTTTTTTTTTGTCGTCAGAGAACCACATTTGCTATTTGTGGTATTGTTAATTTTTCCTCTCACCATTGTTTGCTCCATGCTTACCAGTATGGAGTCTAAAATGGGTCCAAATAAACGCAAACAAGCTGTCTCACCTCCTCCTGCTAAAGCCAAAGCTATTGACTCCCAAGACGACTCATTGGCAAAAATATTGGAGGAAATTCAAGCTATCCACACGAACACGGACACCATTTCCTCAGATATTAAAAATATACATAGAGATATGGCTTCCTTATCGATGAGAGTTGCTGACAATGAGATTAGGATTTGTGATAATACTGCAGCTATTACAGCTATGGCTCCAATTCCTACTCAGGTTGCTTCTCTCCACCGTTCCCTACTTGACTTGGAAAACAGGAATAGACAGTACAATTTACGCATTTTTAATGTTCCTGAAGGAGTTTAAGGTCAGAGTTGTCATCTCTTCTTGGAAAATCTTCTCCCTAAACTACTAAATATTAACTTTCCAGAGCGCTTCGAGATTGATAAAGCCCACAGAATACCTTCAATTCGTAAACCCCATCAAGCCAAGCCACGACAAATCATTTTTAAAGCTCTGCGGCATCATCATCTCCTTCTAATTCGTAAGGCTGTCCGAGAGATTCCTTCTCTCCTAATTGAAGGAAATAAAGTCTTCATTCATCAGGACTTTGCAAAAGAGATTGTTCAAATACGACGCCAATTCTCAGATTTACGTCCCCGTTTGCGAGAAGTTGGCTACAAATATGGTCTTTTTGACCCTGTGGTCATGCGCATCTGGAAAAAATGACATTTCTAAGTCTTTCTCAGCTCCTGCAGATTTAATAAGATTTTTGGATAAACATCATCCTGTTTTCATGGACTCTCAACCTTCGGGTTCTGCGGGCTGATTATAATAATTCTTTTTTCTATCCCCCTAATGCAGGTTGTTATTCATTTTCCTTGCAGGTGCACTATTATTGGTGGTTTTCTTGCTTCGCACCTCCGTCTCCAATGTTCTATTGGTATGAGGTCTTGGTGACTGACCTCGTTTCATGTTGTTTGTCTTGTTTTGTCTTTTTTATATGGGCTACTATCTTTCTTTCTTTTTTCTGTCCTGTTATTTTTCTTCCCTTTAGGAAAGTATGTCTAGGCCACAAAAGTTAATTGTTGCTTCATTAAATGTGAAGGGTCTTAGACATCCAGTGAAGCGACGTAAAATGTTAGAATATTTCCACAAATCTAAGGTTGATATCTGTTTTGTTCAAGAAACTCATGTTAATGACAAAATACTGCATACTATGGGGCCGATTCCGATTCCGGCCGGAAATCTCTCCGACCGAGCCGGACCCGGAGAGAATTCTGACCGAATCGGACCCTAGCAGTCCTACCGGACGAGTACGATGCATTCGCATGCTATCGGACTCGATTCGGTCGGACTCCCATTGAAGTCAATGGGAGCCGGTCGTACGACGCGTACGCGGGCTCCCATTGACTCAATGGGTGCGAGGCGAACAAGGGCACCCCCTACAGCGGGTACGCGTCCATGCGCATCGCGGCGCACATGCACAGGCCATGGGTCCCCCTGTGTGCGACTCGCGCGCCTACGCGTACAGGGGGTCTGACGCGGACCCCCAAAGTCCGGCTCCGACAGCTCTTTCGAGCCGGACGGCGCGAGTCGGTCGGACTGACTCGCGCGCGCGCATTGTACTTACCCGGCCGGGAAACGTCTCCATAGCGCGGTGCGAGCCGAGTCCGTGCGAGTCGGTCAGAGCGTGTTGAAGCCGCGCACGAGTCGGTCGGCGATTTCGCTGGAGCTTGCATCGTACTCGCTCGGCCGGACCCGCGTACGATTCGGTCGGGAAACAGGGCTCCGAATCGGATCCGGTAAATCCGAATCCGATTCGGAGCACTACTGGCCGAGATCGGAATCGGCCCCTATGTCTAGAGGTTGGGTAGGGTCTATAATTTCATCTCCTGCTGCAAAACGTAAAAATGGAGTAGCTATATTTTTCTCACACAAAACTCGTGCACAAATTCTGTCACATCACCATGACGCAGATGGTAGATTTGTTGCTGCTCAAGTTCTTATTGATAAATTTACTTTAAATTTGATTAATATTTATGCCCCTACCTCTGATGACCCTGCCTTTTGGTCCTATGTCTCTGATGAAGCACTAAAAATCGGCAATGCATCCCTTATGATGGGCGGTGATTTCAATCTTATCAGGGATCCTTTGTTGTACCGGTCCTCTGCTTTTAAATTCCGGCCTAACATGGCTTTTTTTGCTTTGAAATCCTTTCTTTCCGTTACCAAATTGGTAGATTTTTGGAGACTGGAACACCCTACAGACAAAGATTTTACTTTTTATTCTAATGTTCACTCTTCTTTTTCTAGAATTGACTATTTATTATCCTCACGTAATTTATGTCACATGATTAGTGAATCAGTTATTCACCCTATTACGATTTCAGACCATGCTTTAATTTCTTTGTCTTTACTATTTCCGACCCTCCAATTTCTAATAAAAGATGGAGAATGAACTCGGAAATAGTTCTTAATCCCACCAATGCTAAAAAAATGGCCTCAGCTATTTCTGATTATTTTTCGAATAATAAGTCCTGTGACACCTCTAAAATTATACATTGGGATGCTTTTAATGCATATATCCATGGAGTTGCAATTTCTATTATGGCACACAAAAATAAATCTTTTTATTCCCACCTCAATGAATTGGAGACACAGATTGCAGCAGTGGAATTACTTTTTATTACATCTAGAGATCCACAATATAAATCCCAACTTCAGAAATAATTCTAGAATATAATTGTATGCTTAGTAAAAGAGCAGGTTTACTTATCTCAAAAGAAAAGTCAAATTTTTATTTTAATTCTAATTAATCGGGTCGTTTGCTAGCTAATTATCTACGCCTCAAATGTGAAAGTGTTCAAATTCCAGCCATCAAGACGAATAAGGGTACATTGGTGACGGAGGTTGGGGACATACTGAAAGAGTTTCTTTCATTCTACTCTTCTTTATATCATGAACCTCTTACACCTAATAATAGTGTTATCAGTGAATTCCTTCATTCCTGCCGACTGCCTCAGATTTCTGATAATGATAGAGCTACTTTAGAGAACCCTATTGACATCAAAGAAATTTTTACAGCAATAAATGCTTTAAATTCCCCAAAAACTCCTGGCCCGGATGGAATTCCGGCCGAATTCTATAAATGCTATCAAGACCAATTATCCCCTTTTTTACTTTCCCTTTTTACGGAGTTTCAGCATACTTCTACGATGGGAGGATCTTTTAATGAAACCCAATAATTGTTTTCCCCAAACCTAATAAAGATCATACTTCAGTCTCAAATTTTCGGCCCATATCTTTAATCAATCAAGACTGTACGATATATGCAAAAGTTTTAGCGAATAGACTATCACCCCTACTACCCAAAATTATACAATCTGATCAAACTGGCTTTATGAAAGGTAGATTATCCGCTCATAATAACCGTTTGCTCTGTCACACCTTATCTCTTGCCAAAGAAGCTAGTGGTCCTATTGGTGTAATGGCCTTAGATGCAGAAAAGGCATTTGATAAGGTTAATTGGCAATTTTTATTTAAAACTTTAGAAGCTTTTTGTTTTGGTCCTATTTTTATTAATATGACTAAGGCTTTGTATTCAGCCCCCTCAGCCTCTATTTTAGTCAATGGTTTGTGTTCCACTTCATTTCGGTTGTTTAGAGGCACTCGGCAGGGATGTCCTCTCTCTCCTTTACTTTTTCTTATTGCAATAGAACCCCTCCTATGTTCCCTTCATAATAGTGATACTTATACAGGTGTTGTTTTGAAAGATACTACCATTAAACTTTCGGCATACGCTGATGATGTATTGTTATATGTTACTGACCCTTCCACCTCCATACCTATTATCCTTGATATTATTCATAAATATGCTGAGGTTTCTGGTTACTCCCTGCATACTAATAAGACAGAATTTTTTCCACTAAAAGCCTTTTGTAATTCTACAATGTTAGAGAATACTGATATAATTTGGTCTCCAAAAAAACTCAAATATTTAGGATTAAATTTTACCGGTTTGGTTAAAGATACAGTTGATACCAATTGCTCTGTTATTTTAACAAATACCAAAGAGAAACTTGATAGATGGTCTAATCTACATTTAAACTGGCGGGGACGCATTGCAGCAATTAAAATGTCTATAACTCCACAAATTCTATATTTATTGTCTATGTTGCCCTTCTCCTTCCCATCCACTTTTTATACTAAAATATATAAATTATTTTCTAGATTCCTCTGGAATAATAAGCCCGCACGCATTAGTCTTAAGACTTTACAATTGCCCAAATGTGAAGGTGAAGTTAGTCTTCCAGATTTGAAAAAATATCATTTTGCATTCCTTGTGGCTCAATGTTCTTTATGGTTCCACACTGTCCCCCTCTCTAATGCACCTAAATGGCTTCTCCTGGAAACAAATATTTTGGCTCCATACCCTTTAATTGCTTTTCTCACCATGTCCAATGGCTCTTTTGGTACGTGTTCTCCTATTCATGCCATCTCTAAAATTGCCCTTTTATCATTTGATAGTAAATTTTCTATTACTTTGTCTTCCACTAAAAAAGTTTCTCCTTGGTTCAATCCTAAACTCCAATATCATAAACATATTTCTTTTTGGAAGTTGTGGCTTGCTGCTGGTATTTTCTTTGTTGCAGATATTTGCCAATATGATATGTTTTACACGTTTGATGTTATTCAAGCCACTTATAAGCTGCCATTGTCTGAGTTGCCTAAATATACATTGTTATGTAATATGATTCTTAATGCTTACCCCCAACTACTTTCTATGTCTCAGTCTTCTGGTATTGAATTTTGTATTTCTGTGTTTAGCCGTTCAGGACATACAGCATCTAAAGTACATAAAAAACTTACCACTTCAAATTCCTCCTTTGCACATTTGACTCAAAAATGGTCCCCGCACTTAAATCTTCATACACTTAACATATCTTGGAAGGACATCTGGAATTCCAACACAGCTAATTATCTTCCGGCCACCCTTATACAATCTAATATTTACTTACTTTATCAATGTTTCTGGACTCCTGATAAATTATTTAAAGCTAAACTCCTAGATACTCCAAACTGTTGGCATTGTCAATCTGTTACTGGTGATCTACAACATTTATTTTTCAATTGTCCTATCATACATCAATTTTTATTACAAATATGGCATTTTATTACACAGATTCTTAAGATCCAAACAGCTTTATCATTTCAGGTTCTAATTTTCAAATGCTCACTCTTTAAATCCATGTTATCCCCTATGGATTGTAAATTATTAGATTTCCTTATTTCTACTGCACTCAAATCTATCACTTGTAATTGGAAAGATGCTACTTCACTTTCGGTTAATGTATGGTGGGAATGGATTATTTTTCTTAGACGTGGGCAATGTTTTTATCCACACTCTCATAAGGACTCCTCTTCTTCTAAGTCTAGTATGTGGTCTAGTTTAGATTCCTACATTAGTACATGTTCTACAATTTAGGATACTTATTTCCATTTGTAATAATTAATCTTTGCTTAATGTAGCCCTTTTATGTTTATTTTATTATTTTTATCATGTTTGTACTATTATACAATGTTGGTATTGCTATTCTACTTTCTCTTATACATTGTAGTATGTTTTCTATACTCTATAGTTCGGTATTAATTTTTGTATTGTGTTTCATATTTATGAAAATGTCTTCAATAAAATATTTTGCCACAAAAAAAAAAAATACAAATTAGTAAATTAAATAATATACAATGCAAAAACTTACACAACCTCTTAAGAAACCAACAGCAACTATCAATTGACAATAAATAAACTAAAAAAAATAACAATTAATCAATCACCAAAATAAATTAAAAAAACAGTAAAACAAATATTCCTTCTAGCACACTAAAAAAAACTATAACTTATAGTTTTGTCTCTGATGTCCATGATCTGCAGTTATTCCACAAAAATGAACTCCACAAAAATAGATTTGAAAAGCCCCAAAAATTCAAACACTTAATTAAAAAAATCATAGCCACAAGGAGAAATGGTAATCCACGTGAACCATAAAAATAAATTAAAGTAGAACAATGCTCCTGGAGAACTGAAAAGTAAAGGAAATAAAAAATAATGTTGATTAACATATAACCAAGTACTTTTGTTTTAGAAAACAAAATAGATGCACCCAAACATAGTTAAAATCTCCCTGTCCCCCAAGGAACCTATAAAAACACAGCTATCCACCCACACAGGACAAATAGCTCCAGAAGCATTATTAACAAAATGGCAATAATTCAATTAGCCCCATAAACACTATAATCAAAATAACATCAGTTATATAATAATATACACCCAATCCAATATACTAAAAAATTGTACTAATACATACAAAATGTGCACAATATACAAAGACTATGCAACTCAGAGTTAAACTACAACCTACCACTAAACTAATAAACCATAAAAATCCTTAACCTATACTAACATTTATAACCCTGCCCACAACCCCCAAACCACCACATCACCAAAAAGTATCTTAAAAAAAGTCTTACCTCATCCAGAGAGCAGCATCAGGGAAGCAGAATGTCAGCCACCAGGAGCAACCCAAAATTATGTAAATGGACCAAAAAAGGAAGGTAGCAGTAAACAAATGCCTGCTAAATGAAAATTTAAAAATAAACTGCAGTATACTATTTTTTAATATTTAACAACGGTATATGTATTTAAAAAAATGTATGAAAAATGTCATTGTCAAAAGTAAAATATGTTTCTTAAAAAAGCATATGAAAATATATTCAGAAAATGACAATGCACTTAAATGAAACATAGATATGTGAAATATTCTCTTTAAATACTGAAATTATAAACATAACAAAAACATACAGCATTCATTGATTTTAAGTTATGTTAAAAATCTAAGGGGCCCATTACGATGGCGGGCGGAAGCACAACCGCCGTGCTGGCGGATGCAAAAAGCACCAGTTACCGCCGGCACGCAGCAGTCCACACGCCCGCCCAATTACGATGCGAAAAGCAGGCCAAACACCGCCGGCAAGCCAGCAACACCGTCCGCCATCAAAGTGCGCCCGTACACGTAGCGGCGCAGCTAACTGACACACACCGTCCGACGAAACACGTCCCGCCCGGCGCATAAATTACGATGCCGCAAACAAACGGCTCCCACGGCCAAGAGATACCGTACGACAAACCGAAGCGGTAACACGGACGCCGAGCACGGACAACGAAAAGCGGCTCCCCGAGCATGAATCCAGCACTGCAGGCCGTCCCCATGCTCCTGCTGATGCACCACCAAGGACGCAACGTACCGCGGAGACGCAGGTAGGCACACACACAACAAGTGCACGCAAACAGCGCACACAGTGCAAGGGCGGAAAAAGCGGACAACCCCCCACCAGCGCGTGTACACAACACATCCACCATCGCATCCACATATGACACACAGGCCAAATCGTAACATCGCAGAACACATGTGTACACACCACCTGGGACTAGGAACCAACCACCCCGTCACGGCCCCAAAGCGCCGATGACGCCGCCACACATGCGCACAACGCAGAGGCCAACCGCAGCGCCATGCATGCGTCGCACACAGACACAGGGACACAACCAAGCAGCACACACATCAGCCCCACCCCGAACGCACATGACACGTGACAGGCCGGCCACAGACATGTCCCCAACGCCCAATTCACGGACAACACCCAACGCCACACAACCGACGCACACATGTCAGTGAAGACACGCAACAGCAGGACACACCCCAGTGTAACAAACATGGCGTAGCACACAGCGGCGGCAACACCAACTAGGAGAAGCAGGGCCCCTTCGGGAAGAGGAACGCCAGTACCACACAGAAACACCCATACCACCCTGCACATATGAACAAGACATATAAAACGGAACACCAAAGAGCCCGGGGACCGACAACAGGTGGCCCAAGAATAACATCCACACACAAGGCCCAACGCAGAGCGGAAAGGCAGCCTGCCGCCCACACAAGGGAGAGCAGACAGCACTGAATGACCTTCCATTCCAACTCCGAAACCACAGCCCTACGACAGAAGCCGGTGAATACAGCCATTGTCCAAGAATAGACCAACACAGGCATGCCGAGGAGACCGACCACACGGCAGATAGCGCATATCACAGAAGCACACAACGGACGGGGAAGAAAGAAGAAAACACTCCCCCATGTCGGCCACATGCAAGTTAATTGGAAGGAGTCACACAGCACTGACCTTGAACTGTCTGAGAAGCATGTGGGAAGAGGGCCCGTGTCCTCCAAACAAGCCAACAGAACACAAGTCCTGTCTCCCTACGACTACACAGAGCTCACAGCAACCCCGGAGCGTGCACATTGCAGACTGCACACACAGCCGGAGCACGCCACCTCAACGAACCGCTGCGAAATGGCAACCGCAACACACCTACCCAACTACGCCGAACAGCTCAAGCTGTACAAAACCAACCTGTGCCATACATTGGGATGCGATCTCCTGTCCCTGCTGAACGTAAGTTACCGACTGACTTACCGCATCACATTGTTCAGCTGCGTCATGCCCGTCTTCTACTGTCGGAGGTGTCCCTACCAGCATCCCGTCGAGATATGCCTCTCCAACCCGGCATGTCTGAAGGCGGACCTGCTACCACTACTCCTCCCTCTGGACGCACACGACAGGGCCTGCTCTGCCTATGGGGGCATGGCGTATGTGGCCAACATCGCACCCGCACTGAAATGGGACCACTGTGCCTCCACACGACGGATCATCGATAACAGCTACATCGAATGTCACCCAGCATGCCCCATCATGGTCCTCCAAGGGACAACCTACGAACAACACCTTGACAGCCACCATCCGCTTCATTGGCTGGCAAACATGTACACCACCAATGACATGGAAGCCCTGCTGGGCGGCATCGCATACCTGACAACCTGTAAATACGTCGGACCACAACGCAGGTTCCCGAGTGACCTATGATGTCCAACCCCGCACCCATGCTTAGCTTCCGCACGGACTGGCCAGTCACCACCACAACAGCCATACCAAACGACCGGCAACTGTAACCACACCATCAACGACATCGCCATGACATCGGATATGACCGGGACATGCACACTGTTCCCCATCACATCCAGGAACACCGCATGCATCGTGGGAGGCAGTGGCATGGGCTCTGTGTATCGCACCCACATGGACGGAACTGCACGAACAACCAGGACACGACATGGATCCAGCGCCCATGGACACACACACCGCTCAGTGGACATGAATAGGTCGCCTGGAGTCTGTGGGTGCTGCACCCCTCCCACCCCCGCCCCGGGAATCCCATACCAGGACCTTTGCATGGACGACAAGTGCATACAACAACAACACGACCCCAGTGACTGTGACATGTCCAGTAACCACCACAGTGCAACAACAAGTGGCACGCCGCTGCATGCACGCAAGCACATGCCCTGATGTCATCTCACATGCACGCGTGCATGAGGAACAACCGCAGCAAACCTGTCACATGGAACTGAGATGGACTGTGCCCATGATGCCAAGCGGTCTGGTAGGCTACATGTATACCGTCTGTGTCAAAGTCCGCAGCTCCGCAGCTATACGTAAATGTACATTAGCACAGCCTTGGCCAAGCAGATGTCACTCTGAAGCCCACATCCCACATGCAACAGCCAATCACATGTAACCCCACTCCCTATCCCATTTGCAATCATGCTCAGTATATCCTCAACATGTATTCCGCTGCCAGTAGTGTCCACTATACTGCATCACAGAGGACAGAAGACTCAATATAATGTTTGAAACCAAAACTGTCTCCGCTGACTCATTTCACAAGTACGAATGAGAGAGGATGAGAGTATGTGAAGTACACGGCAGTCGTGACATGACCATGTAGTCCACTGGTATTGGATGTCAACGCAAATGAGTAGCACTACTGTGGAAGACACACATGTGTCGTGTGAAGTCGTATGGACGCAGTGCTCAGGTGGGTGGGTGCGACGGGTAGATGCGCACATGCCAAGTTGGAGCACGCCGTGTTGGGAGGGGTCATGAACAGTACACCACCGCTTCCCTGGGCATTGTGAGAGGACACCTGTCGGGGGAGTGAACACGTGTGTGCATAGCAGCCGGGCACACGTACAAAGCGGTACCAGGCGCACCTCAGCCCACCCTCTGTGGACAAGCTGGATCCTGTTGTGCGCCCGCCATGCCCCTGACAAGGCACACACAGCCCCAGTCGACCAGGTGTAACCCCAACATAGTCAATCCGCACAGGCGATACAGGGCACGGGATGGCAGTGGAGCATGGTGTGTGAGAGGTCTCCTCGCGCTCCTCCTGGTCATATCACGCAGGCAATAGAACCTCAACGTCTAGCATGGCACAAGTCAGATGGAAGTGTAGGGGGACGCACCACAGCACGAGCAGCACTGACGTCACGGGAGGTGGCTCGCACCATCCCATCCATTGCCCATCATACCAACCACGCCACATGCCATTGCGACTAAGTGCAAGCGCGTGCGCCACCACCCCGAGCCCTCCCCAGAGAGGCCAAAGAGTGAATGTGTGGGCCATCAGCCACAGACGGACGCGGCCTGGCCGCAAGGGCAGCCACAGCCACTGGGTGTCGCAGGTGGCGGATCCGGAAGGCGAAGACTGTGATGCATAGTCCATGCAGGCCGGGTCTCCATTTGGGGCACCACGCAGGTGGACGGCGTCCCGCGACACATCATACCCTGAGACAGCCCACTCGTGCAACTGGACCCACACATACACTCCTTGCCCTCTCTGGTGCGAGCTTGGGGCTGCCTGTGCAAGCGCTAGCCTCGCAGGTGAGCATGCATATTGGGGGAGCGAGGGGAGGACATGAGGGCTGGGGCGAAGATGACTGTATCACTGTCAGTTAGTACAAGGGATGACCCAGATGTGGAAAGGAAGAGACGTGTCCCGTGTGTACTGCAACTAGTCGCCAATCCAACTACCCCCCATGTCCGGAATGTAAGCCCGCACCTAGGCCCGCCCATCCGCCACATCGAACATACCACCAGCACGACAACCTTCCCATTCGAAACACTGACTGGGGGTGGCGACCAGTGTACAATCATGTGTAGCCTACCCACGCGTACATGTGGGCCCTCCATGATCCATGTCACCTGCGGCAAAGTCATGACATGCGCAATGAGGGAAGTGAGGAGAGCTGTCCGCCCCACGCGCAGAAGGTGCATCAGCTCCACAGACCCAGCAGCGAGTCCAGCAGGGGTCACATGTGCAGGGGCAGCTGTGCCTGGTGTGAAGGCACATGCATATAGACAGCACATCGACCAATGTGTAGTCTGCCCACATCTACAGTCCATCATCATGCGGACATAGGAATTGAACACAGGGCAACACATCTTAGTTGGTGCACCCACCGTGACCAACAATGCGCAATCATCGACGTACCCGCCCTGTGCATGGCCCCCCACCCAACGGAGGCACATCCAGTGCCACCATCCCACACACACAAGCCTTCCACGGAACATGCTGTGTCCAATGGTCAGTACAGAGTCAGCGCCCATGTGGTGGATCCTGAACAGGAGACACATGCACACACATGCCAGCTCCCACTGTGTACGTCTGCCACCTGGCACGTGCAATGTAACCTCTCACCTGTGACGTGTGACTGCAAGCACACAGCCGTCTTGGCATGGGGCTGTCAATGTGGACACCTGTCAATGTTTCGGGAGGTGTGATCCGTACAGTGCTGTACATAGGGTGCAGTGCTGACACCTACTACTGTCTCATATCCCCTCGTGCCACAGGTCCCACTTGTTTTGGCCGCTCAGCCTGTGCCCACATCGTCGTCGTCGTGTGCCATACTCATCCAGCCGCGGAAGCAGTTCCATGCTCAGCAGACATTCATGTTGCCGTGGCGTTGCCGCTTGACGGATATGCAGTCAGTCCCCATCAGCACGCCCCGCAAGTCATTGGGGCCTAGATCCCCATGTGCATGCACATGGCAGTGGTTTGTATCACTAGCCATTGCCATTGGTGGGAGACCTGTGTAAGTGTATTGTGGCCGTGCCGTCCCAGCTTGACAGCTGGGCTGTGGCTCATGTGCTTGCTCAGTCATGTCAGTGATGTGTATGCGAAATTGCTATGTGTCGTGTTGCTTTGACATGTGTCCTCTGCCATTGTCCCTAGGCGGAGACCGAACATTGACCGCCCATACCAATTGCTGGCAGACATGGAGGATACGGAGGTCATTAGGAAGTTTCGGCTGGACAGGCCAACCCTGCATCGACTGTGTGCCATGTTAGAACCCCATCTCCGTCCCCGCAGGGTGTATCCGACTGCTGTCACCCCCACGGCTAAGGTGATGGCCGCCATGCATTTCTTCGCCACTGGGTCATTCCAGCACACAGTGGGCAGTGGAGGAGGGATGTCCCAGCCCATGTTCAGCAAGGTGCTGAGGGATGTACTGGCAGCCATGATGCTGTACCGGAACAGGTACATCCGCTTCCCCAGGGCTCGTGAATTGGCGGCAGTGAAGGGTGCATTCTATGCCCTTGGCAGAATCCCACACGTCGTTGGAGCCATTGACTGCACACATGTCGGCCTTGTTCCACCACAGGCCACTGAGCACCTGTACCGCAACAGGAAGCACACGCACTCCCTGAATGTGCAAGTGGTGTGCCTTGCGGACATGGTGATCACCCACGTGTGTGCAAAGTTCCCAGGCTCGGCCCATGACGCACACATAATGCGCAACAGCATCTTGCCACGACTGATGTCCAATATGCAACAGGATCGTGCCTGTATTGTCGGTGAGTATGTGGAGTGGTGTAGCGTGCTGGCTGTGCGATGCTGTCCCCTGTCCAGTTGGATTAGCAACGGTTCTCTGTGTCCCTCACACCCAGGTGACTCTGCGTATCCGAATGGGGCATGGCTGCTCAGTCCATTGAGGAATCCTCGCACCCCAGCAGACGATCGCTACAATGAGGCACATGGGAGGACCAGACGTGTGGTCGAGCGTACCTTTGGCCTCCTCAAGTCCAGGTTCAGGTGCCTGGACCGCACCGGGGGTGCGCTGGCGTACTCCCCACAGAAGGTGTGCCGGATAGTGGTGGCGTGCTGCATGCTGCACAATCTGGCCATTCGGAAGCAGATCCCCCTCATCGTGGATGACGGAGACCAACCAGGGCCCCAGCCCGCAGACCAGGACAGCTCGAGTGAGGAGGACAGCGGAGAGGAGGAAGCTGGTAATGTGCGGCAGCAGCTCATCGCCCGCTACTTCACTTGACGGTGAGTGTCCATGTACGACGGCTGATGTGGCTGTATCTGTGCAGGTGTGTGTGTGCTGTGTCAGGGTGGCCGTTTGTTCACTGCGTGCTGTGTGTCAACGCTCCATGGCCAGGGTAGTATGCCACTGTTGGTGGCTGTGGCATTGTGCCCTATAGCTCTGTGCGATGTGTGTACATTGCTTGTAGTTGTTGACATGTACTGTGTGATGGGTGTGTGACACACTCATTGAATGTGCTCCTGTTCTGTCTCCCACCCCTAGGTCCCTACAGGCCCTCCGGATTCAAATGCCATGCCACGCATCAGGTGCCTTTCCGCCCAAGGTGGCCGTTGTATTCCGTACAAATAAGACACAGGGCACAAACAGCAGTTAGTGAAAAAGGTGCATTTATTACAAACTGTGACATGTGATTGTGTGTAAGATGATGACAAAAGTGGTGCGTGCAGTGACAATGAGCTGTCGGTCATGGCTGCGTGATGATCAGGGTGTACCCACTGGTTCTATGTCCATAGTCCAACACACACATGCCATCCAGATGGCTGTGTGGAGTGGGATCGTAGTCCAAGTCAATGCAGTGGCTGGTCAAGGAAGGCTGGCGGAAGGCTGGCTGGCTGCCTCACTTGCGACTGGAGCGTGCGAAGTCCTCCCGGGAGATCTGTTTCCTCTTCGGACGGCCCCTTCCACGTTTGCGAGGGGGTGCCTGCTTGCGACATGCTGGTGGTTGAGGTGTGATCACTGGCTGTGGACGCAGGGGAACTGGACACTGCTGCTCCACCCTGCGCCCCGGCAGGTGGTGGCGGAGGGGAGCTGCTGTCCCTGGCTGTGACCTCACCGCCACCACCAGCTGTCCCATGAGGTCCACGATTTGGCCCATACGGGCGTCCATGGACCTCAACACCCCCAGCACCTCACGCGTGTCTGAGGCAGACCGGACCCATTGTCCTTGGGCCTCTTCATAGGCCCCAAGGACTCTGGCCATGTGAGGCAGGGCATGGCTCCCAGGGGAGGCTGGCGTTTCCCTGACCCTGCTCCTCCTACCAGTCCTGCTGCCACCGGCCTGCCCACTAGCCACATTGCTCACCACGGTCCTCGCTGTGGCTCCCAGGGTGGATCCAGTCGTCCGGGCCACCACCTGCGCTGGGGCTGGTGCCAGCGGAGACGTGGCGGTGGTGGCGGCGGTGGTGGTCGGTGCGGCGATGGTGGCGGTTGCGGCAGTGGTAGTGGCCACAATGACCGTGGGTGTGGCCGCAACGACAGTGGCAGCAGGGGGCTGTGAATGTTCAGCAGCCCTGGATGATGGGTTGGTGGGTAGGAGGGTCCTGGGGAGCGGCTGGGCCCTGCCACACCAGATGGGCCTGCTTGGTTGTCCGTGTCCGAAGAGGAGGACAGATCCTCCAGATCCGTGTGTCCTCGTTGGGGGCTTGTAGGCTGGCTGTGCTGGCTGCTGGCTCCATCCCCAGCATCCAGCAGTTCGTCACCTGTGGAGAGAATGAGATTAGTTATTGTGTTGCACCTGGCGAAGTATGTATTTGTCGTCTGACATTGACAGTTCGTGCAATCTCGTACATGGGTTTCCCGGAGGCGTGTGTGTGGCTGTAGCATCTGTAGTTGTGTGTGCTTGGCAATGGGACTGTGTGCTGTGCACATGTGGCATGGGACGGATTGGCCATGCCGATGGGTGTGTTGCTGTGCCCCTACTTATTGTGACTCTGGTGTATGCGGGCTCCTGGCCCATCCTGGGTCTGGTTTGTACTTTGCTTTTGGGGTTCAAATGGAACGCTTAGGAACGCATATGGCAACATGGGGGCCATGCCCCAGATTCGCATTTGGGAGGGAATATGCTTTTGGGGTTCAAATGGAACGCTTAGGAACGCATATGGCAACATGGGGGCCATGCCCCAGATTCGCATTTGGGAGGGAATATGCTTTTGGGGTTCAAATGGAACGCTTAGGAACGCATATGGCAACATGGGGGCCATGCCCCGGATTCGCATTTGGGAGGGAATATGCTTTTGGGGTTCAAATGGAACGCTTAGGAACGCATATGGCAACATGGGGGCCATGCCCCGGATTCGCATTTGGGAGGGAATATGCTTTTGGGGTTCAAATGGAACGCTTAGGAACGCATATGGCAACATGGGGGCCATGCCCGGATTCGCATTTGGGAGGGAATATGCTTTTGGGGTACATGCTGTGAGCCATGGGTGCCGAACGTGACATGTGTTGTGGCAGCATGACAGTGCATGGTTTGAGGTGTGTGCATGCTTGACATGGCCTGCATATTTGCTGTCTGTTGTGATTACTGGACATGGCATTGGACGCATCGTTATGAGTGAGTGATGGTTGTGTGCCAGCCAACGTATTGCAGTTGTCCCATCTCCTTGGTGTGCGTGCTGCCCTGTGCCATGTGCATCACTGCAGTGCTCGGGGGGGTGTGGCCCATGTTGTGTGTTGTTGCTCACAGTGTGTCGTGCACTTCATTGACTTCTGGCACATGGTTGGTAATGGGCATGTATCTTAGCGTGACTGCTGTATGTGTGGCAGCTGTGCGGATGACATGCCTTTCATGAGACTGGGGCTGACGGATGGGATGGATGGTATGTTGTTTGTGCATGGTGTGTCTGTGTGTTTGATGGGTTCAGTGGTGTTCGTGTGCATTTATGTTGTTCCGCTCTGTTGCGTCTAGTGTTGTTTGTCTTACATAGGCGTAGTTGTGGGGTGTGTGGTTGACAGGCAGTTGGGGCTACATGGACAGGACTTCAATGGTGTTTCGGTTGTGTGTGATGAGTTGCACAGTGGCTGCCGTGTGGTACTATATTCAGTGTGGCTTGTGCATGCAGACGTGGCTCCTTGGGTGTTGCTATGTCTGTGATGGGTCATGTGGGGTGTGAGTCTGTTGTTCATGTCCGTGTGCACATTGTTCACTTGTTCGTGACGGTGGGCGGTGCTGCGTGTTCGTCTGCTACGTGACATGTCCCATGTGTTGGTCGTGTTACGGTCCTCATGCCTCCAGTAATCCGGCCCTGTCCAGTTTCCCACCTGCAAGTTGTTCGTGCGTGCACTGTACTGGATGCCACATGGCTCTAAGCGGGGGTGCTCCATGTTGCAGGTCTGTGGGGGTGGGAGGGTGTTGTGGGTCGTGGGGGTGGCTGGATACCCACTGACACCGATTGCTGTGGACCGTGATGTCTGCCTTTCGGCTGTCGTTGTGCACTGCGGTGGCTGACACGTGGGTGTGGGGTGTGGGGGATGCTCCTCCTTGCTGTGCTGTGGGACTGGGGCCTGGTGTGTGTTGTACTTGGGCTGTCCACCGTCCCACCCACTGCACTTTGTGTTCCTGCCACTTACCTGTTACTTGTCGGTTGGTGCAGCTGTGGCGGACACATGGGTGTGGTGGGTGCTCGTTGTGGCGCTTCTGGCATATTTGGGGACCTGTTGGTGGTTACGTGGCTGGCTTAGTGTACACATGTCCCCACGCATCTTGCAGTTGTTCGGTTTGGGCTGTGTGTGGTGGTGTCTGTTGCATGTGTGTGTGATGTGTTGTGTATTGTGTGCTGGACATGGGGGTGTTTGTCCCTGGGAGCTGTGGCATGGTGGTAGTGCATGTGAGTACATAGCGGTGTGCTGGTATACATTAGTTTGTACTTACCAGCCTCCACTCCCCCTGCTAATCCGGCGAGGATCTCCGGATGGATTACGACTCGCACCTTCTCCTCCCACGCTTTGAAGGTCTTAAAGAGCGCGGGATTCCCTCCGCCAGTGACGGCAGCCAGCTCTCTGTTTTTGCCCTCCTTCTTCTTGACCAGGCTCTTGACGTCATTCCAACGTTTGTTAATCTCGACTCTGTTCCTGGGCAGGGTCCCGACTGCATTGACCTGGTCTACGATCCGGTTCCACATTCTGTTTCTGGTGGCTAGTGGTGTGTGCTGGACCATGTTCCCATAGATTTGTGGGTACACCTTGATGATCTCGTCGACCATGACCGTCAGCTCCATGGGCGTGAACTTGGGCATCCTTTGTGGTGCCATGGTGTTTGTGGTGCTGGTGCGGTGTGTGTTGTGTAATGTGCAGGGGGTTTGTGGTGCCGGTGTTTGGTGGTGGTGGTGGTGGTGGTGGTGTTTGGTGGTGGTGGTGGTGGTGGTGGTGGTTGTGATGTGTGCGTTTCTGTGGTGTGCTGCTGTCCTTGCTGTGTCACTGTGTCCTCTCCTCTCCTCTCTGGTTTGCAATGTAGCAAGGGGTTGTGGTCTGTGGGAGTGCTGCTTTTGTACTCACCTATGTGGGTGTGTCCTCATGGTCTGTTGTTTTCAGGTGTGTTGTGTCTGGGGTTCTGGCCTTTGTATTTTTTGTTTGTCCGGGGGTGTTTTCGGGATATGTACTGTGCTTGTGTATTTGTGCGTGCCTTGCTGTGTGGACTTGTTGGCCATGTTGTGTGCTATTGGTTTTGTGTGCGGATGGTTTCTGTGCAGGTACGTGGGCGCCATGGCTTCTGCCGTGTCGATTCTCATCGGCGTTGTTTGCGCTGGCGGGCGGTATATTTGTGGTTTTCCGCGCTCATGTCGGTGCGATCGTAATTTCACGTGCGGTGTGTCGGCCGTGAGGGCGGGCGGTTTTGTGTTGTCGTGCGTGTTTCCGTCCGTGGCGGGCGGTTTGTCTCCGACTCGGACGTTGGCGGGCGGTATTTTGTGTGCTTTTTCCGCCGATGGCGGTATTCGGTTTGTGTAATCGTAATGGCGTGGTCGGTGTTCAGGCGGTGTGTGCGGGCGGATTTTTGCCGCTTCCATGCCTGGCGGAATTATTTACGCCGGGTATCGTAATGTGCCCCTAAGTATATTAAAACATTAGTATAAAATATTAAAAATGTATTAGTATGTTTAAAATAATAATTACTATCTAACAGTTCAGAAATAAGTTTATTAAGGGAAATGCAAATCTCAATACAAAAAACAAATTAATAATATACAGTCACATGAATCAAAATTTTTGGATACAAAGAGAAAATAGTTGAGTACAAAATTAAAGTTGGTCTTCTAAAAGAAAAGGATTAATGAAAGTATATAAATACATCAACAACAAAACAAAAGATTTCAATTCACAGAATACAAAAATGATAATGCAGGATGAAAATGATCCTGTAATAAAACGTAATGAAGAAAGTCATGGAGGTTTGGAAACTTCTTGTTGTGCAGGAGATAAAAAAGAGGAGCGTTTAGCACTAGCTTCAATGAACGATGTAATAGGTAACCACAAATACAGACGTTTCGTTGCCATCGTAATAGGGTACACAAGAGCTGTATCTAATCTATGATTATAACAAATAGCATACCACCAGGCTTGATAGGATAATTTGGTAAAGTCTTTCCAATTTTTAGTAATCTGCTGAAAGGCAACCGCCAGTAATAGGTCTACTATTTTTGTGTTAGAAGTGCGTTCTGACCATACCGGAGATAAACTTCCCAAAAATACGTTAGAAACAGAGAAAGGATATTTGGAATGAAAAATTAAATTGATTTGAGCCCACACCTTTTCCCAAAAACGGTAGACAAGCGGACATGTAAAAAGTAAATGCTGTAGATCCGCATGTGGAGAAGAGCACGGCCAGCAGTCGTCTAAAATATCAGCATGTCTTTTATGTAGAGCAACTGGAGATAATAAAAGCCTATTATATATAAAAAAAGAGTGTCTGTGTAGTATTAGCAGCTCTCGAGGATTTTCTGATTTTACACCATATCTTATTCCATGTGTTTATGGACCAGTTGACACCTAAATCTTGTTCCCAGGAGAGTTCCGTCTTAGTTTTTTCTCGTGTAGCACATGAAAAATGTAAGTAATTGTAAATAACAGAAGCCTTGAAGTTGGCTTGTAACAGGGAGTGTAATTTATCAGTTGAAGGGGGAACCGAATCAGTGGAAGAGTTTGAAGGTATGTATCGGGTATAGGCAGTCAAGAGAGCTTGTTTTAAGAGTGTATATTTAGAATGGAAGGACATTGGAAGGTCATAAAGTCTTTTAACCTACTTAAAAGACATAATCTGATCTTGTATATATAATTGATGAATCCAGATTAGGCCTTTTGCCTCCATGATTTCCAATAGAAGGGTTTGTCACGTATCAATATCATTTTATTATGCCATATCGTGGAGTTGGAGAAAGAAGTCCAGTTAATGGAATCCACTGAAGAAGTGGGTTTCAGAATTTTGGATGTGTATTTAATTATGGGGGTTGAAAGGTGTTGTGGTTTGCGTGAGAACGATAGATATTCTTGAAAGGAAAAAGGGGAAAGAAAAGAAAGTTCAAGTTTGGCCCATAAAGGGTAATCTCCGGAGGGATGAGAGAGCCATCTTGATGCTTGACGGAGACAAAAGGTTTTGATATATAGGAAAATTGGGAAAATTGACACCTCCCTCTGACTTTGGACGAGTCAATTTTGATACAGACATGCGTGACCTTTTATTGCTCCATAAGAAAGAGGATAACAAAGAATTTATTTTCTTGAAAAATTTTAAGAGAATGGATAATGGGATATTGGAGATTGTATAAAGAACTATGGGAGACAGCATCATTTTTATGGTATCAAGATGGCCCCACCAGGATAGGTAAAGAGGGTGCCATTTAGCAGTCAAAGAAGTTATTCTTTGTATACAATTATCCATACATTTTGAAATTGTGTTAGAAATGGATGGAGTAAAATGTAAACCCAAATACTTAATATATTGAGGACACCAAGCAAACTTTGAGGAGGCAAAGTCATCTTTAAAAGTATATTTCGTTAACGGTAATATTTCACATTTATCTTTATTTAATTTGTACCCAGAGACAGCTGCAAAGGAGTCAACTTCATGTAGGAATTCAGGGAGAGAAGACTGGGGTTGTGAAATGAATAACAATATGTCGTCAGCATATGCTGCCAGTTTGATATGAGTGCCATTGAAGTTAAAGCCATGAATGTCCATATTTTGGCGAATTCGTGATAGGAAGGGTTTTAGGGCTAAATTAAAAAGAAACGGGGACAATGGACAACCTTGACGAACACCCCTACCCAAATTAAAATAAGAGGATATGGTGCCATTAGTGCACACAGCTGCTCTTGGGTTAGAGTAAAGAAGTGAGATTAAGGAAATTATTTTAGGTCCAAAGCCAAACCATTGAAGAGTTTGGAAAAGGTAGGCCCACTCCACTCTGTCAAACGCTTTTTCTGCGTCTAATGCAATGGCTCACAAGGGATGTGAAACATGAGAGGACTTAGACAAAATATCAAAAAATAAACGGGTGTTATCTGTGATGAAACAACCTTTAACAAATCCTGACTGTTCCACCTCCAACAAATTGGGCAAATGGGAATCCAATCGTAATCCCAGGGATTTTGAAAAAAAAATTGTAATCGACATTAACTAGAGATATGGGCCGAAAATTTTTACAATATCTCAAGTCTTTGCCATCCTTGGGGATAAGACAAATGAGAGCTTCAGAGAAAGAGCCTGAGGATTTGCCTGAGGACAAAAAAGAATTTAATAAAATATGTAATTTAGGGATTAATAGGGAGGCAAAATGTGTGAAGAATTCAACAGTGAAGCCGTTCGGGCCTGGGGCTTTATCTTTTTTAAGTGCCAATAGTGCAGCATGTAATTCTTTTTGCGAAAGGTCGAATTCTAAGGTAGAAAGGTCTGGTTGAGTAAGAGGTGGTCGTTGGATTTCGGACAAAAACTGAGAGATATGCTGCTCTGTGGGAAGGGCTTCTGATGTGTATAGTGTTTTGTAAAAGTGAAAAAATTCATTTAAGATTTCATCGTCTTTATATTTCAATGATTGCTGTTCATCCATAATGGATTCTATATTGAGTTTGTTATGTTTGACCTTCAAATAGTTAGCTAGTACTTTGCCGGCTTTATTCTGCCCACCATAAAACTTCGCACTGGATTTGAATAAATAAGTAGAAGCATTATTCGTCGACTCCTTATTAAAATGAAATTTAGCGTTAATAAGTTCCGACAAACAATCTTTTGATCTTGAGGAATAAAAAGAATGCTCCAGTCTCTTTATCTTGGCTAAAAGAGATGCAGTAAGTTTTTGCAACTTTTTACGCTTTTTGGATACATAACCAATAATAAAGCCCCTAGCTGCTGCTTTGAAGCGTCCCATATCACATGAAAAGGTAAATCATCGGTTTGATTAAATAAAAATACTCATTAAAAAAGAAGTAAATGTGGAAGTGAATATCGGGTCCAAAGAAGAGTATTGTTGAAGCGCCATTTGCGAGGAGTGCAGGGTTTCTGTAAAATATCTAACTGCATAATAATAGGAGCATGATCAGAAATTAGGATGGAACCAATCTCTGCTGCCATTAATGATTCTGATATACTATGTGAGATGAAAAAATAGTCCAATCTTGATTGAGTATGGTGAGCTGGAGAGTAATAGGTATATTCTTTGGTAGTGGGATTGCAGAGACTCCATGCATCAATGAGCTTATATTGTTTAATAGTCTGTACGAAGAGTCTGTGGGCTTTAAGAGGAACAAAGGAGACCATTGAATTACGGTCCAAAAAGGGATCAAAAACTTGGTTACAGTCACCTGTAAGAATAAAATTATCATCAACACAATTTGCAAGTTGCTGAGCTAAGGATAACCAAAAGGAGGGGTCACCAACAGTGGGTGCGTATATATTTAATAAAGAAACTGGAGCATTATCAATCAAAAGTTTAGTTAGCAACCATCGACCATTTTCGTCAGAGCATTGTGACAGTAGTTTAACAGAAAGTGTTTTACGACATAAGGTCAGAACCACATTTCGCTTGCCATCTCCTGGTGAGTAAAAGACCTCTCCAATCCAACCTCTCTTCAATTTTAAAGATTCCTCTGCTGTTAAATGGGATTCCTGCAAACAAGCTATATCTGCACCCAGTTTGGCCAAGTGAGTCAGAACTCTTTGCCTTTTAATAGGAGAGTGTAAACCTCTTACATTCCAAGAAACAACGTTTAAAGACATGAGGTAAATGGGAGCGTAGGTATAGAAACAGCCATCCATATAAGAAAACAAGTAATAAGAGATATACCAAGAAACAGACCAACTTTCTGCAACATAGAACAATATTACGGTAGAGGAGTAAAGACAAGAATAAAAAAATGAGTTAACATGCGACAAATGCAATGTAAGATAAGAAAGAACAATATGTATGAGATCGAAAAAGAATGATGGGATAGGAATAAGTCAGGTAAGTATAAATGAAAAAATAGAACAAGAGAAGAAAGAAAGAGTGAGTAGAAAGAGAGGATGTGTAAAGAAAAGTTTGAAGCAAAAGGCAAAGAAGAGCTGGAGAAAAAAGAAGTTGTTAGTAAAAATAGCAAAAAGAAAAAAATGAAAGAAACTGTACCTAGAATGAGTCCAAAACATAAAAAGGGTGAGGGAGGAGGCCACATGGAACGATGACACGTCCGGACTCCACGAGGTGAGACGGGGAGACTTCAGGAAGAGCGACCACAAAACAAAAGGGTTAGACAATACGAAGAGGAGCCTGTAAGGAGAAAAAAAATTTGATTAGAGCAAACAAAAAACATTGTTAAAATACGAACACTTAGTTTAACTTTATGATTATGAACCTACAATTTCAAACATAAAGTAACAATGAGTAGAACAGGCCAGTGTTTAAACTTATAAATGAACTGTGAACTTCACAAGAAACTTAACAAAATAGATATATAAGGCTATATCTAGGAGTTGTTATGAAAAAGGAGTCGTCATGGGCGTGATTTAGGAATGTCCATCTTCTCCGGGCAGTGTGAATTCAGGAAACTTTTGAGTTTGATGGGGTCCTCATAGGTGACGATGTTATTGTTGAAAGTTACTTTGAACAGGCATGGATAAAATAAGCCAAATCGTGCACCAATAGAACGTAAAGCTGGTCTCATGGCCAAAAATTCCTTTTTTCTGTCTGCTGTAGACTTTGCATAATCCTGCGAGAAAAAAAGTTGAGATCCTGATGACGAAATCCGCTTCAAGGACCGGACCGCAGCCAGTACTTTGAGAAGATCCGTATATTCAAGTAAATAGAGAAGGATACCCCTTGGTTTACGTAAGGCAGATGGTGAAGAATGGAGAGGACCCAGCCTCTGAGCACGTTGAATATTCAAGACAGTGGTTTCTGGTAAGTTGAGCACCTTCGGCAAGAATGACTTGAAGAAGGCTATAGGGTCAGAACCTTCTGAGCCTTCCGGCAAACCATATATGTGAAGATTGTTCCTCCTGTTTCTAATTTCAAGATTTTCAATCTGCTTCTGACAGGATATAACCTGAGATTGAAGGACTGCAACCTGAGCGCAAGCCACACCCAGGGAATCTACACAATGTTCAACCCCAGTAATTCTCTCTTCCATTATTGCCCAACCGTCAGTCAAAACTTGTATCTTGGAATTTGTCTCCTCTACAAATGGGCGGAGTGTGCGAATTTCTTCTAGAAGAAGATCCATTGAGACTGATGTGGGTTGTTTAGGTGGAGAAGGGGGATCCTTTTTCAACCGCTTAGTTGACACCTTGGTGGCTGTAGAAGAAGAAGTGGAGGCACTTTTAGGAGAGGAGGTCAAAGAATCATCCATTTTGGTATGGTGAGTATAAAGGTCTGAGCGAGAAATAAATGAGCGATTTGCGGGGGTCACCAGAGATCTTACTGTTTTCAGTCTGCCCATAAATATGACGACTAGGAATAGTATCCCCTCAAGTATGAGTTACGCAAGTGGAGCCTCTAGCATTGATAACAGCAAGCGCCTCAAACATCAGGTAAAAAAGTGACCATTATAATGAAGTACTGCAAAGTCATAACCTGTAGGAATTGTCCTGAACAGAAAAACATAAAAACCATATGGCGCAGAGAGAATATCAATAGTCGAGCGTGAAGGAAAAGGTTGTTAATTCACACATGAAAAAGGCTCCATGCAACCCACTGGTGACTGGGAGAAATGATAGTTATCACAAAGAAAGCCTTGCGGCAGAGAAATGGTACTCTGTACTTCAACAATATCACCTCAAAAAAGCATAAGAGCAAACAATGCCATAAATAATGTTGCCTGCTTAAATACTATGTTGACAAAAAGGAAACATGAAATAAATAAGCAGGGTTAGTCATAATAGACAGTCATCTTTTGACGTAAATTGAAGCGCGCTGAATTCTATGAAAGTCCTTCACTGGAGGGCATAGGAGACTCAAAATGGCCACTGATATAGCTGTCAGAGAAGGAAAAGCCCCTGGGAATTGTTAGAGGCAAAAGGAAATAAGTCACTATGAGCAATGCCCAATGAAATAAATCTGCTTCTAGGCAATTTGCAGCGCAGTATGAGAAAAATGTAGCAATGTAACCAAGGAAAGGAAAGTCTCCTCAGGACGCTGGCAGCTTCAAAATGGCGGACGCCACATTGCATGAGGGAAAAGGAGGAATTCTAACCACAAAACGGGTCTCTTCCGTGATGAAAAGTGTTCCAGCAGTTACCGCCTATGCTCCGACGATCGCGCTGTCATTTCCGCTGTTTTTCTCCGTGGCAGGACATCGCAAATCCATCGTCTTCGCCGTCGGCACCGGGAACGTCACGGAGATGCCGCCATCATCCTTGGGCGCTAGCCACGCCCCCCCCCCAATAATTACTATCTAAAAACAAAACTTATGTTACATAAGCAATGTAAAGCATTTATTTCTAGTAGCAAAACAACAGTACACTACAACCAACATATCCTAAACTACAAATTCACTAATCCCTTCCAACGGAAGCTACTTCAGGAAAAGTGTTGGACTCTAAAGGGGTTAGATTTACTATTCTCGTTCGAATCTAAATTAAATTAGGGAAAGTATTGGACACTGAACTGGTTAGATATCCTATTACAAGTTCAACTAAACTATACTAGGGAATGTAGTGGACGTTTAATGGGTTAGATTTACTACTCCCACTCAAGTCTAAGCTAGAACGAGGAAAGCACTGGACACTGAAAGGGTTAGTTTAACTATTCCCACAACCAACTTAAGCTACATTAGGATAAATGTTTGGGCTGAAGGGGTTTGATTTACTATTCCCACTCCAATGTAAGGTATGTTAGGTAAAGTGTTGAACACTGAGGGGGTTATAGTTACTATTCCCACACCAATCTAAGCTACACTGCGGAAAATTTTGGACACTGAAAGAGTTACATTTAATAGTCCCATTCCAATCTATAGTATATGATGGAAAGTAATGGACATTTAATGGGTTAGATTTACTGCTTCCACTCCAGTCTAAGCTAGAATGAGGAAAGCACCAAACACAGAAATAGTTAGATTTACTATTTCCACTCCAATCTAAGCTACACTGGGGAAAGTGTTAGACACTGAAGGTGTGAGATTTATTGTTCTCAATCAAATCTAAGCTACATTGGGTAAAGTAGTGGACACTAACGGAGTTAGATTTACTATTCCAACTCTAATCTAAATTATAAAGAAGGTGTTAGACATGACTAGGGGTAGAATAACTATTCCTAGTACAACATAAGTTACATTGTTGAAAGAAAAATACTTTATTAATGAATATTAAACCTATCCACTTCATCCAACACTTCAATGAATTAAAATATTTTTACAAAAAAAAAAAACTCCATAATAATTATAACACTCATTTTTTTTTATTATTTACGATTTAATACATTTAAAAATAGTATATAAATTAAAATCAACATCATTTAAAAAGATTGTAGTCAACATTTGTATAAAAGGTAATATTTCAAAAAATGTTATTAAAATTAGAAATAGCATTGTAATAAATGTTAATAAACACTAATCTCAATTTGTAATATTAAAACAAAAGCATTAAAAAGCAAATATTTAATAAACAAATAATTTTGACATTTTAAATATTACAAAAATGATATAAATTATTATTCTACAAATTTAAATTAAAAAATAATGTAATGACAAAAATACGAAAGTAATTAGAAAACATTTATTTCTGCAAAAATTACATTACATTATCTACATTTAAAATATATAAAAATATAAAATTTCAAATTATTTATGTAAAAAATATTCCCAAGATAATTTTAAAATACTGTTAAAAATATGTTAATTAAAAAATCATACTACTCAAAAATATATATTTACTTTTTTTGTTTAAAAAAATAATTACTAATACTTTATAAAACACTTCCAACCCTTTACACTATAAATCCTAGATACCGATAAAATAAAAAAGTAACCATTTACATCAACATTTTAAGCTAACACATATAAAAAACAATATACTATAAATGAAAAATGTATTAAAAATAATTATCACTTATAAAAGCAATTTTAAATATACAAAACTTTTTAGAAAAATCTACCCACCCAATTCCCCTCTAAAACCAACTTCACACATAAAATATTTAAACAGTTACCTAAAAAGAAAACCCTATAAAAATTCCAAAGCTAAAATAATATAGAAAAAATGATTGGTGCTACGGTAGAGGATCACGGGCTAACACTCCGTCTGTGCCATACACGGCGAACCCAATCACCACTTGACCCTTGAATCAAGGTGCCGTCCTTTGCCACTACGCACCGCGAACTTTTGGAAACGCGTTTTTGGACAATATATTATGAGTGATTACGAGGATTGACAAAGGGCTCACGGTACAGTGTATTTTTCAAATATAACATGTTTCAGGTTGTCATGTTGGAACATTTTGACTGAAGCATACTCACAATCTGCAGTGAGAGAGTACAGTTAGTTATTTGGAGTGTTGTTTTTTGTGCTTTACGAGTGTTTGGAGAATCGGTGGATTTACAATATTGCCCAGAGGAAGCCTTTGTAAGTTGAAACAAATTGGCTGCGTGTTTGTAGTTGTGGATGAAAAACTAATTAAATAAAGAGAGAAAAACCTACCACCTTGACAAAGACCTATGAGTTATGATTTGTGTTGATGGTTAATTAATACTCAGATTTGTTAGTTGCCTCTCTTTTTTGTGAAAACCTTTTGAATTTATGGTCAATGAGCAGCTGACCATTAGAGGTGGGCAATGTGGGAGCACTGTTACAGTGATGGCTCCAAGTGGTGTGGCATTTGGTTCCCTGGCTAATTTTGTTTGTTCAGTATAGCAAAAAATGATATACAATAAGAAATTTTACAAGAATATTATAACAACGATATTAAAAACATCACTAAACAATATTCTTACCCGCATATCATGCCTTTGTTTTTGATGTCACAATTATATAGGCAACAATATTCCTAGAAAATGATATTTCCAACTCAGTTTCTTGGTAATACACTTGCTTCACCCCATGTAATGGACATGAAAGGAGTAGGAGATGGTCAAGTGCTGTATGAAGACATATCAGCTGTAGTAAAGCATGCAATCATGTGTAGAACAAAACAGAAACAACTACAAAACACACAAAATGAGAAACTTACATCAGTGAGCAAGTCATCATCTCCAGATGTAGACAGGTGAAAAGGCAATGCCTTCAAGGGGGATAGCATTTTATGGGTTTTGGATTGCTACTAACTGGAGAAGGAAAATAAATATTCTTTCAAGTTATAAAATATAGGCTTATCTGTTTTGGGTTGAGGGCTCACGTATGTAAGGACTGAGATGAGGAAGATGCATGAAGGAGTACTATCAATTTAGTTGGAAATTTAGAATATGAGAATACCCATCTAATAAGATATACATCTTGATTAAAAAAAAGTTGCTTGCTGAGATTTATTCTTTTAATATAAGCAGCATATGAAGTTGGAACAGTCAGCCTATGTGTAAAGAAAGAATATGGAGATGGATAAACAACTCTCAATCACAGTTCCAATGTGGAGAGACAATGAAACCGTCTAATCAATGGAAAGAGGGTGTGGCCTAATGGCTAGAGTGGTCAACCTCGGAGCTGGGGAACCGGGTTCGAGTCTCAGCAGGGATGTTCAACATACTGTGATTCTGGATAAATCACTTAATCTCCCCGTGCCTAACAAAAATTAATGTGTCCATCTGTAATGCAACTGGAGCTCATGTAAAGTGCTCTGATACCTTTGGGTCTAGTTTGCGCTACATAAAACTCCCCCCTAAAACAAATTTGCAAAAAAAAAAGTCAGGTTTCACACCTTGTACACTGGAGAACAGTAGGCAGCATTTGAGTTGGGTTAATTAGGTTGTCATGTTGTCGAAGGGCAAATTGACAATGGGACTCTCTGATTTGGATGAATTAGGACTAAGGGCCTTATTACGAGTTTGGAGGTCCGACCAGCGTACAACGACATCTGTCCCCACCAGCACCCCATGGCGAGTTAACCACGGGGTCCGCATTGTGGAGGTGGGGATTCTTGCGGCGGCGGCGGTGGTGAGTACTTTTTCCAAAAATATCTATGCCTGTGTGTGCATTTCCACTGCATATGTGTTGGATGCACACATATCCATGATATATGTGGAAAAATACCATATACCCATTATCGGGGTTCAGCCCATATTTGGGCAGTTCTGGGAATAGGGGTTTGGTATGAAAATGACTCACCTGTATATTGCCGCCGCACACAGGGCCGTAATGTTCGGGGTAAACATTCTGCTGTAAAGGGGGGACCTGGAGACAGGGACCACGTTGGACTCGGCCTGGAAGAAGAAGAAAGAGGTGAGTATGAACCCCAAATCCTTCGTCACCACCACCTTGAAGCAGTCAGTTGGACTGCCGCGGTGCGCTCATGGATCAGGCATCTCATAATACACACAATGGTGCAGACCCCCTGTACTGCCCTGTGGCGGATGCCTTTCCCGATTACAAACCCGGCAGTTGGCAGTCTGCTGGCGGTCTGGGCGGTTCAGCGGTGGTCTTCCCAAAGTCAAGCTGCCCAACTCATAATACAGCGGTTGGATCGCCGAGCTCTCCATGCTCGTACTGCCATCACAGATACTGAGGTCCACAGGACAGCCAAACTCGTAATAAGTCCCTAAGTATGTTGCCATACTATTTCATATATCAACCATGCTCAGGCTCCTTGCATGTGGAAAAACATACACACGTAATTATAGTGAAAAGTATGAAACATTTGAAGAGTTATTTTTATACTCCGATGCCCATCAACATGGCCACTGTGCTACAAAGTGACACGCTCCTAATGCATACCGCGTACACCTTACAAGGCCATATAGTAGCCAACATGGGTCTATAAAGTAGTCCTGTTCTCATAGGAAGAAGTACAAATAATAGAAAGGATAAGTGAGGATATCATCTGCCAGTATACCATTGAAATAAAGGGCCTAGTGGCACATGAATTACAAAAAGCAAGAAAACATCATTCTGCTAGACCCCGAAGACCTAAAGAATATCAACATTTTTCTTCAAGAAAGTGACAGAGTCCCTTACTGAAGAGGGACTTAGAAACTCTTTCTAACATTATGACTTACAGACTTTCACAGGGACCAATCCATTTGGTATAGCTGACACAGGCTCTATAATATTTGGCCTTAAATTGCACCTTGGTCCCAGTCAACCTTGACTATTGACTTGCATTGGCATTTTATTTTTCTTGGTGTTTTTTCACTTTAATTCTTTAAAAATGTGTATCCGCGGTTCTCCTTTTTGGATTTTTATACTCGTAGACCTTTTCACTTTATTTTAAAATTGGTTGTGGAGCTTTATTGTGTTTGGTGAGACTTTTTCTATAAAAATACAAAAACAACAGTTGATGGACAGAATGCAAAACAATGTCATACATTCACCCCGGTACAGAGATCTGGGCCTAAATCCATCGTTTTTTTGCTCACCATGCCATTCCAGTTTGAACCCAGCCATATGCAAATCAGTCTTGACCCTGTACCTCATGGGAACAGTCCAGCCCGAACTGCCAAGCCAGGTCCTTTCTATATTCATGCACTGCTTAATTACTTTATACATTGCCTTTGATTTAATCCTGACTGTTTTGTGTCACATTACCAGGGATTGAGCCCAGGTTTATTTGATTTAATATATGTGATAGCTAGCAGGTGGTGGTCTCTTCCTTTGAGGTGGACACTTGTTCACCCCAAATTCTACAATAACTACTTTTATTTTTTACTCTATTTTTGCCTTTCCCTATGATATATCATTACATTTCTCAATGAGGGGTACACTAGTGGAACCATTAAATCATGATGGTTGTGGTATAAGACCATATGACGTCAATTCCTGGGAAGATTCACAATGGAGGTCATACAACAACACTTTCCGTGATGTCATTGAGATTATAGGGTGTGTGATGTCACTTCTGCTACCCCAGACATTTGGTGAATCGATGTCGATGCATAACTTGCACCTAGCCACTATATGCTCTCATCGAACTGTTACAGCTCTGTTAAAACCAGTTGTGATATTTTACACACTTAATGGTCCTGCCCTAACCTTGCACACTACTGGTTACAGATTTTGTTATCCATGAAGATGTCTTCTGGTTATCATTTGCCAGATATTCCTGCAACTAATATCCACTGGCGAAGGTGGTTTGCAACAGCTTTCTCCATTGCAAAACTATGCATACTTTGGCCCCAGAGGTCACCAATGGTCCCAAAACATGCTGATTGGTTCAAGGAAATTATGAATGTGGCCAGACATGAATGCATAATATCCAGTTTCAAATATCAAACATTTGTCTTTGGCATGATCTAGGGGCTTTTTGCGATCTTGCAGGAAACATTTGACCTTTACACCTTGTGGCCAGTTAGATGTGTACTTTCATACCTAGTGACATATGATTTGGTTGCATTGATAATCTTGACCCTCTTTACCCACTGGGTGATAGTTGCAAACGTTCTCAATGTTCTTATTATTTTTATTACTCACTCCCAAAGACAGCAATCTAAATTTCCTCAACCACATTATTACTTTAGCAATAAATGTAAACTATCAACTCAAACTTACTATGGGAATTAAAACGTTTCTGCACCACCAGGATTTAAATGAAGTCATGCATGCATTAGTCTTTTCCAGACTGAACTTCTGGAATGCCATCCTCACTGTTAGAAATGTGGTTTCTGGCTGGCTAGGGTATGCACCCAAGCCAGGCAGAACCCACCACTCTAGTCATGGGTAAGGGAGTTATACACCCAAGATAAACCCTGCTCACCCCCTTGGTAGCTTGGCACGAGCAGGCAGGCTTATTCCAGAGGCAATGTGTGAAGTGTTTGCGCAACACACACACCAGTGACACAATAAATACACCACTAAAGAGACTCCACACAATACTGTATAAAATATATAACACAAAGACCAAACATGACATAAACCATAAATCACTTTGCCGACTAGGCAACTGTCATAACATCACAGTTAGTGCAATAAGATAAGACGTATATGTTACACACATCATAAGAACACCATCACTGCGCATACAAATGCAGATCCTGAAATAAGACTCGTTATTCCGGCTGTGCAAGGCATAAATGACATATATCATGATATCAGGGCATAAGATGTAACAGACTATAAAGTAAAGACACATCAATCACCATATTTCTCCATAGCCACACAGGCCACCAAATATTCCCCGAAGAGCACTGGGTGAAGCACACCTGCACTCGTAAGAATGCTATATGTTATTGGTGGTACAATGAGCCCTTTGGAGATAAATGCTGGTATAAACTGTTGGCCGCAGAAACACCTGCATGCCTACAACACAGAATACAGTAATTTCTGAGAACTCCTTAATCCAAGAAGTGGGGGCCACTGTCGAGATCTCCATCCTGCAACCGCAGCAGAGAGTCAAGGCCCTCAAGGTATGGGCCATCAGGGGGAGGCACCGGCACTTCAGAAATCAGCGGGGAGCTCTCACTGAGTTAGGAATCCCAAGATGAGTAAAAAAATATCGCTCACCCTGCACTGAAACTGTCCCAAAGCGCAGCGTTCTCCACGAGCTCTGGGACATAAATGCGCTCACTAAGTGCTAATCTCCATGACACCATAAAGACACAAAAGTGCTCACTATGCACTGTGCCTTGGGAGTTGGAGATGGCCGGACTCAGAGTCCCATGGCCACCAGATAGTAAAGCAGAGTCTTTTGATCATGGCAGAACAAGAATCGCTCATCACATGCTAGGCAGGACACAGGGCAAGCCGCAGGCCGAGGAGAGCACTGGGGTCGCAAGGGCAGGGACACAGAGAGCAGCCTCCAGCACCTTAGATAGTTGCAGAGTAGCAGTCGCTCTAGCAGCCCAGCAGGCCTGTAGGTCTGCAAAACAAAACAAAGTCCGAGTGGTGGTCTGTTCTGGCAGAACAGCGGTCCTTGGCAATGTGCAGCATGTAGAACCAGCAACGTTCTGGTACTCTGGACAATCCCTCCTCCAGTGCTGACTCTAGGGACGCTTCACAATTTACTAGTCGTGCATATCTGGCTCTGGTACCGCTTCGTTTCCTTCACTTACTGCATTTTCCCTCATCTTCTCGCTCCCCTGAAGGACATAGTGCCTATCTTTCACAAGGTCTTGAGGAGGTCTTAGGCCCACTGATTGTCCTTCTTGATAGACTGCCGGATCAGCACTCTCCCATGCCCTCAAAACCTGCTACCCTCTCCCTAGCTCCACCGTTCCTGCTGGACACATTATGCCCCACTCCTTATACTTTTAGCAGTCCACACTTGTATCATTTATGTATTGGTGGAACCTTCCTTGTTATATACATGACCCCCTTTTGCATGCTCTGGATGCTCTTATGTGATCTACTGATATTCTTGTAGCTCATTTTTCAGATGAGGTATTGCATCCATTGTTTGCCATGCAATGTTCACATTAATAATTGTTATTATTTCGAAATACCTCATAAAGAATAGTTTCGAACAAATACACTGTATTGAAAGAAATCAAACGATCCAGAAAGAAAGAAAAAATACTATGATCGATTTATGCCAAATTCCTAACCCTTTCATGAAATCTGTCTATATTTTTTTTAGATCACAATATATAAACTTCTTTTTCACAGAATCCTGCTGGCACTAATTTTGTGCATTCTGATAGCATTATTCATGCACAAATAAAACGTGTTTAGACTGACACAATTATACAGAATGAAATAACATGTTAATTAAAACCTATGTACGAATATCCAAAGTATTACTTCTTCTTTAAACCTGGGCAAAGTCTGTGATTGGCTACCCGGACCAGTGAAAGGATTTCCTGTGTTCAGATGTGCCCAGGGTATCCTGTGTTGCATTGTTGTCTACACATGGGAAGACAATGATGAGGAGGACTTGATTGCTGAATAACGCAGCTTCACCAAAAGAAGTTTGGTCCCATTAGTTTGCCGTTTTTCATCAAGGGCAGCTAAGTGTCCTACCTGACATGGTTGGTTGCCTTTGCTGCATTATTAATATCTGGGGATGGACAGATTTTGCCAGAATCACATCCGATTTCATGCAAGGGAAGCTGGCACGTCTGAGGGGAGGTAGGTGGTGTACTTGGTTATCCCAATCATGTTCAAGAGTACATTACTAGGAAAGGGTCACCTGTGCAAACGAACATTTTTCATCCTGATGAACTTAAGTCTCCATGTAAAAACACAAAATTGACCTTGTTAGGCAATGGTCGCAGTATGGTTTTTAGAAGCCCAAAAATTATTTTGTCCACAGGTAAGTGACGAGGTGTGATGAATAACTCAGACAGGGGAATCGAAATGTCCCCAATTGTCTGCTTGAATGTGTAACTTGCTCATGTGGTTAACGGTATTGCCATTGGAAATATAACAAAGCAACCTAAATCATCGAACCAGCTGCAATAACCATCTTCACACTAAAAGAGTTTAGTTGAGGTAACTGAATGTCAGATATCTGTGGAAACTGCTTTGTATGTGAGTGCAAAGCAAGCCGGACTGGGAAAGATTACTGCACACTGCCCAGACATGGGTAGTGTGCTAACATTTCCACCCCTCTGCCCATTCAAATCGGACATTGAAGGCATTACAGAGCCAACATGAAAATATCAGTTAAACATGTCCTCAATCCAACTTCATGCTGGCATACATTGATATGGGGAGAGGAGTGGTAATATAACATTTATCATGAAACTCAGAACACATTTCTGGGGGAAATGTCAATAAACGATTTATAATACAATTATTTAAATGTCCTCACCTTCTGCTGTGGGAAAAGAAGATAAAACTTTGTTATAGTGTCAAAGCAGATTATTTCGCTTTTGCTTCATAGTCAGTGCTTTAAATGGGGAAAAAATAGTGCAGGTACTCATTTAAATGTGGCGAGTGGGCGGGGCTGGGGGCGGGGCTAAAGGCAAGACATGCCAATGCTTATTGGCTTCTATACTAGTTGCAGCACATACCAAAACACATGAGAAATTCGTTTCTATAACCAAAACAGGCTAATTTGTTACACAAAACGAAAGCCAAACACAGTGATTTTTTAACATTTCCTTGTGTTGTAATATTTCTCTTGCTTTTCTCTCACACAAAACACGCACAGGCAAGCAGGTAAACAGACAAACATAAGCAGACACTCACACAAAAGATTCAGGTGGGATCATTTTAGCCTCCTTACCTCCCACGGCTTTCTTCATTGCGCTGTCACTGGGCTGCCTCAATTGCTTGCAACACAGCATGATGGTGAACCTTATCTCACACTCTGACTTCCTCATTGAAAGAGAATTTGATGGTGTTGGCTGATTGAGCTACATAAGGCAACGATAAGGCTGCCTTACGCCCATCCTTCTGTTAAAACGGATTCAAAGTCCTTTGAAACAGCGGTAAGATAGTGTACATGTTATAGTATGGATGAAGGCGGTGTATGGATACCCAGGAGGTAAGAGAGTGAAGACTGATAAAGTGAGAAAAAGCATTTCTCTTGGCATAAACCAGGTCCATTCCAGGGTAGCAGGAGAGCAAATTGTAGATCCTATAGTTTTATGACTCAGCAAGCTGCAAACCTGTTGTAGAAGAGATTTTGACATGCGATCCTATTCCACTACCAATTTATCTTCTGCTGTGGCTTTTAGTGTTCAATATTTTGAAATAAATTATATGTAAATAGAAGTGAGCTATAGTGTTAGAAGACCCATGCACCTTAAGTCTTGGGGCAAATGGGGCCATCTACCCAGATACTCAATACGACCTTTCCATATGTTCATACTTTGCCTTCATTTTAGGGTATTTGATTAAACTGTCTTTGAATAAAGTGCATATGGGGCACTTTAACGCGTTTGCACAGTTTAATATGTAAAATCTCCTTTTTCTTTTCACCTATATCATTGCAATAAGTTTACCCTTTTAAGTATTCATTTAGTTCCCACCATTTGAAGCTTGAACTGAGTAGAGGATATGTTGAATTGTGGATAGCCAGGCACTTGGAGGAAAGTGGCGTCCGTATATAAAGGGAAGAGTGCAGTATTAGGTTCTCTTTACCTTAATCTTGACCAGCAGTGGGCAACTTGATAGTTATATAAATTGAATTTATTTCGTCCGTATGACCATAAAAGTTGCACATGAAATTACTTATAAATACATTAAACTAGTGTATATTTTCAAAATTTCACTTCCAACGTATTGTACTGAATGAAAGGATAGAAGAGCCATAGACAAAAACCTATTGTGGTCCGCTATGATCTATGATCATATCTAAATACATTTGCCAGACACAGTTTATCGCACATTGATAAGTGAATAAAACTAGTTCTAATTCTAAAAGGAGCACAGTAATTCGCTGCCTTGATAAGGCCAATAAAGTGGGTACTAATATTTCAAACGTGTCGATCTTAAAGCAGTTACCACTTACATGGTAAGGTCCGGCGGGTGAGCAACAGTAGTCATAAAGACTGTTTAGACTGTTTTATAATGATAGAACATATAAAACAAACTTAAACAGACCGTAATACGACAAAGACACAAAGAGGTGAATGCATTAATACAATGTAATTTGTATTCATCTGTTATGACTAGTAGAATGGAATGTTATATCATAGTTTAAAAACATTATTGATAGATACAGCCAGCGATACAGGCAGCGCTGGAATGGGACATAATTTACTCTGGGAACCCATACATTGGGGGGTCAAGGTGAGCTTCAAAAAGCGGGTGAAGTCACAAGGGGCGGAGTCATGAAAAACAGTCTGATAGTCAACTTATAAGTTTAATTTTTTCACAAAGAAATTGGCACCAAGAAGAAACATTATAGTAAATCTGTTCTGGCTTAAATGGTTGCAAAGGCTGCCTTTTAAAATATCTCATGGAGTTAAAGCATGTGCTGCAGAGAGCTTGGTGTGACCAGGCAGTATCAGGAAATATTGAAAATGGTTAGATAACTATGGTGGTTAAAGCATTTGCTGGAGAGATCTGTGTTTTATTTAGTCACAGTTTTGACTCACAAAGTAGCAAAGAGGATTAATATGTCTCCTGGAAAACACATTGTGTAACATGCAGATGACAGATTTTTATGTTACAAAGATAGGTAAGTGGGTCACTGTTTTTGACACAGAGATCCTTTTATTACTTGCAGTTCATAATTTGCAGCACATCTTGCTGGACCTGGCATCCTTGGCATGATTTCCCCTGATTTTTGCCTTCAGACCTCCTGTTTTGCTGACTTTGTTTTTGCTGACTTTAGGACTCTGGATACTTTGCCATTGCTAACCAGCGCTAAAGTGCATGAGCTCCCTGCTTAAAGCATGGTAATATTGGCTTATCCACAACTGGCATATTTAATTTACCTAAAAATGAGTCTTTATCCTGAGCAAAAACAATAACGTTCAAGAGTTCGTAATGCGTATAGTTGTTGGAAACTTCTTCTTTAATTCCAGGTGTTCACTTCTTATTTCAGTAGAACCACATCAAATAGTACTTCATTACACTTGGTTGATACAGTCACAGCCAGATGATAAATGTAGCCAACACGTGTTTCGTCATTGGTTCATCACCCACCGACTACCTCAGGGCTACAACAAAAGAACAAAATGCAACCCATAACTATCTACGGTATCGAGGTTTCTCATGGTTAGTCTAATTGAGGTGTCAGGAAAACCCACAAAGAATGAGTACCGTGATCTCAGTTATTCTTAAGAAAATAACAAAAATAACAAGGAAAAGAAGGGGGAAGGGCCGTGTAGGGAAAGGAACTCGGACAATTAACTGAGCCACAAGAGTAATGATTAACAGTTTTACTCCAAAAGTAATCCCTACTATCGTGAAAAGAAACATGATTTGTGGTGTGCCATTGACAATTTAAGAGCAAGAGCCACCACCATAATAGTGCCATTACACGTACAAATTCACCAAAATACGTTGAAAGATTATCTGTAATTCCGTATGCAATATGGTCTGTATTTATTCCTTCAGAACCTAATCATCGAGACAGATTATGTTTGAGTAACACAATAAACAATATTAAAAATGATCAAAAAACAAACTAATCTCAATAAGTCATACCTATGTCTCCAATTCGGTCCTCAACGAAAAATAGTATATTAGAGAGTCTGAAAATGAATAAAATCATTATGTCAGCCTATAGCCTGTATATAATAAGCTCGAAAAATCCACATGAAGCCTTAAAGTACTCAATGTTTACAAGCTAATGTGAAACCACACACCAGCGTACGTATAAACCTGCATTACACAACTTGGGGGCCGATTCCGATTCGGCCCGGAAATCTCTCCGACCGAGCCGGACCCGGAGAGAATTCCGACCGAATCGGACCCCAGCAGTCCGACCGGACGAGTACGATGCATTCGCATGCTATCGGACTCGATTCGGTCGGACTCCCATTGAAGTCAATGGGAGCCGGTCGTACGACGCGTACGCGGGCTCCCATTGACTCAATGGGTGCGAGGCGAACAAGGGCGCCCCCTACAGTGGGTACGCGTCCATGCGCATCGCGGCGTACATGCACAGGTAGGGGGGACCCATGGGTCCCCCCTGTGTGCGACTCGCGCACCTATGCGTTTAGGGGGGTCCGACACGGACCCCCAAAGTCTGGCTCCGACAGCTCTTTCGAGCCGGATGTCGCGAGTCGGTCGGACTGCTTGCGGCGCGCATCGTACTTACCCGGCCGGGAAACGTCTCCATAGCGCGGTGCGAGTCGTGTCCGTGCGAGTCGGTCGGAGCGTGTTGAAGCCGCGTACGAGTCGGTCGGCGATTTCGCGGGAGCATGCATCGTACTCGCTCGGCCGGACCCGCGTACGATTCGGTCGGGAAACAGGCCTCTGAATCGGATCCGGTAAATCCGAATCCGATTCGGAGCCCTACCGGCCGAGATCGGAATCGGCCCCTTGATGTTTTATTGCTCAAAAGATTTCTTTAAAACTGCCAGTGCGCAAAAAGGGTCCTCAGTACCATGAAAGGGTAGCGTAAATAAAAAACATATGCACAAGTCCAAATTCACATGCGTTCAAGGTTCAGGATATTCCCAATTAAGAATTACCAATCATTTGCAATTGGCAAACTTTTAAAGGCAGCACCTGAGATACTCAGTCTCGTCACATCGCATATTTAGCATAATCCAATTCTATGCGTTCACGGCATATTAACTAAATAATCACAGGGCAGTCTAAGCATAGTGTCACTGGATTAGAGCAAAAACAAATAAGAGGGACCAGCCCTGGGTATATATAGCATTCAGCCTATAATGCCTCACCTTTCAACGACGGAGAGTACTCCAAGTGAAAACATCGGTGTCTCGCTAACGCCTCAGAAACATCCATCCTTAAATGCAGAAAGTATGTGAGCCCGTACCCACCCATTCTAATGAGTGGGCAGAAACAGTCGTAATCGCGGTCGCCATCTTGTAATGGGGACCCCCCTTGTCTTAATTGTTACAGTCCAAACAGAGTCCGAGATCTGTGTGGATAAGCTGCATTCCACATTCCTGAAATGACAATATTATAGTTGTCTAACTCCTGCGAACATAATCACGAGTGATATCTGAGTACCATATCTTCAAATAGAAAAACTAACCAATTACCTCAAAACAGAGCCGCCATCTTGTAGTTCCTACTCGGAAACCATTGATCCTATTAACTAACTGGGCCAAGGTTCGTGGTATGCTCAAATATGTTTTAAGGTATAATTATTCATGGAATGCAGTCGAACATCCTATATTCTATATCCCATAGTAACGGAATCCGTTCTTAAATATACAAGTATTGATCTACATGAATATTACAAGATCATTCACTAGAAATCATCTACACTAATGTATCATCCAATATATATTGTATTCCGTAAATAATAAAAGTATGTTGAATAGCCAGAACTATCCAATTAATTCAGCTCCAAACTAGCAATATATTAATATAAACACCATGACATTGAAGATAGGAAATCTTTAGTCTTATCACCAAAGTAGAGTTTGTCAGAAATCCATGTGAAGAGAACTCAAGGATTATACAATATTACAGGGTGGAGAAATATAGGGGGAAAAAAAGGGGGAAAAATCACATAATATATTCACATCTTTATCTGCTCAGAAAATATTGGAGTTCACCATCCATGTTGAGGCCCAAGTCAACAGCACGTAATTTCATAATTCAACGGGCCTCACATTGTCTAAGCTGAGGTTCCCGGTTACCTCCCCTTACATCAAATATTACAGAATCTATACCATGGAACTTGAAACCAAGTTGTTTACTTGGTGCAATACACTCTTTTGCATGAATTCCAAATGGGTACCTCACATCCAAGTTTTTAAGCACCCGGAAATGTTCTGCTATACGTTCCTTAAGTGGGCGTATTGTACTGCCTCCGGGATCCATTGTATTCAAATTCTTTAATTCCATTTACCCCCATTTTACACATACTACAGTTACCACAGGGGAACGACCCCTCATTCAATTTGTCTAACCAAATATTCCTAGGCTTCTGTACTGTGGGGTAGCTAGGGCTAACCAGATTCCTTATAGTTTTACCCCTCCTATATGTGATACTTGGATGTCCCAGTACTTAGTGTTCTAATGTTTTGTCTGCTGTTAATAGGTGCCAATGACGTTTCAGTATATCATACAGTGTACTTTCCAATTGTAAAGAGACTGGACCCCCAAGTTAGGTGTCTCTGGAATCACAAGTTAAAACCCAAACTTATAGTGAAGTCAGATTTTAAATTGTCTATTTTGAAAATTACACTGTAAAAAAATTGGGATTTTCTTACTTTATCCATTTTGTGCCTGCTGCCTGTCTCTGAATACATGTCTGGAGTGGGTAACAGCTGGGTTTTGTGCATTCCCTCTAAACAGCCACACAAAAAGGAAGCTTAGGTGTGACTTGATGGGCCATTCACATCCTGATGGGCCACACTGAGCAGGATGGGAGGGAGGAGCTGGACACAGCCTCACACTTACACCTGAATAGACTCTGTATTGTCCCCAGACAAAGGGCTGCATAACCTCTGTAGGGAGACTGGAGCCAGGGCAGAAAGAGCAGGGACTCTGTGCACTCCAAAGACATCTCTTTGAAGTCTCCCCCTCTTCAAAGGCACAACTGGGTATAAGTACTGGACCTCAGACACGACTACTTTTGTACACTATGGATACTCTTCCAGGAAAGAAGGACTGCTGTGCTTGCTTAAAGGACTGCCACTCTGCTGGACTGCTACTCTGCTGGACTCCTGCTCTGCTGTGCTGAATGCTGTCCTCCTTGCCTGGGTGAGAGGTACTGGACCCACATCACTTGCAGCCAGAACCGAGAGTGTGACTCCAAGGACTTGCTGGCTTGCTTCCTGTTTTAAAGTCTCAGGGTTGTCAAAGACTTCCAATTCACCTACAGCGCCTGGACTCTTCCTTCTGTAAGTCTTGCCCGGCAAAGGGGTGCCAATCCAGTCCTCGGTCCTTGGAAGTGGGTTTAAAGTGCTGCTCCAACAAAAATCCATGCATTGATACTGTTGAACCGCACAGATCTGGCGCATCTCCATCGTCGCCGATGCATCACCGCTGCTGCAAGGATCGAGTGCATCACATCGCCATTGGCGTGATGTATCGTCTCCATCTCTGACACATCTCTGAAATTGCGTGGCTTGGAGACAACACATCACCTCCATCCTAAAGATTGAGGATGACGCATCACCTCCCCTGTGCCTCGCAACTCCGTCGATGTGAACAAGGTACTTTGAAGTGGGCCAAGGCTGGTCCATTTATCCGACTGGCCCTCCATTGTCATCGGCCTGAATTTTTGTTTTTGACCCAGTCTAGAGCGACGAGATAGCCCCGGTTGGCGAATTATATTTTTAAGCACTACATTTCAGTTTATTCTTTAAAAATTCTTAATTCCGGTTCTACTTATGTGTTTTTTGTTGTTTTGGTCTTGTTTTGTTAATTACATTAAGCTCTATTTGTCTAACCAGGTGTGGTATCTTTTTGTGTGGTGTTTTCACTGTTTTACTGTTTGAAGTGTTGCACAAATACTTTACACATTGCTTCTTAAGTTAGGACTGACTGCTATGTGCCAATCTACCAGGGGCAGAACACAGGTTAATTTAGGATGTGTTTGTGACTTACCTGACTATGACTGTGCTTCCTGCTTGGAAAGGGTGTATAACTCTGCCAACCAGAAACCCAATTTCTAACACTTCTAATATAGCACAGTGAGCTATGAGTCAACATCAGGGACCTGCATGCAACTGCAAAACATAGGTTTCAAAGTTTATTGTTTTTTCTCAATCTGCTATTATAAGGCTGCTAAAAAGAGTTTCTTTGGGTAGTAATAAAGGCCAACACCAAGTAATGTGCTACATTTTCAATCTTGTCTTTGTGTTTCTCCCAGCCATGCAATCTTAGTTTATAATCCATACCAGTAAAGAAGATGTGTGACTCATACACCCTGAAACCCTCTTTGTCTAATGTAACATCCTGAAAATTGATAATAAATCATACAAGTGTGCAGTGTGAAACAATGTGTAATGTGTGCGATTGATATAGAGCACTCTGACACACTACAGTAGGATGAGTAGCACTATAAAAATATTAAATAAAAACAAATTAGCAAGTGCTATTTAGATTTTCATTTGTGTAAATACTTGTACATACTGATGCATCTGACACTCTTACAGGGCATGCACATCTCCTAGCTATAGGGGCTGCACAAAGTCAACCTGCCTCCAAAATATAGTTTCTCTTAAGTACTTGTGAAGTGATAAGTTGTGTGCCTTTCTTTCCTTATTGCATTGGCATCCAGATGTATATTTGCATATAGCTCCCAGCAGGATACTACTTAAACAAAAGGAGGGCGGAAGGCCCTTTGATTTTACCCTTTGTTTTAGGCCCGGCTGGAAGAGAAAATAAACCCCTCTCACTGCCTGCATGTTGCTGCTGTGAACAGAAAGCAGACAATGTACTGATGCTGCTGAATTGTGTCCTGATGTTGGCAAATTACACTGGGACTGATTCAGCATGTTTCACGGGCCAGGCGGATCCCTGAGCCATCTGAATAATTCTGACTGGTTCCCCTTTCATTCTAGTACTGGTTTCTGGTAGGTATTGAGTTTTGATCAGACAAAACATAATTACAGTTTTTAAAAAGATGAATTATTTTCTAACAGAATGCAATAAAAAATGCCATTGAATGTTGGGGACATGTTCCATTTAAAATTATTTTTTGATTAAGACACAAATATTCAAGCATACATTTTTCAATGAAGAATACAATGTGGTTCACAAATATCATTTAATAATAAAAAAAATCCTTATTATAATTCTGAATAGAATTCAATGTGATCATTCTACCATTTATTCTTATAAGTAAAATCCTAAAGCAACATAAGTAAGCTAAATTAGCCTGCCTGTGTCGAACACAGGATGACAAGTTGGGCAGACAGCATCCTAGTGCATCATTCTCTTGCCAGGCTGTTCACCTTCCCATCTGCTGTATCTCCTCATTCCGTGGTTGGGGTGGGTGCTTACATATGTGGATGAAGGCCAAACCCCTGCAGTGATGTCACTTCCAGTGGGGCGACCCTGTACTGCGGAGATGCAGCATGAGGGGCAAAGGAGGCAATGGGTCCTTATTTTTTAGGAAGTGACCTCACCTATCTGGGCACAATTCTGTTATTGGGGTCAATATCTTCTTAAAGATTATATTGGTTGGGCTTAGCTCACCTTTTATTTTGGTATGTATTCATCCTACTGGGGAATTTTCCACATACATATATATATAGCTTATATTTTTCACTTTCTGTCTCTGCTTCTGTCCTCCTTTATTGAGTGTTGGATTATGAGTTTGAGGATTTTGCATTTCCTTAGGATTATACCCTTTCAGTAATTATGGAACCCTGTCTATGTTTGGTATCCAGTCCCCCGACCCCAGTGGTTGAGCTTGCCTCCTGTCCTCTTCCGCAGTAAATTGGAAATTTCTACTGTTACTCTTAATTTCTGTTGGGCAGAGATGCACAGGTTGCACTATTTGGAGCTTTTAATTGGGTCCTTCATGGTGTATACAGTCCTGTAGATCCAGATTGAGGGGTTCAATATCAGCTTCCCAGCAGTGCTTTTACCAATCAACTGATTTTTTAGAGGGCCTTAACTTTCTAACCTCATCTCACAGGTAATTGTAAGCCTGAGCAAGTGGGAGCTTGCCTGGCAGTACTTTGCCTCTGTGTGAGTTCTTTCTCTCAACTAAGTGGTCTAGATGTGAGGTGAACCCCAAAAGATTGAGCACCAGATGTGTATTCCTGATCCTCATTGCTAATCGGACGGGCAGCCATTTTAGGTCATATCGTCATTGGCTGCCCTTGGCTCACCCGTAGGTTAGCCCATTACCTTACTAAATTAAAACTGCAACATAACCTTCCGCAAACAAAGCTGATGTGGTCTCAGTCATTCACCTTTAGACTTTTCCTTTGCATGTGTTTATTCACATACAATTCAGTGTATGTGCCTGCCTATGGGATATCAGAGTTATGTGATAAAAAAAATCTCAATGAAGCCTCATACCAAACTCCAAGAATTGTTTTCCTGAGTAGCTCAGACACAATTTGATCTTGTCAGAATTCCAGAAAAATCCACAAACCCACTTATTCAAATTACACCTGAAGATCAAAGAATGGCTTTGTAAATTATGTTTGCTTTGTTCTGCTGTTAATGCATTTTGCTGTTTTCTGTTATTTCCACAATTAGATCAGAGGACAATTGGGCAAGATCAAGAATGGAAATATATTCTGATTTACATCTGCACATTTTTCAGTGCCTCAGTACTTCCTAGAGAGTTTACTTGAAAGTTATCTCAAAATGGTTATTTCAGGAGCTTAGACAAACAAGCATTGCCAAATCTGACATGGCTGAGTAATATGCAGTAAAGCAGCATCATGCCCTAAGCTATGGTGGTGATGGTGTTGCAGCCAATAAATGCGCAGCATCCTGAGGCAGTTAAAAATAATACATGTAAAGAAACTGGGCCCACAATGGTGGTTTACATGCTGCACACGTTAGTCCTACACTTACGAGCACTCTGCTTCTCCTCCTGCAGGTGCACTGCTCATCTGCACACCACTTCTGCCCTCTCTAACCTGGAAGACCAGCCCCAGCACCAAAGAATCAGCCCGAATCCATCACAACTGTTCCCTTCTGCCACATGTTTGAACAGTCCACACCTCGTCCTTCCCCTAAAGCATGCCATGCCATCAGGAATAGTAGGCATGCCCTGCAGTGACTGACCTTTCCCCATACATTCCCAAAGAGAAGTTCCCCTTTCTTCCATCAAAGTTCATCACAAATCAACCGCAACTCTGCACACAGAGTGCCAAAACAAAAAAGAACTAGGATGGGTGGAGAGGGAAAGTGCTTTTATTTCAGTAGGCATGTGGCAATTGGTGTATGGATAGACAGGACTACCTCGTGTTATGAATTCTAAGAGGAGGTAATGCAACTTTCTCACATTGTAGGGTGGCATGTACAAATGCTCATGCAGAGCCTGAGGGGTGATCTACAGATTTTAATTTGCATGACTTAATTAGGTGTGGAATTTCAATCACACATACATCTCTTAGGGCCTCATTATGACTTTTTGTGGTGCGTGAGTGGGTGGCACTCCACCGGTGCTCCCCTACACCGCCAAGAGTCACTGCCACCCGCTTGCTAGAGTACAATTTAAAAAAGATCTGGTGGGTGGCGTGGCAGTTCTGCGGAGGTGCCTTTGAAAAAGGTACTACAATGAGAACGCCACACAAGGTTCCTGCATGGCATGGACTGTTAAGTCCATGTCCTGCAGGAACTGGTGTGCATACCCACAAGGGGGCACATGTTGTGCCCCACTGTTTGCATCCACATGGCGTGAGGCAACAGGGGCACAGGAGGTCCCCCTTTATTTCCTCTCTGCCAAAGTTTTCATGGCAGTGGAACCGCCATGAAAACCCTGGCGGAGAGGAACCTCGATATATGCTTGGAGGGACCAAGGAAGTCCCACCAAGCATATTGCGGCTGCAGGACCACTGCGCCACCTCCAGGGAATGGCAGTTCCCAGGCGGCAGTTTCATGGTGTCTGACCGTACGAGTCGTAATGGGGCAGTCGGACCGCCAATAAGGCAGTGGCTGGACTGCCACCCCCACGCCACCACGAGTCTGGCGGTTCTCGGACCCCCAGACTTGTAATTGGGCCCTTAGTGTGCTGTCTATTGAATAAAGGGCTCGACCTTACTGATGTGAGCTTCCGCTTGTTTCCTATTCCCCAAATGATGTTTTTTTGTAGTAGCCCCTAGAAATTGACTGAGTAGACAGCCACAAACCAAAATCAAAGGTTCAGTTGCAATTGAACTTGCAACTGGACATCTGCTTTTAGAATTTATTGATTGCCTGGCTACAATAGGGCACATGTTAGGTGAGCTCCTAGTCTGCTAAATGACCATTCTCCTACATGCACCTCCCTTTAGTGAAACCGAGCCAGCTTGCATAAACTCTGTGCTATCAATTACTTGTGTTTCCAGCACAAAATATCTTTCCTAATCTGTGCTTTTTCTGCATTGAGTTTAACACAAAAAAATGTGAGGGTGTGTGTCTCAAATTAATATCATTTCAACGAGAACCACTATGGCAACTAAAGTGGTTTGGTGTTTTTATTACACCTTCTTTGTTCAATTATTTTTTAGTATACACATATAACATTTATGACATATCAGGACCAAGAAAAACAACAAACAGTTAAGAAGTTAACAATAACATGAATGACAATGATACATTTGACAGTAAACAATTACTCAAAAGACGCATAAAGTTGTAGAACAATGACCAGTCCTTCAGTTGGACAGAAAGCAATGGTGGTACATATTATTTAAAATTCATCATATTGCACCCTGCCAGCGACGGCTAGTCAAATGTGATATAATACAGTTACAACAGGCAAAATGCCATGTTTGAACACCACAATTCTCAATAAATGAAACACAAATTGCGACTAGCTGAGTAAGGTCGACGCGTTTCGGAACCCCTCTTTGCCTTAGGGTTCTCCTCAGGACCAGGACTAGGTCGGACACTATTTAACAGTGTAACGAATGCGAGGTGATGGCGACCAATTAATGGTTCGAGAGTTTCTCATGTGCAGTCAATCAAGGCGCTGTGCGTCGCATGTAAATTCTTGGGCATATGACCATAAAGAGCATACTGACAAACTAGAAAAGGTAATTGATAACTGCATTTAATGCGAACTTTTGTGTACCACTTAATCAGAGAGCTGCAGGGATTTGACAACCTCATCACTTTCATTAAGGCCCTCATTATGATGTCGGGCGGACCGCAGAAGAAACAGGTAGTTTTCGACCGTCTACACAGTGGTCTTATTACAATATTGCGGGTGGGACCATCGACTCCTTGTGAGGTGGTCTCAATCCTGCTGGGATGGCAGTCGGACGCTCGTCTGACCTACATCGTAATGAGGCCCTAAGTTCTTCATGCACACAGGACAGACGAGTAAGAAGATATTGTGTTAAAGTTATATTTTCTAAATTCGAATGAAAATGTGTTTTTGAGTCTTTACAAATGATTTAGACATGTTATTGTTCATACTCTATGTAACTAATCAATTTTTCCCTACAAAAGTATTTTTTTAAAATGTTCTAACTGCTCCCTAAATCTTAAACCAAGGAAATTAGACCCCTGGCAACCGTGATCATAAACTTAAAAAAAAAAATCCGCTAAAATTTAGGCAAATCAAAGTGATGTTTCAGGACTGCCATCAGCGGAACTCTAGCTAAATTTAGCCACGTGAATTTCAAGTTAAAGTTTAATAACCTCTAATCATGGCAACTTGAAGATTTCTCCACAGCACTGAAACAAGCATCTGTTTTTAGACAAACAAATCAGACATTTAACAGTCTCTGTCTTATTTAGTACACTCATTAACACCTTCAAACTTTCCTTTGGAAACATGTTATTCACATCAAGTTGCCAACTAGAAAGTTTTAAGAAAATACCTAACCCTGATGACATGTGGGTCATATTGGAGTAATGCTTACTGTGCTAATAAATTAATTTCTTATCTATTTATTTTGTATTCCTCTCTCACATTATTATTGCATTTGTCCATATTGAGGTGATTATCACGATGTACCACAATGTACTCAAATGTAAAATAATTATAGCAAAATATGGCTTTTTCAGACATCGGATACCAAGCAGAAGGTCTCATTACTAGTGTCATGTAGTCCTACATGTTAAATATTGCACAAAATATAATCTAACACTGAGATGTTATGATTTTATTATGTGCAGTAATTATTGCCTGTTGCCCACAAAATTGGGCACAACGTGCAGATTGTGTTGCTTACTGCACCGAAATCCGGATGTCCTCATATTATCTAACATATTTCCCAAGATAATGTTCTGAAGGTTTGACCTGGCAAAAGTTATACCGGAGATGAGAAGGTAATCACATCCAGACCCACACAAAGGCTTCAGCAAGATTTAATATGTCATGCAAGGGCGATTTGCGATGCCTTGCACATCTTTGTAATCAAATGTAACACAATCCAGCAGCTTGTGTGTGTTGTGCTACATTTCATAGTGGGAGGCGGAGCATGGGCATTCCTGTACATCCTCTCATGGATCTGAACACAATCCCAGATTTACTGAAGGCAGTATACCTGGGATTTCATAAAAAACCTGCGCCTACCACAAAGAGGCGTAACAAGGAGAAATATCTTTATTTCTCCTTGTTACTTCCTCTTCCTATGGGTGATGCATCATGCATCACCTATAGAATTAGGAAATTGCCTCTATGGATTGTTTATGTGCAGGAAGAGATCCCTTCCTGGCAAAAGTACTCATGCACGTAACACAGACGCCCTTGCACCATGGTGCAAGGGTGCTTGCATTGGGGCCATGCAGCACAAAGTGCACTAGCGCCAGGAGAGAGCAGCAGTGTGCCATATTTTAGTAGATGCAGCACATTTCTGCTCTTTCTGTTTCACGCAACGTAGTGCAGCAACCTTGCATGACTGGATGCTCTTCATGGATATGCTGATGCCTGGCAGCTACCTGAGAGCGTGGTAGGGGTGACCTCTGTAACAAGGAGAGAAAAAGTAAATGAAGGAAACTCATTATGGTGTTAAGGAAGATGGGAGGAGATGTAGCCTAATGCCCAGAGCTGCCGACATTGATACTGTGGAATCAGGATAGCGAAACCAGGTTGGTTCAACATCCTGTGAATCTGGGCAAACCGGTTATCTACCCACGCCTTTAAAAAATAAATCTGACCTTGTGTAATGTAATTTGGTGCTCATGTAAAGCAGCACTCTAATGACCTTTGGCTAAATTCATGCCATATGAAACTGCAAAAAAACAACGGGTGTACTCATGGGGGCAGTTCACACATCCTACAATATGCTAGGTACCAGTATCTATGAAAGTAGCTAACTAATGCTCTAGCACAGCAGCTGCGAGCAGCGCGTGTAACTGCAAGCAAAAGATGCGCTGGAAAAAAAGATCAGCTTGTAGTTTCTGCAGCACCATAGATACTGCTAGCAGACCAATTAGAACAACAGAAACTCACTGCCTACTCACAGACAATTCACTGGTATTGTAAAAATTGGCCAATAATCACAATGCTTGGCTGCTGACTGTTATGCAGAAGGTGCTATTGAAGCTGGGTGTTAAATATAAGAGACCTAGAATTGTATCCTCCTGGTGATGTGCTAGCTCTCGTGTGGCCTAGACACCTGGGCCTCATGGCACAGCAGTCCAAGTCGGGAAGCCCACCGTATCCACCATTCCACAGCCTGGAGGCTGCACATTTCTGGAGTTGTGATGAGTCCTCCCAGCCACCCTGCACTGTTGCTGTGTTTCGCTGCACACAGCTCTCGGAACTATCCCTCGCCTCGAATAGGGCAACAGAGTCGTAGCATGGTTTGGACCGGCTCCCTAGGACAGCCAGATAGCTTCATTATAGACAGTGATCAGATGGCTAAATGGCACCCGGGTTATGTGCCACTACTTCTGATAGTGAGGAATTTCCCATATTTCCTGTAGTCTTCCCCATGCAAAGACGAGGAGCAAGACTTTGGAGCTGGGCCCGCTTTAGAGGGTTTAGCTTTTATAGTAGAAGACAGACATGAACTGTCTGGAAAAATGCAGATGGCTGTGCGAGCTCTTACACTTCGATAATTAAATCTCCCAAGCCCACCTGCTATCTGAGTCTTAGCAACATGTGCCCTGTTAAAATGATGTCCCCTTCCATTCTATTTCAACCCTTGGTATGCTGCATGAGACTGGCTTGACCCTGACTCTAACAGTGCTGCTGTCCATGAATATGACACTTTTCTACAGGCAAACTGAAACACGCAAACATTCACTTAAAAAATGTGGTTTAACAGAGAGTTCAAAGCTTAATTGCTCACAAGTCAAAAATAAGAATTAGTAAAAAGCTTTGAAAATCCTTTAAAAAGGTACAATTGATGGCACGCATAATACAATTTTCACACTATAAACCACTGAGATTTACCATTACACTGGTCTAGACCCACAACTGATGTCACAGATGGCATGACTAATTACATTATTAATAACATCACTGGTGACATCACATTTCGCCTTACCATTTACATCACTAATAGTATCACCAAGGGCAAGCAATATATTATTTGCTTAAGTGTTGTTCGTTACTGATGATTGTTTTGTTATGTGCAGTTATTTGCTCTTTTCAAATATGATTTCACCTTCAAACCGTGCTAATATAACCCACTGCATACAGCCTTCAGCTATGCATAGCAATGATTTAAAGCAGGGCCTGCCATTTGATCATGTTTTACACCAAATGCCACTGTGATCATAATTCACTTCGGCCTTACGCAGAGAGGGTTTGGTACAGGTCATTGCCTAGCCCCCGGGCAGACATATAATGGTGGAAAGATGAGCACAGGGCCTGCAGCAATCATCTGTATAGACCTAACCTCTGTACAGTACGTCGGCTCTGCTCTGAGAGGTGGCTCTGAGAGGTGGCCTGCAGCAATCATCTGTATAGACCTAACCTCTGTACAGGACGTTGGCTCTGCTCTGGGAGATGGCTCTGAGAGGTGGCCTGCAGCAATCATCTGTATAGACCTAACCTCTGTACAGGACGTTGGACCTGCTCTGAGGGGTTGTGTGCAGGGCCTGGCTTTCGGTCCCCAGCGTGGACATAAACATTTAGGGCCTCATAACGATGTCGGACAGACAACATCATTGCGGAAGGGAACTGCCTGACCATAGGTCGGCGGTTCTGACCACAGAATTAGGATGCGACCACCCATAGGGCGGTCGGAAACATCCATTCTACAATGGCAGCTTGTGCGGCAGGTGGAATAGGCTCCCAGCGCAAACTGCCATTGTAAAAAGGGGGTCAACACCTCACCACGCAGGGTGGGGTGTTGTCGACTCACCGTTTACTGTCAAAGACCCAAATATTTTTGGATTCCCTCTGAGCTCTCATAAGAGTCCCACACGAGTCCCATGGGATGACACAGGGGCCTGGCTGGCTTCTGCAGAAATTCCTTGGGACTGCAGCGAGCCTTAAGAATTTCTTTTTAGATTTTTGGCCCTAAAGGGTTCTCTTTAAGAATCCCCCCCACAAGGCTTAGTGGGTCAGTGGCATTTTTACCCTGGCCCTTATGTGTTTTTTCATTTTGTTTTTGAGGACTCAGAGATTGAGTCCTAGAGTCCTAAATGGTGGTTGCAACATTTTTTTTCATATTGTGGCCAGCAATCTCATTGCCCTGTCCCGTGGGTATCCAGCGGAACATACCAATCACATTGTGTATTTTGACATTTCTCCATGTGGGACTCCTGCAGGAGCTCCTAACCAAGTTATTTATACATTTTAAACCTTAATTCTTTAAAATGGCTAAAAGGAATTACACCACATCATGGAAAGCCCGCTTTCTGGATAAATATCTAGATTTCTGCCAAATTTCATGTAATTCTGTTCAACCGGTTTTTCCTGTATCATTGTCTAATGTTTCCTATGACAAATGCATGTAGAAAACAGTGTTTTGGGACACTCTTTCTTGGCCCCTGCTTGATGGATCACCCAGAAACCTCCCAAGAAGGAGCTGTGGTGGATGAGCTTCCTTTTTGGAAAGTTTTGTGATGGTTCGTCAAATGGCACCTGGTAGAATGGGGTCTCTAGATGACAGAGGAATGCACCCTGTCCAAGTGGGGACCTCCACTCTAGTCAGGGTAAGTCAGTCAGGCTTAATTTAAGAGTCAATGTGTAAAGTATTTGTGCAACACTTAATACAGTAAAGCAGTGAAAACACCGCACAAAAATAATCCACACCAGGTTAGAAAAGAAAAATAGAACTTAATTTAAGGAACAAAACAATACCAAAAGGACAAAATTCTAATAAGCAGAACCAGAGTTTCGAATTATTGAATATCTTGAATTATAGTGTTTCGAGTCATAAAGCGCCAACCGGGGCTATTTGATCACGCTGGACCAGGTCAAATCTGAAAAGTCAAGCCGACCATGATGGAGGGTGGGTCAGAAACAGAAGCCATGGAGGCCCCACTAAAAACATTACCTTTCCGGAGGATGCGTGGACGGTGAGATCACTATGCATAGGGTCTCATGTCATCGCTGAAATGCTTATGATGAAGGCGCTGAGCCGTCATCGAGCCTCACAGTCAGGCCCCATATCATCGTCGAACCCCTTACAATGAAGGAGTTGCTTCGAGCCTCACAGTCGGGTCCTGTATCATTGTCGAGCTCCGAGAGTTGAAGGCAATGCGTCGGCATCGAGCCATGCTGTAAATGCTGTGGAGTCCTCGAAGCTTCGAAGGGAAATGCATCTGTGCCGACCGGTGCAAAGCAGGCAATGCATGGATTTTTGCAGAGACAGCCAGAAAACCCACCTCCAAGGGCCCAGGACTGGATTGGCACCACTTGGCAGGGCAGGACTCACAGTTGGCAGAGGCTGTATCAGGGCTGAATGAAGTCTTTGATGTCCCTGAGACTTAAGAACAGCAGGAAAGCCAGCAAGCCCTTGGTGTCAATTGGTTCTGGGGATGTAGAGATTCAGGTCCAGTCCTTCTCACCACCAGGCAAGGGGCAGCATGGAAGGCACAGCAGAGCAGTAGTCCAGAAAATCCAGCAGAGTGCAGCATTGTTACAGTCCTTTCAGCAGCACAGCAGTTCTTCATCCCAGCAGAGTCTCCTCAGGTCCAGAGTGTACTGAAGGCATGGTGTAAGAGGTCCAGTATTTATACCCATTTGGGTGTTTGAAGTGGAGGAGACTTCAAAGAGAGGCCTTTAAAGTACACAAGGTCCCTCTTCTTCCTGCCGTGGCTCCAGACTCACTACAGGGGGTATGCATCTCTTTGGATGGGGACAGGCACAGCCCTATTAAGATGCAAGTATCTCCTCCCTCCCATCTAGCTCTGGAAGTCTCATCAGCCTGGTGATGGGCCATCAGGTTGTGAGAGACACACCTCGGCTCCCTTTGGGTGTGACTGTCTAAAGGGAATGCACAAAGCCCAGCCATCACCCACCCCAGACATGTATTCAAAGGCAAGCAGAGGCACAGAATGGTTAAAATAAGAAAACGCCAAACTTTCTAAAAGTGGCATTTTTAGACTTACAATTTAAAATTTGACTTCACCATAAGTTGAGATTTAAAAGTGTGAGTCTAGAAACATCAAACTTGGAATTTATATCTTATCCTAATTGGAAATTTCACTTATAAGATGGAACAAGGTAATCCCAATGTTATCCTATGGGCAAGATAGGCCTTGCAGTAGTGAAAAACAAATGTAAGAGTTTTTTACTACCTGGACACTTAAAATTTGAAAGTACAGGTTGCCCTTTTTAAATACACAGCACCTTCCCCTTGGAGTTGTGTAGGGCCTACTTTAGGGGTGGCTTATATTTATTAAAAAGGAAGGTTTGGGCCTGGCTAGCGGGTTGTCTTGCCAGAGCGACATGGCAGTTTAAAACTACAAGCACAGGCTCTGCAATAGCAGGCCTGAGACATGTTTAAAGAGCTACTGCAATGGGTGGCACGATCAGTGCTGCCGGCCGACTAGTAGCATTTAAGTTACAGGCCCAGGGCACATGCAGTGCACTTTACTACGGACTTATAAGTGACTTAAATATGCCAATTGTGGATAAGCCAATGTTGCCATGTTTTAGGGACAGAGCACCTGCACTTTAGCACAGGTCAGCAGTGGTAAAGTGCCCTGAATCCTAAAGCTAGCAAAAATGAAGTCAGCAAAAACAGGAGGTCAGAAAGCAAAAAAGTCAGGTGAAACCACACCAAAAATGCCAGGTCCAACAGCACCAAATCAAAAAAAAAAGTTCTTCCTATGGAAACTCTGTTTCACGTTTAACTGAACGGGGTGACGACCACTGTGTAATGTGTGTGTGTATAGATAGGTAGATAGATAGATAGATAGATAGATAGATAGATAGATAGATAGATAGATAGATAGATAGATAGACAGATAGAAAATTAAAAAATATAAAGCATTACAATATAACATTAACTGAGTGATTGTGTTTGAAAGTAGTCTGGTGTTTTAAGTGAAAACAGTAATATCTTTTTATTCATGGGAAACACTGCTGCAACAGCAGCCTTATCACACAGTTGTGCAGTGAATATGAATCATGTTAATTAGAATTAGACCTGAGGATTCAATTCATAGTCCATCTCATTAATTTTTTTCTAGTTTTGGTAAACACATGCTTAGTCTTGCATCCTGACATCTGTCTTCTGTATATTCTTCTAAATAAAGCAGTTGGTAAATGACTTAACTTAATTTATGTTTGGAAGCAAAGCAATTAAGTAGCTCCCAGGTTACATCGAGAGAGCTTCGACTGCTGTGATTGCCACTGAGCTACATAGTTAAAGTCACATCACATCCAACAAAATCTTTCCAGACAGAATGAAGAAGCAACATATTGTTTTATAACTATATGCGTTCACCCAGCAGAACACTGATAGAGTCTAAAAATAATCTCCTTTCCGACACACTTATCTGTAGGTCACTCATAATTTAGTTACACAGCACACTGTGTCTTCTGCTCTAAATAGCAAAAATCCTGCTCTCAATCAATACCATTATATCCTCTATTTTGCAAAACAATATTCATCTTGGTCAAGATATGTTGGAAAGTACATTTCGCACTTTTAACAAGGACATTTTTATAAAGCGTGAAAAGCTTACATGAGCAAGGTTTCCCACTTTTATTTAAACTGAACATGACCTTTATCATTTTTAAAGTATTTTCAAGTGCTTGAAACTGACAACTTGACTTCCTGAGCTCCAGTCCAGTCTAAAGGCATTATTTTGTTTCGAAAATATCTATATCTTACCATACAAACTACCTAGGCAAGACGAACTTTTTGTTAAAATGGCATTGTATGCATAGTGCGTTTTGCATTATGCTTGTTATGTGAAATTTCTGAAATGATGCCACCATGCGTAATTTGAACTAAAAATCAGACTGCGGGAGAAAGGCAACAACCCAAATGAACAGTAGGCGAGTGGATGTTGTTAGTGACACTTGTGCTTTTTGTTCACTATTTTTTTTTTGTGGGAAATATTTTGAGCAAAAATATGGCTTTAAATGCTGGGTTTGCATTTCAGGTAATTTTGCATAAATTCGCCCAATTTATCTGAAATGTCTCATAATTTTGCAATAGGAAATTATGAGAATTTTGCACACACCTAATTTACGTTCAAAATAAATGCATCATATACCACTATGGCAATACCACAGGTCTCTACAAATGTTAAAAAGGGATTTCCACCACATATAAGCAAATTCTTTTGTAGCAAATAGAGGGGCATATTAGCAAGACCGGCGATAAAATTATCGCCGTTTAGCGGCAGGAAACTGCCGCTAAAACGGCGATAATGGGCTTGCTAATAAGCGTTATAGAATTCCAATAGAAGCCCAGGTTAGATATCCTGCACATCTAACCTGGGCTTCTATTGGAATTCCATAACGCATATTAGCAAGCCCATTATCGCCGTTTTAGCGGCAGTTTCCTGCCGCTAAAACGGCGATAATTTTATCGTCGGTCTTGCTAATATGCCCCATAGTTACTGTGAATGTATTACATGTTATAAGGACAAGACAAGTGCATCACTAGGTTTCTTGCACTCTTGTCTTATAAAAATCAGCCAATGTATTACTAAATTCAGCACATATTTGAAACAATAATAATTTGTTTTGTGTACTCTTCATACCGCAAGTCTGTTCTTTTCAGGCAGTGTATAAAGCAGGTGCTGTCTACTTTAATTGCACTTATTAACCTCTAATGAATAGAAGTCTGATTAGGCGTTTCTTGGATTGAGACACGTGATTTGCAGATTACAGCAAATGTCATTTGCAAGCAGAGTTTGCTTGCAGGCATATCAATCAAGAACATCTTCCAAATTACCTTACATATGTAGAATATGAAGCTAAATGCAGTGTTACAGAAAATTATGCAAAATAATCCACTTCCTGCCTTAGAGAGACCTTGCAGTCACGAGTGAAACTCTCAATTGACATCCAGTGGGGCATAGGGAACACCAAAGGGAAGAATTGTGGTCACAAGCCATTACTCTCTCCTGGATTTGCATTTGAAATCCAGACACAATAACGTAAATCTAAGGAATTACATGGCATATATTCCCTCAAGCAGAGTCCCTCTCCTTCACTAGGGGCTAATTTAATAAAGCAGGCTTTCTATCGAGCACCACTGGGTCCTGTAAACTAGGAACATGCAAATGGTTTGGTCTTGTATGACTTCTTCCTGCACATCTCAATAGCAAACTGGAGCTGATAAGTTTGGTGAGGCTCAAAAGCCACCGTGTGTTTGCCTTGGATTGTGCAACTACTATGTTTTGTCACATACATCTTGACTGAGCTATAACAAAATGTTGTCTGCTCAAAAAGGAGTGGTAATAGAAATTAAATGGAGTTAAGAATTATAACACGGACATGGAAGAAAGTATGACATAGGACAGATCTAGCTGGTTCAACTTGGGCTTCACAAGTCACTCCTTTCAATAAACATCCATAACAAAGAAAGAGTTACAAGCTTATATTATATGTGACTTTTCTGCATGACTGTGATATAGCTGGGCGCCTACTTGCCAAACATCTACACAGATGAACCATAAGGCACACCCATACAACATGGCTCATGAGACACAGGCTTGAAAAACGTGTGCCCACTTCCATCCATGAACCATATATTAGAATGAAGCATGATCCCCTTACATCCTATTAGTAGCTCCAAATTCCTATACTCTGAGGTCACAGACCCTCTCCTCTCTTGCATCAATGAAATATATGTAGGATTAACCATATGAATTTAATTGAAATTCATCTACTCTCCAAGCAAGAACATTGCCCAACTATTCCATCATTAATTCTCTGCCACAAACATGCACTCATTAGGTCTCAACCTCTTGTTCCTGACCAAAACCTGGCTAAATGACTCTTTGTGAAGCATTTTGGGACTGCTCCTACACTTGCTTATAAGAAAGATTGGGGTTGGTGCTGCGGTTATTCACAAAAAAACTCAATCTTCTGTACACCCATTCATATGGTTTTCTACATCTAGATATAATTGTGACAATTATATGTATGAGCCCGACTCCCCCAGGCTGAACATCATCTAGTATCCTCCTAGTCACAGTCTTACCTTTATTGAACAATGTATGAAACACATATCATTCCCCAATTGTTTTTATGGTCTGCTATTTTAATCACCACTTGGATGAGGCTAACACGTCTCCCCTCTTCCAAATCGCTCTGACTTTCTTCTTAACAATGATCTGATACAACTCTACAAGGGGTCTGCACATGAGAAAGAGAAAATTCTCTTTCAAAGAATAACCTAAAATCCAAAAATATAGGGTCTATCATACTAAATAGATAATCTACTATATAGCATCTTTTGGCATTAGTTTTCTATCACTCACCCCTGATCTCTAGGAAATAAGTTCCCTTACAATACTAACACACTTACACTTCATTGCATTGATATTGAACTGTGTCTGACATCATAAATGATGTTATGCCAATGAAAGAAAAAAGAATAAAGACCAAGATGCCAGACAAATGGTAAAATATAATGCTGAAAAAAATCCTAAGCGCTATTGAATACAATTGGTGTCAATGCCTCTAAGTATCTAACTGAAAAATTCTGTGTGCTGTTAGGAACATATTTTGAAGGCAAGACTTCCTCTTTAAAAATCTATTTAAAGTCTACTGAAAATATACCCAAAGCCTCTTAAGCATTTTTGCTACTATACACCTCCATCCATCACTTTAACAAGCCCTAAAACTAAATTTGAGTACATTTTTACATTCTTTGAAAGAATAGTTAGAACTGCCACTAAATTTGAGTTCAGACTCTCTACAAAATCTCTAAACAGTTGGTCAAATATCAACGATGCTTCTCAGCAGAAGCTAATCCACCAAAATTAAAACCCTCAACCCACTTCTTTGATTCCATCACTGCCTTCTTGTGTAAATACCTTTTCATCTAACCAGTGCTCTACTCGGCAAGCCTCGTACACAGCAAATTTACCACCTGTATTAAAACTGGATAAGTCGCACATGTTCTTGAAAAATCCAAAGAAGATCCCAAAGACATAACTTCTTAGCTGTTAACCATCCCGTCCAGCCATCACTGCCAGCCAACCACCACATACCAGCTCCAGCCAACTGCTGCACACCCACAGCTAGCAATACACCACACACACACCACCAGAACAATGCCACATATACAACAACAGACACACAGCCAGACACCTGCCACACACAGAGACAACACCTATCAGGCTTCAGGGCACTTTTGTTTCTTGAACATTTAAAAACAATAACACTATACACACCCACAAACAGGGTACAATTATAAACAAATGTTTAAAACACTTAAAACTGTCAACGAAAAACAGCACATTAAACATACAATTTTGTTAACATATTCCCAAAAAAAGAAAAATCTATCAGAGAAGGAGATAACCATCTAAATTTGCATGCACAACAGGTGTTACTACAATAAGTCAAACAATTGGCAGAGTGGCATCAAAAAGTACTGTTTGATGTATGGCAAGGTAATACAGAGCACTCTCTCCACTTCGTTTTTACAGTCAAGGTTGCTCTTTGTATTTCAGAGTGTATGGTAGAGTCTGAAAAATGTGGGCACATATAGATCAGGATTATAAGGGCACTTTGGGAAATAAAGATGGCAATCCTTTTATATACTCCTTTGGACACACACTCTACATCTCTTATAAGGAAAGTCTTTTTTTGTTTTTGGATAATGTACTCAGGAAACGGTGATCTTCAAAACTAGCTCAACCTCAAACAGCTCAGTGATTTGAAAAGCTACTCATTCCACTCCAATACGGTTGCTTATCACAAACTGCTAAATCACACCAAGGGCATCTAGTTACCTGAAGAGTATTGTTTGAAAACAACATAAGAACTGAAGGATGCCAATTAAAATGTGCTCAGTCAATCTTGTGTATCTGTGCAGTATTAAAAGGCTCTAACCTTTGACCAGATCTATCCATACCTCCCAATCACATATTGAAGTCTACAATTCCTGCCCATTTCAGCAGTTCTCCTACCTGACCCCCAAATAGTCACAGGTAAAGTGAACAGTTGTAAACAGGTGCACATCTCTTCTGTCTGAAATATTTACAGCAAGCAGTTCCTTTCTACAAAAGAAACTACTCTGCTTCTTTCAACATTTCTGATTCACAATCTCTTTTGAGTAAATTAATATTAAGATTATGCCACAAGCTTAAGTTTCAGATTCGAAAAATTGTTGAAAAATTGGGCTTGTGTGACCTTTGTTGGAAAGGGGTAACATACAATGTTTTCACTTGTTCTCAAATTGGCTGGACAACCAGAGGGATCTATTGAAGGATCCTTACAAGTGTAGACTATGATATTGTGCATATATTCAGTGATAGTTTCACATGGCATAATTTGCTGAATGCCACAATGTGCTCTCTTGCTGGATGTACTGTTTGAGAATAACCATCTCTGCTCATGACTGCTTGAAAAATAGCAGTTGTCATCAAAAGAGTAGTAGAAAAATAAGAAGATAATGTTGACTTTTTTATAAATCCCACTAAAAAGGTAGACCCCCCCAAACTGTTTAATATCTTGAAGACTTGTGGGAGTCCATCACGTAGCTTTAAAATGAGACTTTTGTGCGCCTCTATTGGGGCTCCCTCAAAAACAGAGTTGGTAAAAATTGATTGACAAAAGTTCTCAGTGCCTATTTTGCAACCAGCAACACTACAAAAGGGAGGCAAAACAGGTTTCACCATTTTAGGGGCAATGCAGGCTTCAGAACCTAATATGAGAAGGCTGAGATCCAGCATGGGTCCTCCATCCCCCAGCTGCAATCCAGTTTGTGGCGGTACCACACTTGCAATTTTTATATCAGTTCACTCATGCTGCACAACAGGCCTTGGTACTTCCTGATGTAAATCAGCCACTTCATCTGCATTAGTATTGGAATTACTATCTGACAGAAAATTCATTGCCAGCCTCTTCCACTTGGGTCAAAGCATACCAACAGCTGCCTGAGCGGTCAGCCTTTGGGAAGCAATAAGGCTTCCAAATAAAGCTGTGAAAAAGTGGAAAGAAAACAGGCTGCACCAGAATACACACCTTCAAATTTCAAATCAACAGTCTATGGATGTACCAGGCATTTAATATGACTGATGAAATATAAAGATTAGGAAAGAAATTATATCATTGAAAAAAAATAATAGGAAACCTTGCACCAAGAACAATGCCTCTCAAAGAGCACCAAGAAACACATAGCAAAAAGCAACACAGAAACGTGGAAGAAAAAAAGAAACAGTGTGTTCCGTAAAAAAACACCACAAATGCAAACCACACAATGCACTTTCTACAGCAGAAAAGATCACTCTCACTTGACAGAGGCAGATGCACTAAGAGTAACATCACCCAATCTGCCTGCACACAACACACACCAATGCAATGCTATTAGAATTTTTTTTTAAAGTTACAAAAAAGCAATTAAAGAAGACTCTCACAGAGTCACATTTGAATTCCGAAGCACAATAAAACGTATGAAAAATATGCTGTATTAAAAAATAAAAAATATATTTTAGCGGGACAAAAGAAGTAAACAATACAAAGAAACACTTTTCATTTCTAAACACATACATCGACACTCTAGAATAAATTTATACCACTGCTCATTCTGCATGCAGTATTCACCACCAGTGAACTCAAAGGGAAAAACTTTATGTTCACAAACAAATGCAAATTATAGAAATACAATAAAAATTCACAGCAATCAAGATGTTAGAAACATGAGAAAACATGAATCATAAAAGTAAACAAGACGCCATGAAAAGTGACCTATTATACTTTTCCATCTCACAGCAACATATACAAAAGCAACCTCAGAATGGCAGCCAAATACTACTTTCAGTGCAGGAACAAAGACAAACAAATACAAACAAAATGGTAGTATAATCACTTGGAACAAAACCCAGAAACCACCATACATAGCACAACCATCCATTCAGCAAACAGCACTTCTCAAAACTTAAAGGTAGTGTGCACTTACCATCACCACCTGCTGAAAGTAAAACATTCAAGGGCATCAAACCTTAAATCCTCACACTTTTTGAAAAACAACGGTGCAGTTCTGATTGGCTGAGCTCAAGTTACATATTTCATGCCCACAGCATCAATGCCTGGTCAACGGTGGCCCACAACCACAATCCATAAATCACCCAACAGCCATGCACACCATAACTCAGACATCAATCTCAATGCTTAATGAAACAGATGCAATAACAAATGTTGTAAACCATCTTACAGATGGGATTGCATGAAGCAGTACCCTTCCACTTTGACCAAGACACCTACGAATGGATCATTTATTGATTTAAACATATGCTGTTGTTTAGTTACATTTTGATTTTGGGTCTTGTTTTTTATTGTTATATATATTGTGAGGTCATGAGCATTAGGTGTGCTAGTTATGGTTTGCATCACTGAGATATGAAGTGTGATTCTAAACATAACCACATAAAGACCGTGCACAATGGAAAACCTCCATTGTCCAAGGTGTGTCATTAACTTCAGAAATGGATTCACAAATCATCTGTGGAGTCACAAATTTGCAGAGGATCAGCAAATTAAAGCACCAGATATCTCTAAACTATACCCTCTTCGAGCATATTTCTACAGTAATTCCCAGAAAACTACTTAACGAATTTACATCAAGCCAAACAAAGTCACTTACTTGAGTAAAGGTCTATATGCAGGCCAAGTATGGTGTAATTATATCCAGCTGTTTTGTTCTGTATTGAGGAGCAAAGAAACCTATTTTTAGGCCTTGCTTGACACATCTGCATGAAATATGCCATGATGCACCTAAAGGCAGTGTATTTTTTTTTCAGAAAGTTCTGTGCAGATTTGTCAAAATGCTAATGTTATTGATAAAATAAAAAATATGTTTTCAATGGAGACTTTGACGTAACCATATCTATAAAGTAGATAGATAAATGGGCAACCAATCTCCTGCAATGCACAGCCTTTGTCCATGCCCAGCGTGTGGTCCGCTGCAAGGTCTGCCCTGAAGCCAGGCCCTGCACCCTGCTACACAGGCAAGCAAGATCCCATTGCTCGCCAACTCCCATGGTCTTGCAGCACCTCAAGGCCACTCTTTTTGCCATATCACTGCAATACCTCTGTACTACCATGAAATTACTCGGGGAGCCATGCTGAGCAGAGCGATAATACTGCAGTGGTGCTGTGGACTTTTTTAAATTTTATCCCAGGGGTGTTCTTCTGAGAGTTTTTTTTAATTTAAGTTACTGTCAATATATAAAAGGCGGACCTAATAGTTTTGGCACTAAACATCAAAATAAATCATTTGAAAACAATATTAAACATGTGCCAGAATCTTACTTTTACACTCCTCAGGCCATTTAAAGCAGCCATAATACCAACCACACAGGGTCTCTGAATTCTCAAGCTGAAGAGCAAAAGCTCAAGCACTTGGAATACTTTAAAATACCAACAGCTTTTCTTTGGCTCACATTCTACAGACGGCAGGAAATATAGGGTATTTTTAAGTATTTCTGGGGGCTGCTGCACTTCCTAAAGCCTCCTACAACACTTAGAAACATGCTGGATGTGCATCTGCCCAGACAGGTGGACCACCATGCTGGAACAGGTAAGCAAATAAGTCCATGAAGGGCATTATGGGGTGCTCTTTGGCAGGAAAAGTCACTAATAAATGAGTGGACCCGGCCACTCATTAATTATTCTTCCTTTTTTATTTACTTTCTGTTGATGTACTGGTCTCACCCAGGACACCCACAGCTTCAATTGTTGTTGCTGAAAGCAGGGTCCCAGGACACCTGGAAGCCCTGCCAGCTCCCTGAAAGCAGTCCCATTCTGTGGTGGCATGCAGGAGACGGACACTTTTTAACAGGCAGGATGCCCCAGTACCCATGCAGACCATACCACAACATTTCCAACATTGAGGGCTCTGAGGGGAGGCCATTTTTCCCTGCAGCCCCGCTGCCTCCCCTGCCAGCAACCATCGTAGGTGTCCAGGACCCAGCTTTGTTCGCATCCAGCAGGAACAACTTTTCTCTCTGCTCCCACTAGGAGGGAGCAATTCTGTGCTTTCCTGCCCACTAGGGCACAGGCAGGGAGAAACATTTATGCTCCCACCTGCTGGGATCCTTACTGCTACCAATGAGTTGGAGCTCAGAACTCTTGTGGGCAGGGAAACAATGTTGTTCCAGGGGATGGGGTTCATGCGACACAGTCACTGAACCGGCACTGGGTGATGGGGTTCCCAGGGACCGGAAAGGGTTTGGAGAAGAGGGCAGCATACCCCTCCCCTTTACAAATCAATCGGCCCCATGGGATGGGGTCCCCGGAGCCTAGAAGTGGCAGAGGGAGGGGGTGGCACCTCTCTTCCAGTTAAAAATACTTTGCACCACCCCTTTGGGCCTGGTCCACCCTGAGGGTTTTTTGTAAGAAAAGGCAGGAGGGCACCTTTTTCTGTGATTTCACCAGATATCTGTGGATCCTGGGTGAATTAACTCAGGGTAGCATATATATGTACAAATATATCTCAACACTCCCATTATCTCAACAACCAATGGTTTAAAGCAGGGTTGTTTATTAGCACTGCTACTATTCTCGTTAGAGATGTCTGATTTTCCGCAAAGATTTCGCCATTGGAAAATGTTTTACCAAAATTAAGTTCTTATCCAATTCATATTCTTATTTATGTGGATGATATTATCCTGTTTGATCTAACTACTCTAGGTTTACAAGGAAATCTGCAAGAACTATGCACTTATGCCAAAAATCATTTTTGGAGATAAATGTTGGAAAAACTGAAGGTGGTAGTGTTCAGGGGAAGAAGAAATGCTCAAAGTTTTATTGGTATATGAACGGAGAAAAAGTGGAGGTTGTCAATAATTATGTCTACCTGGGAAAACCTTTGTGAGTAACCTCTCACATAAGTTGCTCTTTTCCAATTTAGGGAAAAAGCTTTGGCCCATGCAGGTGCTCTTCAACACATTATTTATTCTGTGGGAAAGAGACATTTTAACTATTTATTCGAAATATGTAGCATAAAGATTCCTCCAACTTTGGCATATGCTCTGGAATTTACCCCTGACTGTAGATGGTCTTTTTTGAACCTGTATAAAGGTAAGATTTTATGGAAATTCTTTAATCTGAGTTCATCTATACCCGTACAGATTTTTAGCCTTGAACTTGGTCTTACCAGTGCCTACTTTCAAGCACTTGCTAATATAATCTATTGAGGTTATAAGCTCCTCCATGCAACCTCACTCTCCTTAAGGGCACTTCTTAATTCAAGTCTGAGAAAAGGCCTGGGTGAAATAAGTACCTTTGCAAAAAATGTGCCCTTTTCGTTAAGGTGCTTTAATTGAGATAAGGCTGCTTTAGAATTGTGGACTACTGGTAAGCTACGCCACCTTTTGAAAGTTCAAGTTGGAAAACTATGCTATACTCATAACCAAAACTATGGCAGAAATTTGAAAATTTATAACAGCATGGTAGGACACAATAGTTTTGGTAAAAAAATCAAAATCTTTCCTATCAAATATCACATAAGTTTAAACTTCTTTCTTTGCTTCTTCAAATATGATATTTTGCCCTTAATTGTTGGTTAGCAAGCTGAAGAGGAGCCCCAGCCAATCCTGTTAAATGTAATTTGGGTGGTTTGGGTCCCAAAAACCATTTTCACATACTTCATCTTTGCCCAGCATTAAGTGATGCTCGAAAGTGCTTTTTATTTCCTTAATGGAATGTTTTAACTTAAACATGCATCAAGACTTGATAGTTATATTAACTCATCCTCCAAATGAACAAGTATGTTTTTCTATATTTAAGATTTTTAAGAGCTTTTTGCTGATAATTTAGGGGGAAAAATAATCTTTTATTGATTAAAATTTGCTTTTATTATTACAAACTTTAGAAGTTTGTTTATTAATTTATGTATTGTTGATCTCTGAGGAGGTCTAAACGAATTTTCTTAATAAACTTGAATATATGTATATATATATTCGGCTGTTATAGTTAGTTGAGCTAACTATAACTCGCACCCCCGCAATGCACCGCTGATGATGGCACATATTACATCATTCATGACACGGTCAGTGACATCACTGATGACATCACTGATGACATCTCAAATGACATCACTGATGACATCACTGATGACATCATCCAGTGACTGTGTGTTTCTGCAGCTTAAATATGTTTTATATATATATATATATGCCAAGGTGAATTGAAGAATGAGTGGGTGTATAAGAGTCTGAATGGATGATTTAGTAGGTGCGTGACTGACTGTATAAGTGAGTGATTAAATGTGTCTTACTGAATGCATGGGTTAGTGACTAAACTGTGTGAATGTCTGTATCAGTTTGTCAGTTGGTGTGTAAGCAGCTGCAGGGGTTGGTGAGTAGCTACATGAGTGTCTATATGAGTTATTGATTGGTTTTCTGAGTATCTGTATGGGTGCCAGAGTGTCTGTGTGGTGGGTGGGGGTGGGTGACTTCTGTGCATAGATGTGTGAGTGGGTGATTCACTGGGTGTATGGGTTCAAGAGTGCATCTGTGAAGGGCTGCATGGGTGGGTGAGTGTGTGTATGGGTGTGTTGGTGAGTGAATGGATGTCTCAGTGGTACATGTGTGAGTAACTACATATGTGAAAGGCAGTATATGTGAGTGTTGGAGTATATAAATGACTATATGTGAGAGTGAGGGATTGTGAGAGTGGCTGTATGGATGAGTATGTGATTGTATCAGTGATTGTATAAGAGAGTAAGTATGTGTTACTATCTGTATGAATAAGTGAGGTGGTGTGTGTATAACTGTATAGGTGAGCAAATGGGAGTTTGATTGATTCTTTGCATGACTGACTAGGTGTGTGAGTAACTCTTTGGGTGAGTGGCGGTGTGTGAGTGTCTGTATAGGTATATGTGTGCATATGATAGTGCTGTATTGATGAGTGACTGCATGTATGAGTGACTGTATGGGTGAATGAGTGGATGTGTGTATAGACCTAGGAATCAGTGAGTGGGGTATGTAGTAACTGGGATTGGTGTGTCTATGGTTTCAAAATGGTAGTCTGTATTTTAGAGTGGATGTATCAAAGGTTATATTAGGGTGTGAGGAGGTGCATCAGATTATCACGTGGATGATGTCATCAGTGATGTCATTTGAGATGTCATCAGTGATGTCATCAGTGATGTCACTGACCATGTCATAAATGATGTAATATGTGACATCATCAGCAGTGCATTGTGGGGTGCGAAGTTATAGTTAGCTCAACTAACTATAACTGCTGAATTTCTCTGGTTTTGTACTAGTGAAATGTCCAACTAACTATAACGTCCCTGAAAACTGTGGATTTTTCAGTGAATTTCTAAGGTTTTTAAAATGCTAATTTCTAACTATAACGTCCCTGAAACCTATGGTTTTTGAGTGAATTTCAAAGGTTTTTTAAATGCTAATTTCAAGCTATAACGTCCCTGAAACCTATGGTTTTTCAGTGAATTTCTAGGTTTTTTAAATGCTAATTCCTAACTATAACGTCCCTGAAACCTATGGTTTTTTCAGTGAATTTCAAATGTTTTTTAAATGCTAATTTCTAACTAGGCCTACAGAGGTAGGACATGTGCAGAAAGAGGAAGAAAAGCACAGAAAGAAGCAAGAGAAATGCAGAAAGAGGCAACAGAAGTCCAGAAAGACGACGAAAGGTGCAGAAAGAAGCAAGAGATATGCAGAAAGAATCAACAGATGGGCAGAAAGAGACCTTGATGCAAAGTCATCCTGTGCCCCCAACATTTTGCTGACTGTTACTGGTCGTAACTGACTCTGACTAACCAGGCCCGAATCCAATGCTATGCTGAAAGACACTTAGAATACAGTGAAAACACCTACATACACTAGGGTACACTATGGGTTGGGGTACCCCTGTGATTGGCATGACCTCCCCTGTAAGGCCCTAGTACATAATAGGGCAGGGGGATTAAAACTACCTCTAAGTCAGAGGTGCAGAAAGAGGCAAGAGAAGTTCAGAAAGAAGCAACAGAGGTGCCAAAACAGGCAAGAGAGGTGCAGAAAGAAGCAAGTGAAGTGCAGAAAGAGGCAAGAGAGGTGCAGAAAGAGGCAGGAGGGGTAAAGAAAGAAGGAAGAGAAGTACAGAAAGAAGCAACAGAGGTGCTGAAAGAGGTGCAAAGGGTGCAGAAAGAGCAAGAGAAGTGCATATAGAACCAACAGAGGTACAGAAAGAGGCAAGGGGTGCAGAAACAGGCAGGAAAGGTACAGAAAGAGGGAACAGGGGTGCAGAAAGAGGCAAGAGAGGTGCAGAAAGAGAAAAAAGGGGTGCAGAAAGAGGCAAGAGGGGTGCAGAAAGAAGCAAGTGAGGTGCAGAAAGACGGAAGTGGGGTACAGAAAGAAGGAAGAGAAGTGCAGAAAGAAGCAACAGAGGTGCTGAAAGAGGCAAGAGGAGTACACAAAGAGGTAGGAGAGGAGCACAAAGAGGCAAGAGAGGTACAGAAAGAGGCAGGAGGGGTGCAGAAAGAAGGAAGAGAAGTGCAGAACGAGGCAAAAGAATTGCTGAAAGAAGCAACAGAGGCATAGAAAGAAGCAAGAGAAGTGCAGAAAGAGGCAAGTGAGGGGCAGAAAGAAGCAAGAGCAGTGCAGAAAGAACCAACAGAGGTGCAAAAAGAAGCAAGAGCGGTACAGAAAAAAGTAGAAGATGTGCACAAGAGGCAGGAGGGCTGAAGAAAGAAGGAAGAGAAGTACAGAAAGAAGCAACAGAGGTGCTGAAAGAGGCACGAAGGGTGCAGAAAGAGCAAGAGAAGTGCAGAAAGAACCAACAGAGGTACAGAAAGAGGCAAAAGAGGTGCAGAAACAGGCAGGAAAGGTGCAGAAAGAGGGAACAGGGGTGCAGAAAGAGGCAAGAGAGGTGCAGAAAGAGAAAAGAGGGATGCAGAAAGAGGCAAGAGGGGTGCAGAAAGAAGCAAGTGAGGTGTAGAAAGAGGCAAGAGAATTGCTGAAAGAAGCAACAGAGGTGTGGAAAGAAGCAAGAGAAGTGCAGAAAGAGGCAGGTGAGGTGCAGAAAGAGGCAAGAGGTGCAGAAACAAGCAAAAGAAGTGCAGAAAGAGGCAAGAGAATTGCTGAAAGAAGCAACAGAAGTGTGGAAAGAAGCAAGAGAAGTGCAGAAAGAGGCAAGTGAGGTGCAGAAAGAGGCAAGAGAGGTGCAGAAAATGGCAAGAGAACAGCAGAAAGAGGCAAGAGGGATGCAAAAAAGGGAAGAAGGGTGCAGAAAGAAGCTAGAGGGGTGCAGAAAGAAGTAAGAGAAGTGCAGAAAGAGGCAAGAGAGGTGCAGACAAAGGCAAGAGAGGTTCAGAAAGAGGCAAGAGGGGTGTAGAAAGAAGCAAGAGAAGTGCAGAAAGAGGTAGGAGGGGTGCAGTAAGAAGCAAGTGAGGTACAGAAAGAGAATTTCTGAAAGAAGCAACAGAGGTGTAGAAAGAACCTCGAGAAGTGCAGAAAGAGGCAAGTGAGGTGCAGAAAGAAGCAAGAGGTGCCAGGAAGCGCATTTGCAGAGTGGTGGAGAAAGGTGAGCGTGGCCTCCGGAGCCTCTCAGCATCCCACTGTGTGGACTTACTGGAGGTAACAGGAGGGGCAGTTGGCCCTCAAGGTGAATCTTGGGGGCCAACTATCCCTCCTATTACCTCCAGTAAGTCCCACACAGCAGGATTGCTAAATTCTCATAGCAGGCCATGCCCCCTTTCCCCACCACTCTGCAAACGCACTTCCTGGCGCGCTCTTGGATGGGGATTAAAGTTACTTCGCTGCTGGGGGTCCTTAGGGGCCAACTAGCCTACCTGATACCTCCAGTATGTCCCAGATAGTGGGATTGCTGAAAGGTGGACACAGGCCATGCCCCCTTTCTCCACCACTCTGCAAATGTGCCTCCTGGCGCGTTCTGGGTTGGGGGATTAAGTCCCCTTGAATCCTGAGGGTCCCTAGAAGCCAACTAGCCCACCAGGTACCTCCAGTAAGTCCCACACAGCTGGCATAGAAAGAAGCAAGAGAAGTGCAGAAAGAGTCAAGTGAGGGGCAGAAAGAAGCAAGAGCAGTGCAGAAAGAACCAACAGAGGTGCAAAAAGAAGCAAGAGCGGTACAGAAAAAGGTAGAAGAGGTGCACAAAGAGGCAAGAGAGGTACAGAAAGAGGCAGGAGGGGTGAAGAAAGAAGGAAGAGAAGTGCAGAAAGAAGCAACAGAGGTGCTGAAAGAGGCACGAAGGGTGCAGAAAAAGCAAGAGAAGTGCAGAAAGAACCAACAGAGGTACAGAAAGAGGCAAAAGAGGTGCGGAAACAGGCAGGAAAGGTGCAGAAAGAGGGAGCAGGGGTGCAGAAAGAGGCAAGAGAGGTGCAGAAAGAGAAAAGAGGGGTGCAGAAAGAGGCAAGAGGGGTGCAGAAAGAAGCAAGTGAGGTGTAGAAAGAGGCAACAGAGGTGCATAAAGACGCAAGAGGTGCAGAAACAAGCAAAAGAAGTGCAGAAAGAGACAAGAGAATTGCTGAAAGAAGCAACAGAGATGTGGAAAGAAGCAAGAGAAGTGCAGAAAGAGGCAAGTGAGGTGTAGAAAGAGGCAAGAGAGGTGCAGAAAATGGCAAGATAACAGCAGAAAGAGGCAAGAGGGATGCAAAAAGGGAAGAAGGGTGCAGAAAGAAGCAAGAGGGGTGCAGAAAGAAGTAAGAGAAGTGCAGAAAGAGGCAAGAGAGGTGCAGACAGAGGCAAGAGAGGTTCAGATAGAGGCAAGGGAAGTGTGGAAACAGGCATGAGAAATGCACAGAGGCAAGAGAGGAGCAGAAAGAGGCAAGGGGGTGTAGAAAGAAGCAAGAGAAGTGCAGAAAGAGGCAGGAGGGGTGCAGAAAGAAGCAAGTGAGGTGCAGAAAGAGGAAAGAGAATTTCTGAAAGAAGCAACAGAGGTGTAGAAAGAACCAAGAGAAGTGCAGAAAGAGGCAAGTGAGGTGCAGAAAGAAGCAAGAGCAGTGCAGGAAGAACCAACAGAGGTGCAAAAAGAGGCAAGAGGGGTGCAGAAAGAGGTAGGAGAGGTGCAAAAAGAGACAAGAGAGGTACAGAAAGAGGCAGGTGAGGTGCAGAAAGAGGCAAGAGGTGCAGAAACAAGCAAAAGAAGTGCAGAAAGAGGCAAGAGAATTGCTGAAAGAAGCAACAGAAGTGTGGAAAGAAGCAAGAGAAGTGCAGAAAGAGGCAAGTGAGGTGCAGAAAGAGGCAAGAGAGGTGCAGAAAATGGCAAGAGAACAGCAGAAAGAGGCAAGAGGGATGCAAAAAAGGGAAGAAGGGTGCAGAAAGAAGTAAGAGAAGTGCAGAAAGAGGCAAGAGAGGTGCAGACAAAGGCAAGAGAGGTTCAGAAAGAGGCAAGAGGGGTGTAGAAAGAAGCAAGAGAAGTGCAGAAAGAGGTAGGAGGGGTGCAGTAAGAAGCAAGTGAGGTACAGAAAGAGAATTTCTGAAAGAAGCAACAGAGGTGTAGAAAGAACCTCGAGAAGTGCAGAAAGAGGCAAGTGAGGTGCAGAAAGAAGCAAGAGGTGCCAGGAAGCGCATTTGCAGAGTGGTGGAGAAAGGTGAGCGTGGCCTCCGAAGACCTCTCAGCAATCCCACTGTGTAGGACTTACTGGAGGTAACAGGAGGGGCAGTTGGCCCCCAAGGTGAATCTTGGGGGCCAACTATCCCTCCTATTACCTCCAGTAAGTCCCACACAGCAGGATTGCTAAATTCTCATAGCAGGCCATGCCCCCTTTCCCCACCACTCTGCAAACGCACTTCCTGGCGCGCTCTTGGATGGGGATTAAAGTTCCTTCGCTGCTGGGGGTCCTTAGGGGCCAACTAGCCTACCTGATACCTCCAGTATGTCCCAGATAGTGGGATTGCTGAAAGGTGGACACAGGCCATGCCCCCTTTCTCACCACTCTGCAAATGTGCCTCCTGGCGCGTTCTGGGTTGAGGATTAAGTCCCCTTGAATCCTGAGGGTCCCTAGAAGCCAACTAGCCCACCAGGTACCTCCAGTAAGTCCCACACAGCTGGCATAGAAAGAAGCAAAGAGAAGTGCAGAAAGAGTCAAGTGAGGGGCAGAAAGAAGCAAGAGCAGTGCAGAAAGAACCAACAGAGGTGCAAAAGAAGCAAGAGCGGTACAGAAAAAGGTAGAAGAGGTGCACAAAGAGGCAAGAGAGGTACAGAAAGAGGCAGGAGGGGTGAAGAAAGAAGGAAGAGAAGTGCAGAAAGAAGCAACAGAGGTGCTGAAAGAGGCACGAAGGGTGCAGAAAGAGCAAGAGAAGTGCAGAAAGAACCAACAGAGGTACAGAAAGAGGCAAAAGAGGTGCAGAAACAGGCAGGAAAGGTGCAGAAAGAGGGAGCAGGGGTGCAGAAAGAGGCAAGAGAGGTGCAGAAAGAGAAAAGAGGGGTGCAGAAAGAGGCAAGAGGGGTGCAGAAAGAAGGAAGTGAGGTGTAGAAAGAGGCAACAGAGGTGCATAAAGACGCAAGAGGTGCAGAAACAAGCAAAAGAAGTGCAGAAAGAGACAAGAGAATTGCTGAAAGAAGCAACAGAGATGTGGAAAGAAGCAAGAGAAGTGCAGAAAGAGGCAAGTGAGGTGTAGAAAGAGGCAAGAGAAGTGCAGAAAATGGCAAGAGAACAGCAGAAAGAGGCAAGAGGGATGCAAAAAGGGAAGAAGGGTGCAGAAAGAAGCAAGAGGGGTGCAGAAAGAAGTAAGAGAAGTGCAGAAAGAGGCAAGAGAGGTGCAGACAGAGGCAAGAGAGGTTCAGATAGAGGCAAGGGAAGTGTGGAAACAGGCATGAGAAATGCACAGAGGCAAGAGAGGAGCAGAAAGAGGCAAGGGGGTGTAGAAAGAAGCAAGAGAAGTACAGAAAGAGGCAGGAGGGGTGCAGAAAGAAGCAAGTGAGGTGCAGAAAGAGGAAAGAGAATTTCTGAAAGAAGCAACAGAGGTGTAGAAAGAACCAAGAGAAGTGCAGAAAGAGGCAAGTGAGGTGCAGAAAGAAGCAAGAGCAGTGCAGGAAGAACCAACAGAGGTGCAAAAAGAGGCAAGAGGGGTGCAGAAAGAGGTAGGAGAGGTGCAAAAAGAGACAAGAGAGGTACAGAAAGAGGCAGGAGGGGTGCAGAAAGAAGGAAGAGAAGTTCAGAAAGAGTCAAGAGAATTGCTGAAAGAAGTAACAGACGTGTACAAAGAAGCAATAGAAGTACAGAAAGAGGCAAGTGAGGTGCAGAAAGAAGGAAGAGAAGTGCAGAAAGAATCAACAGAGGTGCTAAAAGAGGCGCGAAGGGTGCAGAAAGAACAAGTGAAGTGCAGAAAAAAGCAACAGAGGTACAGAAAGAGGCAAGAGAGGTGCAGAAACAGGCAGGAAAGGTACAAAAAGAGGTAACGGGTGCAGAAAGAGGCAAGGGAGGTGCAGAAAGAGGGGGGAGAGGTGTAGAAAGAAGCAAGAGAGGTGCAGAAAAAGGGAACAGAGGTGCAGAAAGAGGCAAGAGAGGTGCAGAAAGAGGCAAGAGAGGTACAGAAAGTGGAATATATGAGCAGAAAGAGGCAAAAGAAGTACAGACAAAAAAGAAAGTTGCAGAAAGAAGCAACAGAAATGCAGAAAGTGGCAAGAGAGGCGCAGAAAGAAGCAGGAGTGGTTTGCACACCATTAGTACCAATTTAACACCCACATTTAGCAATAAGTAACAGGTGACCATTCTAGGTTTGCAAAGGGCCTTCCACCACGCTGTAACACTTGTCGCTGCATTTTTGGTAATGTTTGAGCCGTTTGAGCTAGAAACAAGGTTTTTTTTGTTCAAATCTGCAGATTAGGCAGCAGATGATGGATTATGTGTCTAATGCGGAAAATGTATAATTGTGCGAAAGTCGGTGCAGCCAAACAGTGGCATAATTCCAGTGGCCCTGCTCATACCTCTGACTAGGTCCAGAAGTGCTCCTCAGCGATTCCTTCTTTTTTGTTGTCTCATTGAGTTCATAATTTAGCTTCTATGGAAACGAGGAAGACTAAACCTGAGGTTACCACTCCACAACACAGACTACCATACCACATAATTACTCTCCATAACACACAATCCCACTCTACATAATTCCTATACACTAAATACCACATACTTTCTATCCACATAATTTCACTGCACAACATACCAAATAATTCCACTACATACAAAGTACATCCACTCCACTCCAAATAACATTAGTAAACAACTTTTACATTTACAATGCCAATAGCTCTAACTCTTGCAAATGCGAGACCTATTACATTACAAATGCTTCTTTTTAACTGATAGTCACATTTGCAGAGTGGTGGAGAAAGGGGGCTGGGCCTCCAACCAGCGCTCAGGAATTCCGCTGCATAGGACTTACAGGAGATACCAGGAGGGCTACTTGGCCACCAAAGTCCCTCAGGAGTAAAGTGGACTTCATCCCCCAACCAGTACTGCACCAGGAAGCGCATTTGCAGAGTGGTGGAGAAAGGTGAGCGTGGCCTCCGAAGACCTCTCAGCAATCCCACTGTGTAGGACTTACTGGAGGTAACAGGAGGGGTAGTTGGCCCCCAAGGTGAATCTTGGGGGCCAACTACCCCTCCTATTACCTCCAGTAAGTCCCACACAGCAGAATTGCTAAATTCTCATAGCAGGCCACGCCCCCTTTCCCCACCACTCTGCAAAAGCACTTCCTGGCATGCTCTTGGATGGGGATTAAAGTCCCCTTCACTGCTGGGGGTCCTTAGGGGCCAACTAGCCTACCTGATGCCTCCAGTATGATCCAGATAGTGGGATTGCTGAAAGGTGGACACAGGCCATGCCCCCTTTCTCCACCACTCTGCAAACGTGCCTCCTGGCGCATTCTGGGTTGGGGGATTAAGTCCCCTTGAATCCTGAGGGTTCCTAGGGGCCAACTAGCCCATCAGGTACCTCCAGTAAGTCCCACACAGCTGGATTGCTGAGAGTGGTCTGAGGCCATGCCCCCTTTTTACACCACCCTGCAAACACGCCTCCTGGCGCAATGCTGTGCGGGGGATGAAGTCCACTTTAGTCCGTGAGGCCCCCCTGCACATAATTAGGAATGCCCCAGGGAGGTGGCGGTCCCCGGGGCTGCGGGGGGCCACGTGCCCCTTGCATATGATAAACAAAGCTCCGGGGAGGTGGCCATCCCCAGGACTGTGGGGGCCCCCATGGGCCCCCACACCATAATTAAGAATTGCCCCCGGGACCTGGCCCACCCGGGGGCTTGAAACAAACGAAGCATGGGAGACCGCGCATTGTTTTTTTAAAAATAATTTCAGCCGGATTCGCACACCCAGCGCGAATTCAGCCAAAATTATTTTTAAAAAAATGCTTTTTTGGCCCTGGGGGTCCATGTGGGACCCCCTGAGCAGGCCTAGGGGGTCAGGGTGTTTCTACCCTGCCCCCTTTTCTTGTTTTTTTAATGTTTTCTCTACTGTTTTCTTGTGACTCGGTTACCGAGTCACATGATGGCTGCCAACACATTGTGGTTTGGAGTGTTGGCAGCTAATCAGAATTAAGCTCGTGCTCAGGAGGATTCGCGAATACTCCTCGGTGCTCAGATATCGATATTTTTATTTTTTTAATTTCTCAGGAACTACTGAACGGATTTACACCATTTAAAAAAAAGGGTGCTTTCTGAACCAAATGCTACCTTTTTGCCACATTTGGTGTAATTCCGTTCAGCAGTTCCGGCTGTAGCCTGTTCAAAAATTCATATGGAAATTAACATGGGGAAAACGTGCTTTGGGACCCCCCTTTTTTCTCGGCCCCCGCTTGACGAATCACCCCGAAACTTTCAAGACAGGAGCTGACCTGAGGTGGTCATTAGTTTTGAAAATTTCGCGAAGATTCGTCAAATGGCGCCAAAGATATTGGCAAAAGAAAAAACGCTTTTTGAATAGAAACAAGGTCCTAACTATAACTACCTACTGGCGACCGCCAGTAGGTAATATGTAAGTATGTATATATATATATATATATATATATATATATATATATATATATGTATATGTGTGTGTATAATATATAGAATTACATATAACTGTATATGTATATATACTGACAATTAGTGTAAACAGATGTAACCACCATGAAGAAGACAGTTGTCGTAATGCGTTGTAGTGTCTGACGTAATCAGTATTGGCAAATAAATGAATTTACCTTAAAACAACTTTCGGGAGTGCAGCTTTGATTTTTCTGGCATGCGAAATCACGAGGGATGTATTCTAAACATAAACACTGGCACCAGCAGCTGGGCGCGATGCCTTCAAGACTGCTTTGACTTGGGATATATATATATATATATATATATATATATATATATATATATATGTATATATATAGAGATATATATATATATATATTCACTGAAAAACCATAGGTTTCAAGGACATTATAGTTAGCTGGACATTTCACTTGTACAAAACCATAGAAATTCCACTGTTATAGTTAGTTCAGCTAACTATAACTCGCGCCCCCGCAATGCACTGCTGATGACATCACATATTACATCATTCATGACATGGTCAGTGACATCACTGATGACATCACTGATGACATCTCAAATGACATCACTGATGACATCACTGATGACATGATCCAGTGAATGTGTTTTTCTTTAAAGTTTAAATATGTATTATATATATACCAAGGTGTATTGAAGAATGAGTGGGTGTATAAGTGTCTGGATGGAGGATTTAGTAGGTGTGTGACTGACTGTTTAACTGAGTTATTACATGTGTCTTACTGAATGCATGGGTTAGTGACTAAACTGTGTGAATGTCTATATCAGTCTGTTTGCTGTTGTATAAGCTGCTGCATGGGTTGGTCAGTAGCTACATGAGTGTCTATATGGGTTATTAATTGGTTGCCAGAGTATTTGTATGGGTGCCTGAGTGTGTGTGTGGGTGCGTGGGAGGTGTGTGACTCTGTGCATACATGTTTGAGTGGTTGATTCACTGGGTGTATGGGTTCAAGAGTGCATGTGGAAACAGCTGTATGCGTGGGTGAGTGTGTGTATGGGTGTGTTAGTGAGTGAATGGATGTCTCAGTGGTACATGTCCAACTAACTACATATGTAAAAGACAGTGTATGTGAGAGTTGGAGTATATAAATGACTATACGTGAGAGTTACTGATTGTGAGAGTGGCTGTATGGATGAGTGTGTACTTGTATCAGTGATTGTATAAGAGAGTAATTATGCGTTTCTTTTTGTTTGAATAAGTGATGTGTTGTGTGTATTACTGTATAGGTCAGTAAATGGAAGTGTGATTGATTATTTGCATGACTGACTAGGTGTGTGAGTAACTCTGGATGAGTGCTGGTGTGTGAGTGTCTGTGTAGGTGTATGAGTGCATATGATAGTGTTGTATTGATGAGTGACTGCATGTATGAGTGATTGTATGGGTGAATGAGTGGATGAGTGTGTAGACCTAAGAACCAGTGATTAGATATGTAGTAAGTGGTATTGGTGTGTCTATGGTTTCAAAAATGGTATTCTGTTTTTTGGAGTGGGTGTATCAAAGGTTATATTAGGGTGTGAGAAGGTGCATCAGATTGTCACATGGATGATGTCATCAGTGATGTCATCAGTGATGTCATTTGAGATGTCATCAGTGATGTCATCAGTGATGTCACTGACCATGTCATGAATGATGTAATATGTGATGTCATCAGCAGTGCATTGCGGGGCGCGAGTTATAGTTAGCTGAACTAACTATAACAGTGGAATTTCTATGGTTTTGTACGAGTGAAATGTCCAGCTAACTATAACGTCCCTGAAACCTATGGTTTTTTCAGTGAATTTCAAAGGTTTTTTAAATGCTAATTTCTAACTATAACGTCCCTGAAACCTATGGTTTTTTCAGTGAATTTCTAAGGTTTTTTAAATGCTAAGTTCTAACTATAACGTGCCTGAAACCTATGGTTTTTTCAGTGAATTTCAAACGTTTTTTAAATGCTAATTTCTAATTATAATGTTCATTAAACCTATGGTTTTTTCAGTGATTTTAAATTATCATTCCATTCTCAACCTAGTGAAAACAGCCAATATCGCCAGTTTTCCAACAATAGCTTCCGCAAAAAATTCGCCACAAATGAGAGCGACAACTAACGCTAATAATATGCAGAGTACGCGTTCCCTGGCAAAAATAACACGAAAACACCACTTCCCGATATTTTCAACGAGCAGCCAAATCTGGGGTGTGATCCAAAAACCGGCGATAAGCTGCGTTAGCAGTAGGAATTTAACATCTGCCTTTTACTGGTGTAAAGCAGGACGACTACCTACAGTGTGAAAGGGAGCCCAGCCCTGAACCACATCTGAAGATCTACACATGTCATAGAGCTACTGACCATGCAGCTCCGACACCCAAGAAGGCCACAACACCCACTGCCATCACCCTCAGGACCTCCCCCCCGGACCACTCCCCTCCCTACTACCACCAAGGCAGCGCAGAACAGGACAGTGGACCTTCCAAAAACGGCATGGTCCCTCAGCCACACAATAGCTGAATCTTGGGAGATGTTGCAACCAAGCATGTGTGAAGGACGCAAGTCACCCATCAATAAAAATACACACAATACCAAGTGTAGCGGTGATGTGGTGGACAGACCTCACTATGCAGAGCACAAACCTCTCCATGTGGACATATACTGCTGGTGCTTGTAGTGTTGTGGACAATAGACGCAACCATGTTACCTAAGGCAGTGGGGAAGATCTCGGTCATGTAGCTGTGTTGTCCCCCCCTGGAGGCGGAAGCGGAGTGTGCTGGTCCAACGTACGCCACTCCAGCGTAGGAGCATGAATAAATAGGCTGGGGCTCTGGGCGTGGTTGACTTGTGGGAAGGCCAAAGCGTCTGCCAGGGCAGCAGCCCTCACCCTGCCACGAGGCCTCCGCCGTGACCGCCGGCCTCCTCGATACAGGCCCTCTGCGAACCCAGCAGCAGAGCACCACAGACTTATGTCTGTACAGACTACTGCCTTCGATCTACACTGCGGACAGCAGGGCTCACAATTCAGATCGAGTCGCGATTGCAGATGACGCACTCCAGTAGGGAAGAGACATTGATCCCAGTGCGGCCCGCCCGGACCACGCATCATCGCAGACTGCGCACACACTGAGTGCTTCAGGTGCCACTAACTCAGTGCACCACAAGTCAACGCCACATGGACTTATTAAGACAGAATTCATTAGGCAAAAGACAATGCTACCAGTGCGGCCCGCCCGGACCACGCATCATCGCAGGCTTCACACACGCTGGTTGCTTCAGGTGACACTAACTGTACAGCTCAACTCAATGCCACGTGGCTGTGGGCCCTTGCTGACCGGTGCCTCAGGCCTACACTGCGGTCATCAGGGCTCACATTTAAAATTGGCTCTTGATTCATTAATTGCAGAGTCCAGTAGGCAACTAAGTATTACGTCCCTAAAACCTACATAATATCCTTTTAGTATCCTTGCTTCAAGAACTTGTTTTATATCAGTTATAGCTTTAGTACAATGACCAAATTCATGTTGCAAGTCCAAAGGAACACTGAATGGCAGTCTACACTGTGGACAGCAGAGCTCACAATTTGAATTCAGTCTTAATTTATTAATTGCAGACAGAATTGTACTCTATGTCCTCGAATTTTGTCAAGAGGAAGTGACAAAAAGCATTCCTTGATGTCTGTGCTGACTACTGCCTTCAATCTACACTGCGGTCAGCAGGGCTCACAATTCAGATCGAGTCGCGATTGCAGATGATGCAGTCCAGTAGGCAAGAGACATTGCATCATCGCTGGCTGCGCACTCGCTGAGCGCCACACCTACCACTAACTCTATGCAGCTCAAGTCAACGCCACGTGGCTCTGGGCTCTTCCTGACCACTGCCTCCGGGATACACTGCGGTCAGCAGGGCTCACAATTCAGATCGAGTCGCTATTGCAGATGACGCAGTCCAGTAGGCAAGAGACATTGCATCATCACTGGATGCGCACTCGCTGAGCGCCACACCTACCACTAACTGTATGCAGCTCAAGTCAACGCCACGTGGCTGTAGGCCCTTCCTGACCGCTGCCTCCGGCCTACACTGTGCTCAGCAGGTCTCACAATTCAAATTCAGTCTTCATTCATTAATTTCAGAGTCCAGTAGGCAACTAACTATAACGTCCCTGAAACCTAGATATTTCGACAGTGTATTCCATAAATGTTTCATCTTTTGTTCCATACACCTACACTGCGGTTAGCAGAGCTCACAATTTAAATTGAGACATGATTTATTTATTGCAGAGAGAATTGTACTCTATGTCCTCGAATTTTGTAAACAGGAAGTGACTAAAAGCATTCTTCGATGTCTGTGCTGACTACTGCCTTCGATCTACACTGCGGATAGCAGGGCTCACAATTCACATCGAGTCGCGATTGCAGATGACTCAGTCCAGTAGGCAACAGACATTGCTCCCAGTGCGGCTCACCTGCACCAGGCATCATCGCTGGCTGCGCACACGCTGAATGCTTCTGATGCCCCTATCTCAGTGCAGCACAACTCATGGACCCTTTATGATACAATGTTTTGTGTATAATTTCACATCTGCTGCCCCTACCTCAGTGTACCACAAGTCATGGACCTTTTACGATACAATCTTGTGTATGTTATTTCACATCTGTTGCCCCTACCTTAGTGCAGCACAAATCATTGACCCTTTATGATTGAATCTGTGTGTCTGATCCAATGATTACTGTTGTACTTGTTGCCAGCACCAACCATTCCCGGAGGGCTGGCTTACACTCACCCCACACGCACGCAGCACAGACGTCACTGGACATGTGACCCTGGTAATAACAATGAGTCGAGCGCACGTGCCCGTACTCCAGTTCCACTATCTATCTGTGTCCGTGTGTTCATTATGTATGCAAGATGCCGCCCCTGGGCCCTACCACATTACATTGTGCTGTGGACAGCGTATGCAACCATGTTACCTCTGGCAGTGGGGAAAACTTCGGTTATGTAACTTTCTCTCGGTCATTGTACAAGTACGTACGTAGAGACTGGATCATTAGAGTACTGCAAGGAGAGTGTATAGTGAATTTATAAGTGCTTGCGGATTGGCGGAGTAATTGTATAAGTACATATGTTGGCGCAGCCTAACCCCGAACACAAGCTTGGCTCTAATTGGCTGCCCTCCATGTGCCAAAAACTGAAACTTGAACTTTGCATGGCCCTGTATTGCTACAGCTGCAACACGCCCCCGGATTGTGCAATAAACATTCATATCCACACAGATGTGTCATGTCCACCATCTTTCATGTGTGGAACTATGGATGAATGTAGGGTCAGTGATTCCCCGTACCTTCCATGTTGGCCATGTTGTGGGACTTGGCTCACAGAGTGACACATTGGCGCTTGCGACCCGGGTGACATCAGCACTACAACAGGGACACCCGCAACAGTTGATTCCTCATACAGCCCAGGACAGAGCCACGCCCATAGCTCCGGAGTCATTCTTCACAGCCTCACGCAGGACTGGCATACGCCAGGCCAGCCCACGCTTACGCTTACAGGGAAGGACAACAACGCTACATAGCCCAGATTTTCATTGCAGTGATCTGCTGGTCACACCCTAGTTGTCAGTACGCCACAGCCACTCCTTCACGGCTAGTATACACCAACACCACACCCATCCAGCACAGGCGTCACAGGACACGTGACCTTGCCAATCAAAAAGACTGGGCGCACGTGCTCGATGCCATTTCAAAGTTGCTCGCACCGGATGCACTGCGGCCGGCACAGGCACACCGGCACGGGACGGTGACTTTCGGTCCACTGAGGTACGGGTACCGTAACTGCTGAGCGGGTGTGCAGCCTGCGGTGATGGCCCGTCCCAGCAGTCTGGACAGCTCAGGATTTGTGTGCCCTGCTGGACCGCAGTGTAGGCCTGAGCCATAAGACAGCGCAGGCCTACTGCCACTTGGCGTCACCTCGCTGGTCACAGAGTTAGTGGCACCGCAAGGGCTGAGCGGGTGTGCAGCCTGCGATGAAAAGCCCGGTGCACTGGTATGTCCTCTGCCATGGCGAAATCAAGACCCAGCACCAAATGTGAGACCTGGTGGCTCATGCGGAGCGGGGCTGCATGATATGCAGGGTGCCGTGTCCGCGGGCCCTGGGCTTGGGGCTTGCAGCGGCACGTGGTAGGCCCTCTTTTCTACACGCAGGTTGCGAAAGGTGAGCAGAGAGGCTTGTTAGCGCAGCGGCGGGCAGTGACCTCCGGGCAGTGGGAGTGGATGGGGTGCAGCAGCCTGGGTGCGCAGCGGCGGACAGTCACCTCCGGGCAGTGGGAGTAGATGGGGTGCAGCAGCCTGGGTGCGCAGCAGCGGGCAGACACCTCTGGGCAGTGGAAGTGGATGGGGTGCAGCAGCCTGGGTGCGCAGCGGTGAGCAGACACCTCTGGGCAGTGGAAGTGGATGGGGTGCAGCAGCCTGGATGCACAAAGGCGGGACAGAGAATTAGGCGTGTGCAGTTGTATGTACTCTGCCATTACTGATTCCATACTACGTTTCAGATGAGTAAGCTTGAGGGCTCCACTATGTCCCGGCACGTGGTTGGAGGCACACCGGTGATGGAAAGGTGAGCTGTGAGGGTTTTGTCCACAGTGCGGGCACTCACTGTCCCTCTCCATCTCTTCCTTTCTCTCCCTCACACTCTTTCTCTCTCTCTTCCTCTCTCTCTCACTCTATCTCTTCCTCTCTCTCACTGTTTTTTTCTTTCTCTCTCTCTCTCTCTCTCTCTCTCTCTCTCTCTCTCACTCTTCCTCTGTTTCTCTCTTCCTCTTTCTCACACTGTTTCTCTCGTTCTCTCTCTCTTCCTCTCTCTCACTGTTTCTCTCTCTCACTGTTTCTCTCTCTCTTCCTCTCTCTCTCTCTCTCACTCTTTCTCTCTGTCTACCTCTCACTCTTTCTTTCTTTTTCTCTCTCTTCCTCTCTGTCACTCTTTCTCTCTCTCTCCTTTGATGGACGCATGACGCACAATGTTATCTTGCTTTTTGTCTAGCAGGCTGTGATTCACAGATTGACGACCCCCCTGACACGGACCTCCCGCCACGAGGCGATGACTTCAGTTCCACTGAGTTAGTGCCACCAGAGCTGAGCGCGTGTGCAGCCTGCGATCATGCGTGGCCATCCTGCAATCAACACCCACTTTGAATTGTGAGCTCAGCTTGACCGTGTGTATGCAACGCCTGAGGAGGTTGCTTCGGCACGTGGTGGACCCTCTTAGACACACGCCGGTGGCGGAAGGTGAGCAGAGAGGCTTGTTTCCGCAGCAGCGAGCAGTCACCTCTGGGCGGTGGGAGTGGATAGTGTGCAGCAGCCTGAGTGCACAAGAGCGGGCAGATACCTCCGAGCAGTGGGAGTGGATGGGGTGCAGCAGCCTGGGTGCACAGGAGCGGGCAGACACCTCTAGGCAGTGGGAGTGGATGGGATGCAGCAGTCTGGGTGCGCAGGAACGGGCAGTCACCTCCGGGCAGTGAGACTGGATGGGGTGCACCAGCCTGGGTGCACAGCAGCGGGCAGACACCTCTGGGCAGTGGGAGTGGATGGGGTACAGCAGCCTGGGTGCGCAGAGGCGGGCAGACACCTCTGGGCGGCGGGAGTCGATGGGGTGCAGCAGCCTGGGTGCGCAGGGGCGAAACAGAGAATTAGGCGTGTGCAGTTGTATGTACTCTGCCATTACTGATTCTATACTATGTTTCAGATGACTAAACTTGAAGACTGCACTATGTCCCGGCACGTGGTTGGAGACACACCGGTGGCAGAAAGGTGAGCTGTGAGGATTTTCTCCACAGTGTCAACACTCACTCTCCCTCTCCATCTCTTCCTTTCTGTCACTCACACTCTTTCTCTCTCTCTCACTCTCTATCTCTTCCTTTCTCTCTCTCGCACTCTTTCTCTCTTTCTATGTCTTTTCCTCTCTCTCTCTCTCATTCTTTCTTTCTCTCTCTTCCTCTCTGTCTCACTCTTTCTCTCTCTCTCTACCTCTCTCTCACACTGTTTCTCTCTTTCTCTCTCTCTTCCTTGTATCTCACTCTTTCTCTCTTTCTCTCTCTCTTCCTCTCTCTCTCACTCTTTCTCTCTTTCTCTGTCTTCCTCTCTCTCTCACTCTTTCTTTCTCTGTCTCTTCCTCTCTCTCACTCTTTCTCTCTGTCTCTCTCTCCTTTCATGGACGCATGACGCACAATCTTATCTTTCTTTTTGTCTTGCAGGCTGTGATTCACAAATTGTCGAGGGATGACACGCCATACCTGTACCTACTTTTATTTTGTTGTTTTGTTTAAATAAAATGTTTTATATGTAAATCCATAGATGACTGAGATTCTTATTTGTCCAACCTCACATGCATCTTCTTTACTATAATTGTGCGACATCAGCCAATTTGTTATGTTCCATATTTCCTAAGGTTGCTGTCACATTTGTTTGTGTGGGGGGGAGGTGAGGTGGGGATGGCGGACAAGGGGCTGGTGGCGGGGGGTGTCGGAGCAGTGTTGGGTGTCCGAGCTGCATGATCGTTGGCTCCATTGCATCTGTTGTCATTCACTTTGAAAGTTAAAGATATCGTCTCAAATACTTAACCACTACTACAAAACACATAACACACCTTCTTAATTTCTAATTTACCTTCATAGTTGGTATGCAGATTTCAAATGTCACAAACGCATGCAATTCTTTTCTTGTCATACATCAAGAATGGAACCAGTAATGGCACAATTTCCCTGTTGCTCCACACATAAATACATGTAAAGAACAAATCAGAATAGTTCCTTATTTTTTTTAGATTGCAAAACCTCTCTTTATTGGTTATTTTTGAACTTTCCATATAAACAGTTTTTTTAAGGACACATACAGGTGAAAAGTTCAAGGTATTGTATCAACACTTTCTAGAACATTCTACGACACGTGCAGGTTAAAAGTTCATCATTTTTTAAACCTACCGATATTTGTTTTTGCAACATTTTCTCCAACATTTAACGGCACGTGGAGGTCAAAAGTTCACCATTCTTTCAAGTTTGAACTGCACCTTCCAAATACAATTAGCAGGTGTGGTTGAGCTGAGCAAATTTCATCCTATAATATGTACTCCACGTATAAACAGCTTTTTTATTAACCAATCACAAAGATGCTTTTCATCAAAACTAATATACACCCTACTTTTTAGGACACAATACATTTCATCTCCCAATCGGTTAACGTTTTGTATGTAAAAAAAAAGTAGTTCCCCATGTTTAAACATATCTCTTATTCTACGAACGGACTGCATGAGCTACAGACATTTATCCATATCTTCTAGCCATACCTTCAAAATGCTAGTGTGGATTGTAGGACATAGCTATGTTTCTGGTGCAAGAGGAATGCAGAACAGAGACGTATTGACTTAGACCTAGGTTTACAAAATGTGCACATTAAATGGTTTGCACAGAGAGGATTGAAGTGGCACCAATTGCTCCCTTTGGTTAAAACCTGTTTGCATCTCCAACACCCTGATCTCATGATTGTACACTGTGGTGGTAACGACCTAGGCACATTGACTGGGGTAGGTTTGGAAATGCTTATGAAGGACACCTTTGGACAATTGATGTTACTTTTGCCTCAAACTGTCTTTGTATATTCCAATATATGCCAAAGACAGAAGTGGAAATGGTCAAACCAATTTTGTCATAAGATTGAAAAATCTAGGAAGAATGTTAACAAATCTGTGTCTGCATACCTCAGAGAGCCAGTGTCAGCTGTGGTTCGGCTAGCAGAGGGACACCTGCGGGCCGTCGGGCAGGCTCATAGAGGAAGAGCTGTGGCCCGTGGGCTCAGCTCGCAGAGGGAGACCTATGAGCCGTTGGCTCGCAAAAGCACAGCACCGTACTGGCTCGCAGAGGGAGAGCTGTGGCCGGACTCGCAGAGGGAGATCAACGGGCCAACAGGCCTGCTAGCAGACACACAGCTATCAGTTAACGGGCTGGCTTGCAGAGATACAGCTGTGAGCCCTCCGAGCTGCAACCCGACGGGCTAACTCGCAGATGGAGAGTAACAGGCTGACGGGCCTGCTAGCACAGACACAGCTACGAGCTAACGAGGTGGCTCACAGAGGTAGAGCTGCGGGACCGACGGCTAGCAGACACAGAGCTGCGAGCCAACGGACTGGCTTCTAAAGGCATAGCCGCGAGCTGATGATGTGGGGAGAGGGAGCGTAAAAGGAGTATCTCGCACAGACAGACCTGCGGGATATTTTCAGTATTGCCTCGCAGAGGTAGAATTACAGATCCGATGCCTTTTAGAGGGAGAGATGCGAGCTGACGGACTGAGTCACAAAATGGCTAACAGCTCGCAGTCGCAGAGCTGCGAGCCGACGGACTGGCTTCTAAAGGCATAGCCGCGAGCAGGTGATGTGGGGAGAGGGACCGTGAAAGGGGTATCTTGCACAGACAGAGCTGCGGTATATTTTTAGTGTTGCCTAGCAGACGTAGAACTACGGACCTGATGCCTTGTAGAGGGAGAGTTGTGAGCTGACGGACTGAATCACAAAATGGCTGCCAACACTTCCTAGTTTCAACAGTTCGCAGCCAATGAGCCGCAAGCTCGTGCTCATAACGCTTCAGCCAATCAGATGTCAGATTTCTTAAATATCGATATCTGTAAAATTTGATATTTCTCTAAAACTACTGAACGGATTTACCCGATTTAAACAAAAGCGTGCTTTCTGGACCAAGACCTTTCTCTGTGCCAAATTTCGCATAATTCCGTTCAGCAGTTTGACCTGTAGCCTTGTCTAAAGTTTCCTATAGAAATTGCATGGAGAAAACACGTTTTGGGACCTCCCTTTTTCTTAGCCCCCTTGACGAATTCCCCCAAACTTTTAGGATAGGAGCTGACCTGAAAAGAGGAACTTTTTGGAAAATTTCGTAAAGATTCGTCAAACGACGCCAAAGTTATAAGCACATCAAAAAATGCTTTTCCTATGGAAACGTGGTCCTAACTATAACTATCTACTGGCGACCGCCAGTAGGTAATATATATATCTATATCTATATATCTATGCCACACGATCACCTTCTCACAAGGAAACCCAAGGACACAGCGGGGTACTGGTTGGAAGCCTTTATTCACCGAACCAAACAGCATGATGCATTTCGGCCATTACGCCTTCCTCAGATGCTGCATCGTCCGCGGGTGTCACCTCCTCCCTCCTTTGTAATGCCAGGGCACTCCCATTGGTGGGAGCTCAGCTGTTCCTGCCGCCTGGTAGTACTGCAGTGTAATAGGCAACTACAGCTCCCAGCATGCACTGGATACCATTCATCTGTCGGCTGGATCCGATGTTGCTCGCATGAGCGCCGAGATTTGCCACGCAAAGGGGGGGCCGTGTGGTGGCTGATGACCCCGTAATTAAAGTGTTCAAGGCTCCCTTGGGTCCCCAACGCCCAAAGCCCCAAGAGTAAGGAACAAAGCTGGGCCGTGACGCGGGAGTGAATCAACCCGCCTCCCTGTACAGTTACAGGCTGCCATTGACAGCGGCCACTTGCTTGGCCCGTTCCTGAGGCGGTCCTGGAAACTATCAATACCTTGATAAGAGAGCCAATTTGCCTACAAAGTTCCTGGACGCTTGCTTGGACGGGTCCTTGTATCGCGCTGCAGGCAAGCGCGAAAATATGCCACACGATCACCTTCTCACAAGGAAACCCAAGGACACAGCGAGGTACTGGTTGGAAGCCTTTATTCACCGAACCAAACAGCATGATGCATTTCGGCCATTACGCCTTCCTCAGATGCTGCATCGTTCGCGGGTGTCACCTCCTCCCTCCTTTGTAATGCCAGGGCATTCCCATTGGTGGGAGCTCAGTTGTTCCTGCCGCCTGGTAGTACTGCAGTGTAATAGGCAACTGCAGCTCCCAGCATGCACTGGATACCATTCATCTGGCGGCTGGATCCGATGTTGCTCGCCTGAGCGCAGAGATTTGCCACGCAAAGGGGGGGCCGTGTGGCGGCTGATGACCCCGTAATTAAAGTGTTCAAGGCTCCCTTGGGTCCCCAACGCCCAAAGCCCCAAGAGTCTATATATATATATGGGCAACCACAATCCCGATTGAACTCCACTTTAGCTGGAAATCAGGTACGGACCACAAAGTGCTTGATGATAAGGTAGTGCTTTATTGCAAAATCCAAAGCATGACACGTTTCGACCGGGTTTCCCCGGTCTTGATCACATATAGATATCTATATATATATAAAATTCCACGCTGAATTTGCCAACACAGCAGCCGCGGACACCAAAACTTTCAGCAAAATTATTATATTTGCAGATTCAAGACACCTCTCGACGCGTTTCGGGACCAATATATATATATTACTGTGGATTATGGTATTTAGAGAGAATATCGAAAAGGTAAATAATAAAATATTGTGAAGGTAATTTTCTATAGCTTTACTATGTAACTCCACATATATATACTGTGGCGATACATATATCTTCAAGGTACGTAGATGTGGAGTTAAGTATAGTACAGCTATACTTATCTATTTGCACTCACCTTCTCAATATTTTTTTCCTCGATATTTTTGACAAGCAGCATATTTTATAAATGCCAAAAACAGACAAATATTTACTGTGGCCCAGAGTCAAAAAGCAATATAGTACCAAAGGTAATTTCTTTATTATGTTTAATGGCTTCAGATGCTGCGCGGCAGTGAACATAAGCCAATGTGAAAGAAGCCAGTATAAGTGGAAAGGTGGTAAGCAAGCAACAAAACATAGAAAAACAAACCAAAACGTAATCCTCTAACCAGGGCAAAGTTCTGACAATAAGTCAGGGAACTGAGGGAACAGAAGAAGGAGCAAAAGAACTAATGTGAAGAAGGGGTAATATAGTAAACTAACTAAAGTAACCACAAAGGAGCCAATACAACACAGAAAGCTGCCAGTCACCTTGCCAAGAGACATGAGCTCTTTATAAAGCACTGCTTCATTCATGACCTGGAAGTGTCAACCCTTTTTTTTTTGTAATATCGTTTTTATTGGCATTTGAGATTTTTCAGAGTGGACATCCCACAATCGTTATACAGCTATGCATGTAGTGAACCTTTACAATAATCTTCTCCTTGTAAAGCAATTTGGATCACATCTGTGAGAGTAGTTTCCATGTAACATAAGCACAGTTCCCAAAGTGATCTTACTCATACATTGATACATAAGAACACCCCGTAATATCCGTTGTCGTACACTTGCTTGTACCACAATGTAAAAGAGAAGAAGGTTAAAACATCAAGCAATAAGGAAAACCAAACAATTCCATTTGTATGTGCATTTTGACCAGTTGGGAGAACCAGCGTTAACTATCTAGAGTTCTTATCTGCGTTATACCATCAATCCTATGATTCCCAAAAGCAACTTGTAGACAAAGAAAGTACAGTCTGATTGTGGAGGATAACTAACGCCAAAGTAATCAAACAAACGAATAATGAAACACGAGTATGTATGCCCTGTGTCTCTTCTTATTTTTAGTAAAACCAAACTTTTAAATTAGCTACCAGGGGTCACAATCGGCGTAATCTGTGTAATTTAAGTTACTCGGGCTAATGACGGCCCTATGGCCATGAGGGAACCCGGGCGGTGAAGGGCTACAAAAACTCCCCCCTATGTTAGTCTAACCCAACGGGCGTCTATCTTCCCTTATACTCTGAAGTAGCGCAATGACTCGTGACCGGGTGTGGGCATCTCTTCAGTCGAGACAGTAATGTGTCTCGCTTTAAGGGTCAGATTCAGTCAGATCTATGTCCGAGGGCCGTAGTGGTGTATGATGTGTGTCCCAGGCTTTCACCATGTCTGCCCAGGGTTCTGCAAGTGGTTTGCGTCATTTGGTCACTCTATCTTCTTTGATTAGAGCTCGTTCCTCAGCCCTTGCCCAACAGGTCAAATCATCCTCCCATTTAGTCACTAATGGCACCTGTGTTGCTTTCCACCCGAGAGCTATGCGCCTGCCAGCCAAGAGCAGGGCCAAGTTTTGTAAATCTGAACTGCAGCCTTTTGGCTTTGGGCCTTGGAAAAATTCCCAGAAGGCAAGCTATTGGTGTGCATGCCATACCTAGTGACAATACTTTGTTTATCAGTTCCACCACCCTCGTCCAGTAATCATGGAGCCGAGGGCAGGACCAGACCATATGGTCAAAGTCCGCGTCGCTGAGGGCGCAACGGGGACATACCTGATCTGCCCCCCCAAAGACCACGTTCAGCCGGTGCGGTGTGAGATATGTTCTATGTAGCCAGTTAAACTGTAGATATTTAAACTAAGGCCGCGTTTCGAGACATCTTCTTAGGGCCTTCCAAGGCCCTTTCCCATTCTTTATCCGTGAACTGCTTGGCAAGCATCCCCTCCCATCGCTCCCTCAGTCGAAGTAACGGACGGCTCGAAATCTCTAAAATTGCCTGGTATAGCCATTTCACCAGATGCCCGGCCGAGCCCAGCGTCACCATTGCATGTAAGACTGGGTGCGTGTCCGGTTCCGCCGTCCCTCTTCCCCAGAGTTCCGCCAGAGCGCCCCTTATTCTATGATAATTCAAGAACTGCCCGGGAGGCAATTTGTGATATTCCAAGAAGTCCGCCAGGGGTAGCAACTCCCCATCTCTATAACAGTCTCCTACTGTCTGGACCCCTGCATCTTCCCAACCCTGAAATTGGCACCATGTGAGGGGCGCACCCCTCCCGGTCTGTGGCAAACCCACCAGGGGAACACAAGAAGAGTATAAGCGCAAGTCTCTGGATCGCATCGCACATCTATCCCAACACGCTATAGCCACCGAGAGTAGCACCCCCATAGGTATAACCTCCCTGCGCCGATCAAGTAGTCTAGGCAAAAGGGTCACTGGCACCAAGCCGGAGATGGTAGGTAATGTGTCCAGCCCTCTCCCATCAAGCCACCGGGCCAACCACTGCAACTGGGCCGCCAGGTAATAGTCTTCGAAGTCTGGGGTCCCCAATCCACCTCTCACAAGTGGGAGCCGCAGGGTCTGTAGGGATACCCTATTTCGGCCACCCTCCCACACCAGATCTCTCAGTATTGCATCCAACTTCTTGAACCAGCTGCGCGGTATTATTACTGGTAAATTGACAAAGTAATATAGAAGGCGGGGCAGCATCACCATCTTAGAAAGCGCCACTCTGACCATTACTGGGAGCTTCAGTGAGCGCCAAAAGGCGACGCTCTGCTGCAGTCACCGCAAGGCCCCCCCTAGATTGCCCTCTCGCAGGTCCGCCTGTGTATGATAGATTCTGATACCAAGATATTTAAAGACCACTGGTGCCCAATCTAAGTCCAACGGGAGAGTTGGTGGCCTCGGTACAGAGGGGCATAACGGAAATATATGAGTCTTCCGTCTATTGAGTCACAAGCCCGATAGCTCAGCAAATTCTCCTAGTATGCGCAACATCTCCGGTATCCCCACCACTCCATCTCGTAAATATACCAACACATTGTCGGCGTAAAGCGAAATTATATGTGTGGCCCCATCTAGTTTGATCCCCAATCGCCCACCCTCCTGACGAGTGCGTTCTGCCAAGAGCTCCATAGCAAGAGCGAATCATAGTGGCGACAGGGGGCAACCCTGGCGAGTCCCCCTATAGATGTTATACGATGTGGATATCATGGCGCCTGTGCGGACCCGTGCACTGGGCTCCTTATACAATAGCCGTACCCACTTTATCCAGCCCTCCCACATCTTCATCTTCTTCATCGTAGCCATTAAGAAGTCCCAACTCAAGGAGTCAAAAGCCTTCTCGAGGTCAATCGACATCACTACCGCATCAGGATAATCTCCTAAATCCTTATGGAACATTACACTACACAATCTACGTAGATTGTTAGATGTGGACCGCGTGGGAATAAAACCGTTTTGGTTGATATGGATCAACCGCTGCATGTAAGGCAGAAGCCTCATAGCCAATGCCTTACTTAGAATTTTAAAATCGGCATTCAACATGTATAAGGGCCTGAAATCCGTCACTCTTGGGTGGTCAGTCTTAGTTTTGGGTAGGGGGACCACCAGCGCCTCTCTCATGGAGGGTGGAAGCTTGCCCTCATCCAGCGCAGTCGCGTCAAGGTGTACCAACTGTGGGGCCAGAATATCGACAAATGCTAAATAAAATTCCACTGGTAAGCCGTCCGGTCCAGGTGTGTTCCCTCTTGCCATCCCCTTAATAGCTTCACTGATGTCACCCACCGTGACCGCTGATGCCAGGGAGTCACTGATATTGACGTCCAAACCTGGCAAGTGTAGGGCAGCAAGGTACAACTGTATCGCCTCGGGTAGGACGACCCTTGGCTGTTGATACAGGTTCTCGTAATATTCCTGAAACGCCTCATTAATAGCACTTGGAGAACAAAGCACCTGCCCCGCGGCATCCGTGATGCTCGGGATAGGCGCTCCACGGCTCTCAGGTCTAACCAACCAAGCTAACAACCTGCCGGTTTTGCCCCCTTCTTCATGTTGCTGTGCTTTATATACGGTGGTGTCCACAGTCTGCAGCCTGTCCCACGTAGAATTATAGCGACTCTTGAGTTCTGCTATCTTATCCTGTACCGCCCAACCTCTCGCTAACTCCTTGTCTAAGTCTTGTAGTTGCTGCTCCATCACTCCCAGTTCCCTGGCTATCTCACGGCGGAGGCCCACTGTTTGTCCCAAGCATTGTCCCCTGGTGACCACCTTGAACGCCTCCCATTCTACCAACAGAGAGCTGGACGTACCCCGGTTCTCGGAAAAATAGGTGGTCAACGCCGCTGCTAAAAGTTGTTTAACCCTTCATCTTCTAACAAAGCCGAGTCAAGTCGCCACGAGGGAATTAGAGTTCTCACAGAGAGAGGGGCAAACCGCATAAGTAAGGGACTGTGGTCAGAGATGGCTCTCCCCAAGTATTCAGTCTCAAGTAACATGTGGGTCAATGTTGTAGAGCAAAAAAACATATCCAGTCGCGTGTGGAGATCATACAGATGAGAATAATAGGAATATACTGTTTGTTGGTCATTTTGAAGTCTCTATATGTCCACTAATCCCCACCCTGCAGCCCATCGCCTAAGCCCCTGTGCCGTATTGGATGCCAGCGTGCCCCGTAGGGGGGGGGGTAGATCTATCCCATTCAACATCACATACACAATTGAAATCACCACCTAGTATCAAATTATCAGCATCAACACCCGCCAAGGCACCCGAGAGCCTCTCTAGAAAGGGGATCTGGTCTCGATTGGGGGCGTACACACTACCTATTGTGATCTCTCTTCCTGCTAACGTCCCTTGTGTCACCATATACCGCCCTTCCGCGTCCACTAGTTTGCGGGCCAGTTGGAAAGGTACACCCGGCCTAATCCAGACAAGAGCACCCCTCGCAAAGGCAGAGTAAGTAGTCGCATACAGTTGACCCCGCCATCTACGCTTCAAACGCCCTACCAAGAACTCTGTTAGGTGGGTCTCCTGTAACAGCGCTACATGTACGCCCCTACGGCGTAAATAATTCAATATACAATAGCGTTTAGCAGGGGAACCCATACCTCGTATATTCCATGTAAGGAGCTTGAACCCTTCGGGTCTAATTGTCTGACTCGCCATCAGGTAAAACAATGCTCCCCACCCGGTCTCTCCCCCATCCCATCAGCCCTGGAAATTCTCATAGACCACCTGGTATGCAACAACAGCCACAAACAGTGAACTCCCACACCCGTGAGCGGTCTGACAATCGTCAGCTGCCCAAATACACTAAAACAGTGCATAGCACAATCCTATGACACAACAATAAGATCCTAGGCACCCAACCAAGGACCTACAAGGGAGCGCGACTGAAGCTTCTAGTAGTTAGTCGTAAATCAGTGTAATACCCATGGCGTCCCAGCCGGAACAAGCCGTCCCCGCCCGCGCCTAGAGGCCCCCCATCCCCCCTCCCCATCCACCCGCAAAAAGACAAGGGGCCAGTATATTCAATACAAACTTACACAGGTTATGCGGTTCCCTCGATAAGCGGGGCATTAGAGGATGGAGGGAGGAGCGGCAGAGAGGAAAAGGAGAAAGGGGAGGGTAGTAAAATAAGAAAGAAGAAAGAAAGGAAACGGAAGGCGGAGGAGAGGGGAGGAATATCCAGTCACTTATCCAAAGAACTCGTCCGCCATCTGCGGGGTCACCTCCGGCATATGTTTATGGCCACTTCGTGAAGTGTCCCATCCCGACTCCTCAGGTCCATGATTCGAGTCTGATCCACTCTCCTGTGCTGATTCTCCCCCCTGCAACATCTCCGCCACTGATTGCAGTGCCTTCTCTCTCTCTTCCTCCGTCCGCGACGGGCTCAGCTTCTTCGTGGCTCTTCGTCGTTGCCGCCTACGGGCTCGTTTCCCAGGTTCCCCCATTCCTGTCTCTGGTTGTCGTGGTCGTGGTTTAGTATGGCCTTCCGTCTTATAGGTTTCAACCCACTCCCAGGCAGATTTAGGATCATCACAGAAGTGAGTTTTCCCGTCCAACACAATACGCAACCTGGCCGGGAACATTAGGGAATACTGAATTCCCTCCTCAGGCAGTGCTTGCTTGACCTCTAAAAAGGATGCACAACGACGTTGTACCTCCAACGTATAGTCTGGGAACAGAGAAACCTTGCAGTTTTCCACCGTATAAGGACCATCTGATCTTGCTTTCCGGAGCAGCAGGTCCCTGTCCCGATAGTGAAGCAGCCTGGCCTCCACTGGTCTCGGAGGTCTACCCGGTGCCGGGGGTCTGTTAGGTACCCGGTGGGCTCTCTCCAAAGTATAAAACTGCGATAGGCCCTCTGGTGCCACTACGTCCCTCAGCCAATTCTCCAAGAAGATAACCATATCCTGCCCTTCAATTCCCTCCGGCAGCCACAGGACTCGCACGTTGTTGCGACGGTTGCGTCCTTCTGCATCTTCCGCTCTGTGCTGTACCACCCCCATTCTATCTGAAAGGTCTTTCACCTGCGAGGCCAGTTCTTTTTGTGCAGGGGCAAGTTCCTCAAGAGTCGACTCCGTTTGCTTCACCCTATCAGACAGTTTACCATGTTCAGCTCGTAATAGGCACAGGCCAACTGCCACTATACTGATGTCCTGGTGCAGCGTCGCCTTGGTGTCGGCGATAGCTTCCAGGATCTTAGCATATTGTTAGTGCACCGGTATCTCAATGGGTTCACTTCCAGATTCCTTAGCCACTGAGTCTGTAGCGCTGTTGTCTTGTTCCGAGGGAGGACCCACCGGTTTCCCTTTGGGGTTTTCCCGGCAGTGTGCTCCACGACCTCCGATCTCGTGCGACCCGCTCTCTGCGGGCACGGAGCCACCCCAGACACCTCCGTAACCTTCCTCTCCAGAGTGTCTGATAGTCGAAAACTCTCGATGGCTCTGACAGCACTAGGGCTCTAAGCTCGCTCGATTCGACACCAGGGGGCTAGTCCCACTCAACAACAGGTCCCATTGAGAGGTTGGTAGCAGTCAACAGGAAGGATGTATCGAGGCCGGTCCACTACCAAGGTGTCAGATCCACATAAAGGTTGGCCCCTGGAACAGATGAGCAGTGGTCGATGCGGAAAGTGGAATACGTGCTACCAATTGGCACACTGCAGGGGTACTGTCCGAGTTGTCCCTCTCCCCCGCCGCAGGTCCAGTAGGATGCCCCCCTGGCCTCCAGTCGTGCGTTAGCTCCGAACCACGCCGTCTTGGGAATTACGAATTTCCCCAGCTGCGGCAACAAGCGGGGCAGTGTCTCACTCCCAGGTATCAGGGCACTCCAACTAGGTCACCAAACCAATGCAGCCGAAGAAGGCACACCCCGATACCATTCCTAGCAAGGGACCGGTGCACCAATATTTCACCCCCTCAATTGTACACGCCTCAGAACATTGCCGCCTACTACCGTCCCAGCAGGCCCAAAAGGCAACAGGCCACAACAGTTCAACAGCAATCTGGTCCGCCGCTGATGAGGGCAAGGCTCCACCTACCTATGCCACATTCAAGCCGTGAGGGGGGAAGCTGGACAAATAACTTGACTCCCCTTTTTGCTGTGGTTCGGAGGGTCCGTGCCAGCACTTAAGCTGTCCCGGGCCGATCAATGCAGTTCTGCACCAACCCACCGCCGATCTCTCCAGCGGCCGCTATCGCCTCACAAACGGCGTGGAGGAGCAGGGGGGATCTACCCACTACAGTATGTTCTGTAGAGTTGTATTTGGTCAAGCCAACAGCCCGCACGCTCGCCCACCATAATTATAGCTGTCCACGGTGGCGTCTGCGAAACCAGAAATGCGCTCACCTGCGAATCAGCCCCTCCACAATCCTGGTACTGTGTTCCTCACATCGTCGCGGGGCCAGCAGCCGCCTGGAAGAGTATATGCTGCTCAGAGTGTCCACGCTCCGATCGGGCACCGAGTGGCGTATTATGCTGTGTTCTGCCAGGAGAGTCGGCTCCGCTCACCCACCAAGGCCTCAGCCCCAGGTCAGGTATCCTCCGAATTCGGGACTCAACCCCCACAGTCCTGGGGGGAGTCCTCAAGGCTCCGATCAAGATCAGCTCCACAAAATGCCCAATCCGGCCATCGCAGCTCAGCAAGGGAGTCCGCTTCAACTATGACGCAGGACGTTCCCGATGTTCAGGCCGCCATCTTTGCCGCTGCGCTCGCTCCGAGGTTCAATTTTTCCGTTCCTTGCTAGAATTCCGGCCTCCAAGTGCAGCGCTGGATACCCAACTGAGTCCTCTTAGGGGGACCTCAGGAAGGAGCCCCCCAGGCCCGGGCAGGAACCCGCTGATCAGGATAAATTGCTTGGCTGGCGAGGAGCTCTCAGCTCACGCGTCCGCCATCAATGGCTTCTTCCTGGAAGTGTCAACCCTTGACTTTCCCTGGCTCGTGGTCCTAGTGTCCCAGCTGCCAAGGGCGATGTGCCACAGTTTCACAAGGATTCTAGTGCAGATTCTACTGCATCTTTAGCCCACAACAGGTGACATCTCCACATAACCCTCTCATTCCTAACACTCACCTCAGTCACGACTGCCGTCAACAAAGCTCTGAGAGACATGATCTCTAGTTATGGTGATGGTCCTGTGGATCCAGAGGTGATCCCAATATCTCCTTAACCAGACAAATGTGGAGGAGGTTTACAATGTTGTATGCCTTGTGTCAAAGGATGACAATTTAAGTTCATTGCTCTTTCAAGTCATGACAGGCTTTGCCTGAATGCTGCTTTTTAGCAGTAACCGGTTCCTTGGGTGCCATCTTCATGTTGTGTCATTTTTTAGAACATAAAAGAGAGTCACTAAACTCCAGTGTTAGGCAAATCTTAGATTTTGTCTCCATGTTAGTCTCATCCACCTAAAGGCAATAAAATATAAGAGAAGGAATAATGCCCTACTTGGTAATTTGAATGAATACAATACATGTAACAAATATCAGTAATTTTGTCCACATTAATACATTTGAGAACATTTAATTTCTACCAGTGTTTCAACAATTGTGTACCTATATCATTTAAACCTTGCATTTATATTTTGTGGATATGTCCATCATCCACCCCAGGCAGGATGGAGAAGGATATCAACGTGATGAACGTGCGGACCAGCCAGAAAAAACACATATTTAAGAAGTGCAGGCTGAACCGCAACATTATAGAGACTTTGGAACCCAATTCCAAAAAGGGCTTAGCCTAACATCAGAATTCTGACTGCCATTCTACCTATTGTGAAAATTATGTAATTGTTACAGTTATGTGCTACTTGATCATTTAAATATATAGTGGGTGGCTCAAATGGAAAGTCTCAGACAAGTTTTTGGGCAATCCTCAACCGGGTCCTGGATGTAATGCTCAGGTAGATAAATAACTCTACAGATAATGCTACTCTGAACTATACCAACGTCAAATTTTATGGATTATGGGGCACATCACATCTGGTATGTGCAATATACGGAACCTACATTGCATGGTGGCCACCTCACCATCGGGAGCAAGTGTGCCTAAATAGAAGCATTTCCACTCCATTTATGTGGAGGTGATCTGCGTTTCAGACCTCTACATCACCAGTGCCTCGGCAAGATTTACAGGTTCCACCCATGACTTGCAGTATGCAATAGCTGCATACTAAAGCAGATGGTAGGCCTTGAAATGTGGAGGGCCTGGTATGTGGGGTAGGTCTTAGCCATTTTGTTTAAGCCATTTTTGTTGTCACTATGTGTCCTGCCAAACTTCAGTTCACTTATGTTTGTGCTTGTGGTTATGTTTATCTGGGAACTCATGGTACCCCACATGTACCTGGCTTTTGAAACCACAGAGGAATTGTAGGAGAGTAGGATCTGCCTCTTATGTTGCCCCCACTTTTTTGTCTGATGTTTACACTGGTTTCTGGCTATAGTCTGGCTGGGACCCTGCCAATCAGGGCCCCAGCCTCTCTGTTCTCTCTAAACGATTTGGAGTGCACTCTAGGTGCACTAGTGATTGGATACTGTGGTACCTTATGAGTCCCTAGTATATGGTACCTTAGGTACCAAGGGCATAGGTACTTCACAGGCCTACAAGGGGCTGAAGCATGTATTATGCCACCCTTGGGAAGCAGACTAAATCTGACACCACAGGCCTGCTACTGCAGCCTGGGTGAGGAAGTGCTAGCACCCCTCACTGAGATATAGGTCCCCTATATCTCTCCTGCACACACATTGAGACTTATCAGTCACCCCTAAAGCAGGCCCTATCAATCCTGAGGGCAGGGTGCGTAGTTTCCATGTGAGGGGGTGCCTCTGCCTGAGCAGGGCCCCTCTGCAGCTCTCAGAGTCCATTCTCTGGGGCTGTTTGTGGATGCGGTTAAACCATATACTTTTAAGTGCATTATATCCTCGCGGTAAAATGCTAACTTTGGAATGGCTGCATCAAAACATGTCGTGTTTGGTGTCAAACATCTTGGAATACTACCCCCCCGCCAGTCCTGGCGGCGGGGGTAGCATTCCACCCTTCTAGAGGGATAGACATGTACCTACTGTGGAAATGCGGTAGAATCCTGCAGAGCCCTGGCATCACAAAATGGATGCCACCAGTCACAGACACTGGGCTGCCCTACTGCTGATGACCAACACTCGCAGTGGAGGAAGCCCAACAATAGATATCCTGTCCCAAGGGGGTGTGACCACCTCCCAGACAGGGTTTAGTGTATTGGGGCTGGGTGGGTGCACTCTTAGAGTGCTTTGAAGTCCTGCACTGGGGAGCAGAAGGCTCCTCTGTGCATACCCCAGTTCAAACCGGCTCAGGGGCTACCTGCCCCTGCCCTGGCGCGAAACTGGACAAAGGGAAGTAGGTGTAACCACCCACTCCCCTGACCCTCCCATAGGTGGGGTCATAGAGCTAGTCCCTCCCTTTCTTTTAGTATAAGAGGGGGAACCTGTGCATTGTAAACTAGATACACCTGGATGACGCTCTACAAGAAGAATCCCGGACCTTCGACGTTCCACTACCTTTGGAAGACTGAAGAATCTCCCTTGGAGTCAAGGAGTGACTCCCCTGCTTGGCAGGCACCAAAAACTACAAACGACGGTCACAAACTACGCCGCTCCCGCCGGAGTCCGAAGTCCCTGCAGCCCAAGAAGTGGATTTCCTGACTTCTCAAAGGCCATCGTGAGTTCCCAGCGAAGCTGAGGCCAGTGGACCCCAAGAGTGACGAGGAACCGCGACCCCTGGGTACCATGCACTATTGTCAAGTGCAACCCCTTCACAACGTTCCACGAACTTGTGCTTTGGACCACGTGTGATCCTAGCCTCCAGCAGGAATCTCTACGAAGATCAGAGGCCTACCACGTCCCGAGAGACCGTGGGCCCCTGTTGAGCGAATCCTCCCGAGGCATCTTCGCAATCCCTTGCCAGCCGGCTTGTGGGTCCCCTGAAGACTTTCCTACAGAACCAAAGAGCTCCCCTGGTTGCTCCAGGCCTGCCCTGACTTACCCTCGCTGGGTAAGTCCCTCAGACCTTGCTGGTCTGAGCCATTGACTTTTCACACTTTCCCCGAGACTTGCTGTTACCAAGGCTGGTTGGCTCCAATCGAGTCGCCGACACCGCAGTAAGCTGCAGACATTGTGGGACACGCCGAATCCAGCTCCTGGTCGTCGTCAACGCCTCCTGGACCTCGTGGCTGAAGAGTCAAGGCACCCGCGAATGACCTGAATCTTGTGACGACGGTGGGCATCCATCTTCTTTGCCCCGAATCACTACCAAGTGACTTTGAACACTGTCCCCTCTGCTTTCAGGTCTTCCATCTTCTGAATCCAGGCTTGGATTCCTCCGGACACTTCTCCTGTCGCCGCAAGCAGCAAGTCTTCACTGGCTCCCATTGAAAACGACGCCGCGACCCGCCACCAAAGAACACCTATGCACCGGCTCCCCTGGTTGAGGTAACTTCAGCACTATGGTGCTCCTGTGGGTGTGGGCCCTAGAACTGCTTACCCTGTAAGTGACTTGCTTGTAGCTACCCTAGAAGTGCCCTAAAACTCTTATTTTCTAAGTGCGACAATTGCGCTGACTCGTACAGGGTTCGCGTCTGTGTGTTAGACACATCGCGTCCATCTCCCTTGTAACACTATCTAGAACCGTGTCCTTCGACTCGTACTGAGTCCGATCCGTGTTCGCCTCGATCACAAGGGGCCTGTAACATTGAAATCTCCATTGCGCTGAGTCGCACAAGGTTTGCGTCTGTGTTAGACACAGCGCGTCCATCTCCCTTGCAACGCTATCTGTAACCGCGTCCTTCGACTTGTACAAGGACCGATCGGTGTGTTCGCCTCGAACACGCAAGGGACCTTTAACATTGAAATCTCAATCGCGTCTGTTCGCATAGACTTGTACAGGACTCGCACCGGTGCCAGGACACCGCGTCCGTCCCCTGTGGGTCTCCTACAACTACCTGGGGTGGTTCTTGGGGGTCCCTCGATTCTAGATGCCCTAGACCTAGGTCTAGCCAAACTAAGATTGTGATATTCGATTGTGCTAAACTTATTTTGATAACATTTGACTTGTACATATGTTCCTGACTTCTAATCTCATAAAGAGATTAGTAGAGAGTGTTTATTAATAAATACATATATATTTGATATATATACCTGTGTGGTGTCTTTTCATTTGGTGATTCAAGAGATTGTGTGGTAAAACAAGCTGCTTTACATTCCTTCAAGACTTACCCTGAAGGCTGCTCTCCACAGCTACCACTAGGATAGCTTTCTATAAAGGTTGTCTTAAACCTATCTACCATAAGAGTCGAATTGTTCTGGTGCAAGGTGTCCACTTTAATTAGTGAACAGCATATACCAGGCCAACTTCTCACATTGGTGGGCAGCGTGTGGGATTCCAGCTTGCTATTGTTTTACCAGAAAATCTCTATTTGAATTACTAACTGAAAACCACTATAGGTACTTAAGGTACATATAAAGTCAAGCTTAGTATCAATAAGTTCTACTGAACTTAGAGCTGTGTGCCAAGGGATAGCACACCCTTTCTACAGCTCAAGCTAGTATCAGTAGGCCACAGACTAGTGTAGGTAGTACAACACTGCACAACACTAGAATGTCCTTAAAGGGTGGAACCAGTGGATCCACTCAGCCTCAGTATAAGGACATGGCTTTCTCTGACTTGAGAGCCATGTGTGTTGAAAGACACCTGAAGCTAGGACAGAGTCCCTCCACACTACACCTGATAGATCTGCTGACAGCAGATGATCTTAGATTGGCTCTAGGAGCTAATGGGTCAGAATCAGTGAGTGGGTCAATTACAGTATCTGGGTCAGATGATGAAAATCAGAATGACCAAGACTCTGTGATTGAAGGGCCAGGCCTCAAGGGGCCTGAAAAGGACAGAGGAATTCTCCCTAAGAGAGCTGACAGAGTGGAGGAGAGGCATAGGTCCCCTTCCAGGGAATCTGACCACTCTTATCAGTCTGGCAGAGAATTTGTCCACCAGAGGAACTCATACTTTCCCATAAGAGAGACCTCCTCTGAAAGAATGTGCAAACTGCTGCAGTATGAGGTAGCAAGAGTTGCCCTCAGAACCAAGCAGTTGGCACTGGATAGAGAAGCCCTGGAGATCCAGAGAGCTTCTAGAAGAGAGGGGTTAGAACCCCTTGGTGGCAGCAACAGTGTCCCTAGAGGCAGAGAATCTATTCCCGACCATAGGAACCTGAGCAAGGTTGTTCCTCCCTACCAGAGTGGGGATGTTATCCACAAGTGGATAACTGCTATCAATCAATCAATCACGGCATTTATAGAGCGCGCTACTCACCCGGGAGGGTCTCAAGGCGCTGGGGGAGGGGGTAAGTTACTGCTCGAACAGCCAGGTCTTGAGCTGCTTCCTGAAGGAGAGATGGTCCTGGGTTCGCCGAAGGTGAGTGGGGAGGGAGTTCCAGGTCTTGGCTGCCAGGTAGGAGAAGGATCTTCCTCCGGCGGTGGTTCTGCGGATGCGTGGTACGGTGGCAGGGCGTGGCTGGTTGATCGTAGCTGGCGTGTGGGCGTGTAGAAGGTCATGCGGTCGTTGAGGTACTTTGGGCCCAGGTCGTGGAGGGCCTTGTGTGTGTGGGTGAGGAGTCTGAACGTGATTCTCTTGCTGACGGGGAGCCAGTGCAGGTCTTTCAGGTGCACGGTGATGTGGCTGTGTCGGGGGATGTCCAGGATGAGTCGTGCGGAGGCGTTCTGGATGCGCTGGAGTCTCTTTTGAAGTTTGGCTGTGGTTCCGGCGTAGAGGGTGTTCCCATAGTCCAGTCGGCTGGTGACGAGTGCCTGGGTGACGGTCTTCCTGGTTTCAGTGGGGATCCATCTGAAGATCTTGCGGAGCATGCGCAGGGTGTTGAAGCATGAAGATGAGACGGCGTTGACTTGTCTGGTCATCGACAGGGAGGAGTCCAGGATGAAGCCCAGGTTGCGTGCGTGGTCCGTTGGCTTGGGCGCGGTGCCCAGGGCCGGGGGCCACCAGGAGTCGTCCCAGGCGGAGGGTGATGAGCCCAGGATGAGGACTTCCGTCTTGTCTGAGTTCTATGGAGAGGGCCTGTAGAGTACAGCAGGTCCCCCAAAAGCAGTGGGCAGCAATCTTGTGGCTCTCCTTTTCAGACAAAGGTAGAGACAAGCTCCTCACTGTTAGAGAAGAGGATGCTGATAATTATGACGTCCTGAAGAGTGCACTGATAGATGGGTTTGGCTTAACCACTGAGCAGTACAGGTTGAAGTTCAGAGACACCCAGAAGGCACAGACTCAGGACTGGACTGACTTTGTAGATTGTGCAACCAAGGCTCTGGAGGGTTGGCTGGTTGGCAGTAGGGTTACTGATTTCAAGGGATTGTATAATCTGATGATGAGAGAACAGATCCTTAATAATTGCCAGAACCAGTTGTTGCATCAATACCTGGTGGACTCAGATCTGACCTCTCCCCAAGAATTGGGAAAGAAGGCAGACAAATGGGTCAGAACCAGGGTAAGGCAGAAACCCCAGAACCAAGGGGGTGACACCAAGAAGCAAGATCCTAAGGGCTCTGAGAAAGGTGGGAATAAGTCAAAAGACCAGAAGTCCTCACAAGGGCCCCAAAATCTGCATCTGGTGGGGAGTCACAATCCAACAAGGGGAAAGGCCAAAAGAAGCCCTGGTGCAAATTCTGTAAACAGAAAGGGCACTGGACTTCTGATTGTAACAAGTCCAAAGACCAAACCACCACCACTCCTGCCCCTAAGGCAACTGTTCCCCCTAGCTCAGCTACTGGTGGAGGTGGTACTCAGAATAAGGGTGTAGTAGGGTTGACCCTGGGTTCTGAAGTGGACTCTGACCTAGTCAGAGTGCCCACTCAGGCAATGCTGATTTGTGAGGGAGACCTTAATATGTCCTTCCTAGTAAGTCCCAGTAATCTGGGCAAATACAAACAGCAGCCTGTAATAAATGGCAAACAGGCTTTGGCATTTAGGGACACAGGTGCTAGTGTCACCATGGTGGCAGAGGACCTTGTGGACCCTGGACAGATCATCCTGGGCGAAATGTACCAGGTGACCAATGCAAGCAATGTCAGGACCAACCATAGTCTGGCAGTTGTGAATTTCTCCTGGGGAGGGGTAACTGGCCTCAAGAAGGTTGTAGTCAGTGCAGACCTCCCTGTGGAATGTCTATTGGGCAATGATCTAGAGACTTCAGCCTGGTCTGAAGTAGAGTTATGGACTCATGCTGAGATGTTGGGCATCCCTGCAGAGGTATTTGCTGTGACCAGGTCACAAGCAAGAATGCATAACACTGAACCAGCTCTGGATCCTGGAACTATGGACCAGATGCTTCCCAAGAGGAGGAGCAGTAGGGTAAAGGCAGTGCCTTCCCCTCTGTCTCAGATCACAGATTCACCCCCAGAGGGAGGTGAAGCAGATCCTGAAGAAGGAACTGCCCCAGAGGGACTTGAGCCTGATCAGGTTGAGTTCTTGGGGGCAGGGGGCCCTTCTAGGGAAGATCTGAGTAAGGAGCAACAGTGCTGCCCCTCTCTTGGACCCCTCAGACAGCAGGCTGCTGCTGAGGCTGCTGGGAGTGCTAGTGGGTCCCATAAAGTTTATTGGGATGAGGGACTCCTATATTCTGAGGGTAGAGATCCAGCCCCTGGAGCCACCAGGAGGATGGTAATACCTCAGAAGTTTAGGGGGTTCCTCTTGACCCTAGCACATGATATCCCTTTGGCAGGTCACTTTGGCCAAAACAAGACCTGGGACAGGCTTGTTCCACATTTTCATTGGCCACATATGTCAGAGGACACAAAGGAGTTTTGTCGCTCCTGTGTCACATGCCAAGCCAGTGGTAAGGCAGGTGGAACAACAAAGGCCCCCCTGATACCACTACCTGTGGTGGGGGTACCCTTTGAAAGGGTAGGGATTGACATTGTTGGTCCCCTTGTCCCTCAAACTGCATCTGGGCACAGGTTTATCCTGGTGGTAGTGGATCATGCCACCAGGTACCCAGAAGCAATTCCTCTGAGGACCACCACAGCCCCTGTGGTGGCAAGAGCCCTCATTGGAGTTTTCTCCAGAGTGGGTTTCCCAAAGGAGGTCATTTCTGACAGAGGTACCAACTTCATGTCAGGATATCTGAAAGCAATGTGGAAGGAGTGTGGTGTGACTTATAAGTTCACCACTCCCTATCACCCACAATGCAATGGTTTAGTTGAACGCTTCAACAAAACCTTGAAGGGAATGATTAAAGGACTCCCAGAGAAGCTTAGGCGGAAATGGGACCTTCTTCTTCCTTGCCTGTTGTTTGCATACAGAGAGGTTCCACAGAAGGGGTTGGCTACAGCCCATTTGAGCTTCTGTTTGGGCATCCTGTGAGAGGTCCATTGTGTTTGGTAAAAGAGGGCTGGGAGTTACCTCTCAAGCCCCCAAACAAGATGTGATGGACTATGTACTTGGTCTCCGCTCCCGGATGGCTGAGTACATGAAAAAGGCAACCAAAAACCTGGAGGCCAGCCAAGAATTACAAAAAACTTGGCATGACCAAAAGGCTGTACTGACTGTACACCAGCCAGGACAGAAAGTGTGGGTGTTGGAGCCTGTGGCCCCAGCAGCCCTCCAGGACAAGTGGAGTGGCCCCCATACAATAGTTGAACAGAAGGGAGAAGTCACCTACCTGGTGAATCTTGGAACTCCCAGGAGCCCCCTGAGGGTGCTCCATGTCAACAGATTAAAGCCATATGTTCACAGGGCTGACATGGGCTTGCTCATGGCAACTGATGAGGAACAGGAGGAGGAGAGTGACCCTCTCCCTGACCTGCTCTCGCAGAACCCTGATGATGGGTCAGTAGATGGTGTTGCTTTGGCAAGCAGCCTCACTGACCATCAGCAAACTGAGTGCAGACAAGTTCTGCAACAGTACAGACATATGTTTAGCCTGACCCCTAGTTAGACTTCCTGGTGCACCCATGAGGTGGACACTGGAGACAGTCTGCCTGTCAAGAATAAAATCTACAGGCAACCTGACCATGTCAGGGACTGTATCAGGACTGAAGTCCAGAAAATGTTGGAGCTAGGTGTAATTGAACCTTCAGATAGCCCCTGGGCTAGCCCAGTAGTCCTGGTACCCAAGCCTCATACCCAGGGTGGTAAGAAAGAAATTAGGTTTTGTGTAGACTACAGAGGCCTCAATGCAGTCACTAGGACTGATGCATATCCCATACCAAGGGCAGATGAGCTGATTGATACTTTGGCCTCAGCCAAGTATCTAAGCACGTTTGACCTAACAGCTGGCTACTGGCAGATCAGATTAGCTGATGATGCAAAAGCCAAAACAGCATTTTCGACCCCTGGTGGGCACTACCACTTTGTGGTGATGCCCTTTGGATTGAAAAATGCACCTGCCACTTTTCAGAGGTTGGTGAATAAAGTTCTGACAGGGATGGAAACTTATTGCTCAGCTTATCTAGATGATATTGCTGTCTTTAGTTCCTCCTGGCAGGATCACCTGGTCCACCTCAGGAATGTTTTGGAGGCTCTGCAGAAAGCAGGCCTCACTATCAAGGCCACTAAGTGCCAGATAGGGCAGAGTCAGGTTGTATACCTGGGCCACCTTGTAGGTGGAGGCCAGGTCCAGCCTTTACAGAGCAAGATCCAAACCATAATGGAATGGGTTGCTCCAACCACCCAGACACAGGTGAGAGCCTTCTTAGGCCTGACTGGGTACTATAGGAGGTTTTCAAGGGATATGGATCTATAGTGACCCCCTTGAATGATCTGACCTCAAAGAAGATCCCAAAAAAGGTTCAGTGGACAGCTAGCTGTCAGAAGGCATTTGAAGACCTAAAGCAGGCCATGTGCACTGCCCCCATCTTACAGAGTCCAGACTACACCAAAAAGTTAATTGTCCAAACAGATGCTTCTGAGCTGGGTGTGGGAGCTGTACTGTCTCAACTGAATGATGAAGGTCAAGACCAGCCAGTAGCTTTTATTAGCAGAAGGCTGACCCCTAGAGAGAAACGTTGGTCAGCTATAGAGAGGGAGGCCTTTGCTGTGGTGTGGGCCCTGAAGAAGCTGAGGCCATACTTGTTTGGCACTCACTTCATAGTTCAGACTGACCACAAGCCCCTCCTATGGCTTAAACAGATGAAAGGTGAAAACCCAAAACTTTTGAGGTGGTCCATTTCCCTACAGGGGATGGACTATACAGTGGAACATAGACCTGGGACCCAACATGCCAATGCAGATGGACTCTCAAGGTATTTCCACTTAGAACACGAAGACTCAACTGGTCAAGGTTAGTTTAGTGTCCCTGCGTTTGGGGGGTTGTGTAGGAGAGTAGGATCTGCCTCTTATGTTGCCCCCACTTTTTTGTCTGATGTTTACACTGGTTTCTGGCTATAGTCTGGCTGGGACCCTGCCAATCAGGGCCCCAGCCTCTCTGTTCTCTCTAAACGATTTGGAGTGCACTCTAGGTGCACTAGTGATTGGATACTGTGGTACCTTATGAGTCCCTAGTATATGGTACCTTAGGTACCAAGGGCATAGGTACTTCACAGGCCTACCAGGGGCTGAAGCATGTATTATGCCACCCCTGGGAAGCAGACTAAATCTGACACCACAGGCCTGCTACTGCAGCCTGGGTGAGGAAGTGCTAGCACCCCTCACTGAGATATAGGTCCCCCATATCTCTCCTGCACACACATTGAGACTTATCAGTCACCCCTAAAGCAGGCCCTATCAATCCTGAGGGCAGGGTGCGTAGTTTCCATGTGAGGGGGTGCCTCTGCCTGAGCAGGGCCCCTCTGCAGCTCTCAGAGTCCATTCTCTGGGGCTGTTTGTGGATGCGGTTAAACCATATACTTTTAAGTGCATTATATCCTCGCGGTAAAATGCTAACTTTGGAATGGCTGCATCAAAACATGTCGTGTTTGGTGTCAAACATCTTGGAATACTACCCCCCCGCCAGTCCTGGCGGTGGGGGTAGCATTCCACCCTTCTAGAGGGATAGACATATACCTACTGTGGAAACGCGGTAGAATCCTGCAGAGCCCTGGCATCACAAAATGGATGCCACCAGTCACAGACACTGGGCTGCCCTCCTGCTGATGACCAACACTCGCAGTGGAGGAAGCCCAACAATAGATATCCTGTCCCAAGGGGGTGTGACCACCTCCCAGACAGGGTTTAGTGTATTGGGGCTGGGTGGGTGCACTCTTAGAGTGCTTTGAAGTCCTGCACTGGGGGAGCAGAAGGCTCCTCTGTGCATACCCCAGTTCAAACCGGCTCAGGGGCTACCTGCCCCTGCTCTGGCACGAAACTGGACAAAGGGAAGCAGGTGTAACCACCCACTCCCCTGACCCTCCCATAGGTGGGGTCATAGAGCTAGTCCCTCCCTTTCTTTTAGTATAAGAGGGGGAACCTGTGCATTGCAAACTAGATACCCCTGTACGACGCTCTACAAGAAGAATCCCGGACCTTCGACGTTCCACTACCTTTGGAAGACTGAAGAATCTCCCTTGGAGTCAAGGAGTGACTCCCCTGCTTGGCAGGCACCAAAAACTACAAACGACGGTCGCAAACTACGCCGCTCCTGCCGGAGTCCGAAGTCCCTGCAGCCCAAGAAGTGGATTTCCTGACTTCTCAAAGGCCATCGTGAGTCCCCAGCGAAGCTGAGGCCAGTGGACCCCAAGAGTGATGAGGAACCATGACCCCTGTGTACCGTGCACTATTGTCGAGTGCAACCCCTTCACAACGTTTCACGAACTTGTGCTTTGGACCACGTGTGGTCCTAGCCTCCAGCAGGAATCCCTCTGAAGATCAGAGGCCTACCATGTCCCAAGAGACCGTGAGCCCCTGTTGAGCGAATCCTCCCGAGGCGTCTTTGCGATCCCTTGCCAGCCGGCTTGTGGGTCCCCTGAAGACTTTCCTACAGAACCAAAGGGCTCCCCTGGTTGCTCCAGGCCTTCCCTGACTTACCCTTTCTGGGTGAGTCCCTCAGACCTTGCTGGTCTGAGCCATTGACTTTTCACACTTTCCCCGAGACTTGCTGTTACCAAGGCTGGTTGGCTCCAATCGAGTCGCCGACACTGCAGTAAGCTGCAGACATCGTGGGACAAGCCGAATCCAGCTCCTGGTCATCGTCGACGCCTCCTGAACCTCGTGGCTGAAGAGTCAAGGCACCTGCGAATGACCTGAATCTTGTGACGACGGTGGGCATCCATCTTCCTTGCCCCGAATCACTACCAAGTGACTTTGAACACTGTCCCCTCTGCTTTCAGGTCTTCCATCTTCTGAATCCAGGCTTGGATTCCTCCGGACACTTCTCCTGTCGCCGCAAGCAGCAAGTCTTCACTGGCTCCCATTGAAAATGACGCTGCGACCCGACACCAAAGAACACCTATGCACCCGGCTCCCCTGGGTGAGGTAACTTCAGCACTACAGTGCTCCTGTGGGTGTGGGCCCTAGAACTACTTACCCTGTATGTGACTTGCTTGTAGCTACCCTAGAAGTGCCCTAAAACTCTTATTTTCTAAGTGCGACAATTGCGCTGACTCGTACAGGGTTCGCGTCTGTGTTAGACACATCGCGTCCATCTCCCTTGTAACACTATCTAGAACCGTGTCCTTCGACTCGTACTGAGTCCGATCCGTGTTCGCCTCGAACACAAGGGGCCTGTAACATTGAAATCTCCATTGCGCTGACTCGCACAAGGTTCGCGTCTGTGTTAGACACAGCGCGTCCATCTCCCTTGCAACTCTATCTGTAACCGCGTCCTTCGACTCGTACAAGGACCGATCGGTGTGTTCGCCTCGAACACGCAAGGGACCTTTAACATTGAAATCTCAATCGCGTCTGTTCGCATAGACTCGTACAGGACTCGCACCGGTGCCAGGACACCGCGTCCGTCCCCTGTGGGTCTCCTACAACTACCTGGGGTGGTTCTTGGGGGTCCCTCGATTCTAGATGCCCTAGACCTAGGTCTAGCCAAACTAAGATTGTGATATTCGATTGTGCTAAACTTATTTTGATAACATTTGACTTGTACATATGTTCCTGACTTCTAATCTCATAAAGAGATTAGTAGAGAGTGTTTATTAATAAATACATATATATTTGATATATATACCTGTGTGGTGTCTTTTCATTTGGTGATTCAAGAGATTGTGTGGTAAAACAAGCTGCTTTACATTCCTTCAAGACTTAGCCTGAAGGCTGCTCTCCACAGCTACCACTAGGATAGCTTTCTATAAAGGTTGTCTTAAACCTATCTACCATAAGAGTCGAATTGTTCTGGTGCAACGTGTCCACTTTAATTAGTGAACAGCATATACCAGGCCAACTTCGCACAGGAATCCAACAGCACCATAGGAAGTCCAATTCTATGAGAACTGTGTTCAATCAAAGGATACATTGGAGCTGTCTTTTGGACTCCTGAAGGACTGTTTCAGAAGCCTGAACTAGACCGTAGGCCCTTCTCTACTCCCCTGGCAAGGTTTGCAAGAGTGTGGTTGTTGGAAAGGACTACCTTTTGGATGCCATTTCCCCAGATTTTTGCCTTGCAGAACCAGTTTTTATCGGCCATAGGACTTTGGACACTTTAATCCTGCTAGCCAGTGATAATGTGCTTGTGCTTTCCCCTTTAAACCTGGTAAAAGTGACATATACCAAATTGGCCCCTTTAATTTACATATAAGTCCTAGTATATTATACTACATGTACCTAGGGGTCATAAATTAAATGCTACTGGTGGGATGCATCACTTATTGTGCCACCCACTATAGTAGCACTATAAAACAAGACTTCAGACATACCAATACAGTACGGGTGTACAGTTTTGAACTGCCATTTCACCCTCACAACAAATCTTGTGCCAGACCTCAACCTTCCTTTTTAATGCTTATAAGTGACACCTGAGGTAGGCCCTAAATGCCCTTAGAGTAGGGTGCATGGTTTCTAAAAAGCAGGACACATATATATATAATGTTTTACATCCCTGATAATGAAAAACCTCCAAAGTCGTTTTTGACTGTGGCACTTCTATAGGAAAACAATTGATTACACTATAAAAACTTATAGAACTTATAGGGCCAGATGTACAACCCTTTTTTGCATGCGCAAACGGGTTTGCGACCCGTTTGCGCATGCAAAATGTGAAAGGGCTATGTACGATTTCTAACTAGCGAGTCGCAATTTATTTGCGACTCGCTATTTAGGAATTGCGAGTCGCGATTAGGAAGGGGCGCTGCCTTCCTAATAGCGACCGCAACCCCATGTATGAATGTTTTGCGGCCGCAATTGCGGCCGCAAAACACTCACATATTACCACCCTCTTCAAGAGGGTGGTAATGCAGTCGTAATTTGGAAGGGGTCCCCAGGGATCATTACCTGCCCTTAAAAAATGAAACAAAAACGTTTCTTTTTTTTTTTTTTTTAAATGCATCCCGTTTTCCTTTAGGGAAAATGGGCTGCATTTAAAAAAAAAAACTGCTTTATTTAAAAGCAGTCCCAGACATGGTGGTCTGCTGAGCCCAGCAGGCCACCATCCCTTTGAGGGCCTGTCATTCCCCACGGGCTCACAAATTGCGAGAGGCTCATTAATATTCATGAGCCTCACAATTTGCGGCCCCATTGGAAATCGCAAACAGTGTCTGAGACACTGTTGTACATTGGATTTAGCGCCTCTCAATTTACGACTCACAATTTGTCGCAAATGGTGAGGCGCTAAATCCAATGGTCGTACATCTGACCCATAGTGCTTAATCTCAGTTTGGGAATAGCTAGAAAAATGGGTAAATGACTCATTTTAATGGTATTTTAAATCCACCTTAATGGCCAAATCGGCTTTTGCATTACTATTTTATAAATGACTGTTTTAGAAGTTTATCATTTTTCTTTCTAAGCAAAAATTGACCTTTCTTCCTGTGTCCAGTGTCATCTGCCAGCTGATAGCTCTCCTGTTGTGAGATGTGGATTGCTCCCAGAAGAGATGGACAAAGTGCTTGGGTGTGGAGTGGTATTTATCTTCCTTGAGCAGGATGGCCTGGATACTGTGCCGAGCCCCTTCCTGAATTTCTGAGGATGCCAAACTGGCCACTGGTAGATGCAGCTCTTATCTTGGCCTGTCTCCTTTTTGTCTTGCTAAACTGCTTGGTGCCAAACCCAGTGTGAGGAGGGAGATGCCCCAGAACTGGTTTGGAGTGACCCCAAGAGAGAGTTTGCCTGTTATAATAGCCACACCTCTAGGTGGGCACAGGGAGCTCTGAGCAGGGGAGAAAAACGTCTGCCATGTTGGATGTAGATAGAAAGGTGCACTGTGGGATAGGTTACAGTACAACACACAGGAAGTGCTGAAAGTTGGGAGTTTTCATCACATTGGTTAGGGAGTGGGCAGGAGCTACCCCATCCCAAAGGCTGCCACTGGGAGTAAATGTGACACCCCCAATGCCTTCCTCCGAACTCTCCTTAACCTGTGAACAATCAGAAGAAGGACTGCCCTGCTGTCTGCTGAACCTCCTGGAAGACTGGACCTGCTTGCCTTGAACCCAGGACCCCAGCAGGGACTCCAAGGGTAAGTTGATTGACCTGTTTGAACCACAGGGACACAACAAGCTTCCAGAGGCCCTTTCCTTGCAACTGCCCAGCTGATCAGTTCCAACCAGACCTGCCCTGGACCCTGCTGCTGGGCTCTGCTGAAGGGAGTTCTAACTCTAAAGTGGTGCCACCCCAGATTCTGGACCCTTGACTTGTGTTAGAGTGTAGTCCTTCTGGCCCTAAACTGCAAGAAGTGGGACTTAGTAACGTTTTAGCAAGTTTATGTCTGGAGAATTGACAGAGACTATGATCAACGTTGAAGCTGCAGCCATTAATGAAGAACCAACGGTAAGCCTTGGCTTGCTGGTTTGCCCCACTGAAGGGGGTCTAATTTCTGGAAATGTTTCTGAGCCCAAACATAGAGGGGCTGAGGCCCAGCAGCATCCCATTGCCGTGGAGGTGTCCTTGAGCACAGACTTCAAACTTCACCCACTTTGAGCTTTCCCGCCTCCATCGACAACTGCACCAGGAGCCCACTCGCCAGCAACTCGCCATCGTCGAACACAACTTCGGACCCAGCTTTCCCACCGACCACTCGTCGACAACCACATTTCTCCCTAAAAGTTTCTAAGCCCGAATGTGCACTTTCCACCAGATGAACTTGGTCCCTCTATCCAACCTGTGCTCCATCGCAGTCAGTCTTAACTTTTGACTTTGACTCAGTCTACAGCAACAAGATAATTGTGATTGGTGCTTTGTGGTTTTTGGCACTATTTTGAATTAAAACTATAAAAATCCAAACCTCAAGTTCTAGTAGTTGGTTTTTTGTCTTTTTGGTGTCATTTTATTAACTAAAATGTACTCTATTTCTCTAAATTGGTTTGAGATTTTTCTTGTGCTGTGTTCACATTTTATTACTGCTTGTCTGCTGCATAAATACTTTACACATTACCTCTAATTTAAGCCTGACTACTTTTGTGCCAAGTTACCAGAGGGTTAAGCACAGGTTTATTTTTATGACTTTGCAGTTCCCCTTGACAAGGATTGTGATTATTACTTGAGATGAGTTTTCACCCCCCTCAACTAGTAATAATCCAGTTTCTTACAGTGGTGCTCTGTTGTATGCTTCGCAACATTGCTCTGTCACAGAATATACCATTCATTCCTGGCAATGGTTACCAGTGGGAACCCCAAAGTAATGTTGGTGACATGTGCCAAGAAGGTGACAGTGATGAGGATGAAGGCACTGAAGTCAAATGTGAACTCATTGAAAACATCTTGAACTAATGGTAAATGACTGTAAAGAATGTGGCATTTGTTGCTCTGCCCTATAGAGATATCCTCTTTGAACACATTAAAGAATACCTTTTGATTGTGGTTTGTTTTGTGTTTTAAAATTACTATTAATAATGTGTTGTGAATTTAGACTATTATATAATCACAATAAAAACATTATGGCCATGCATTATACAATACAGCAGGTGAGTTTGCCTTGTAGAAATGTTGGCATAAACAACAAATGTGAACACAATGTTAGTCAAAAATTCATGACTTTATCTTCTTAATTCTCCTTAGGTGATGTCATCCTGTCATCTGGTGGGGAATAGCAAGTCATTGTGGTTTTGTTGAGATTTGCAGTGTAAGGAGCTTGACTTTTAGTGAAATAATTGTGATTCAGTTAGCAGTATACTTCCTGTTAGTCACAGAGTGATGCCAATGCACATGATTTTCATCAAAGTGACCTGACACATGTGGTGTGTGTCTCAAAGCAACGAACTTGGGGTCACCTGCACCCTATCTGTGGAAATGATGCGGAAATTATGTCTGCATATCGGCATTATGTCTGTGGAAAACATGAGGGATGCCGTGCACTAATGTTGTGTAGTTCCTATAAAACGTATACAGGATCTGCGCGGTTAGAAAACATACACTGTAGGATTGGTGTCAGACTGACTCTGAACACCCCCACCAGGTATGTTGGCCCTTTTGTACCAACTAACTCACAGTGCCACTAGAATCTCCTCTTACCAAGGAGAGAATAGTTCTTGGCAACCATCGAACATGACAACCCTGATCCCTCAGGACCGTGGAAACAATATACTACCTTTCGCTCAGTCACTCGTGCTTACGTAGTCTGTCTTGGAGAGATACACCGAATAAAACAGGCTGGGCGTTTTTCAATAAGCATTTATTGAACAGTTGTTATTCTGGTGTAAAGTAAATGAGCTGCAACAACCGTTAGACAGTATAAGATATAAATGATTAGCAGTACGATAAAGGTGAATGGATGGTATAGCTCTACCATCTTGCAATAATCATGAATACATTAGAGTATATAAAACACATGATAAAAAGATGCGTACTCCTATGATGCCTCCCTAACTAGATGTACCTAAGTGTACCTAGCATATATGTAGGTGTTAAGCCAAGAATCCCTCTAGGATTTAGTCAACCCCATTACCTGAAGTGAGAGACTGTGGGACCCCGTCCTGGTCTCGAGTTGGACACCCCGCGAGGGATGTTAGACCACTGCGAGCTGGAGTGTCTGCATTCAGGAACCTCAGTGTCTCTGGTCAGTGTGTCGGCCGGGAAGTCTCGGTCTCCTCTGTCTATCTTAGCGAGATGTGATGTATATATACCCATTGGTCTCCCCAGGGGTCCTACCTCGCTGTATTATTGTGTCGGCCTAAGGATGACGTTGGGCATAAACTTTGTACATAGATATTATACAGGAGATGGTAGTCCTGCTGTGCTTCCAAGAATCCTCATGCATAATGTATGAGATTTCGAACTAGGGAAAACCCGCGTTCTGAATGCAGTGTCGTATCTAGGTAAAAGGTCAGTCCCTGTAAACCGTGACAAGTGTAATGTAGGGAAGAAAATAGGTGAAGGGTAATGAAGTTACCGGGGCCTATATTATGGTACCTATATAGGATATAACACTAACTTCTTTAGGTGGGGGCAGGACTACATGCCCCAGGTGTAATCACGGCTCCAGCCGCCACCGTCAGAGCCGCCTCAGCTGTCCTGCGCTCAGAGGCGCATACTTAACTGGGCTTGGGCTCCTGCTGCGCGGGACCCAGTGCACTAACTTCTGGAGGTGGGGGCCTTACTACATGCCCCAGGTGTAATCACGTCTCCAGTCGCCAACGTCAGAGCTGCCTCAGCTGTTCTGCGCGCGGAGGTGCATACTTAACCGGGCTTGGGCTCCCGCTGTGCGGGACGCCCGCGGGTCATCCCCGGGCGCGTGCCCGCGTGAAGACCGGGCCAAGAGCGGGCGCATCTTCGCCCGTCATCACCTGGAGGAGGCTGGGCTGTCCCCCCCCCCCTCGTGGAGCTGCGAATAGAAGCTGGTAGACTGAGGTTCAGTGGTGAGTCTCCTGTACTCCATTTACCAACATCTAAGCTGTGTATCTTGTTTGCTGGGCAAGTTGGTCTTAACCCCAGTTTGACTTTCCGCTTTCTGCTCTCTAGTCAAAGGTGGACTTTGGTTTAAAATGGGGCAGCGCAAAGCTCCGGGCCCTCAAGAGCCAAGCATTAAATTAACAAATAGTACCACTTTGGATTCTTTCTTGGCAAGAGCAGTGGGGGTTATCACTACTGAAATCGACTTGGCTGAGCGCAGGCTATCATTGGAGGCGGGGGTGCCTGGTCCTTCTCTAGGGGGGACGGCTACGCAGGCCCTACAGTCTGCCTCTCAAGTTCACACAGCGCCCCAGTTCGAGCAAAGCAGTTCGTGCATGCCCCCTGTGGTTCATCCTTCTAACAATCCTGTTACGGTAACCCCTAACAACAGCATTTGTTCACCTCTGCCTAAAAAGAAGAGGCAAACCAATCAACCACCCAAAGTGAAGGGCACAAAAGGACTCTTGAATACATCTACAAACTGGCCTAGCACTGATTGCTCGGCCCCAGTGAGTCTTGCTGCCATGTACTGGTCAGATATGATTGGCAAGCTTAAGGATGCGATCCAGCTAAGTATTGCTCCCTCGATTGAAAGATTATCCGCCCTGGAGACAGCCATAACAAAACTAGCTGTAGGGTTTGATCCACTTAAGGGTGCTATGAACTCAATTTGCTCCTTGGGAGAAATGGTTATGGGGCCTGATCCGCTTATTACCCATGGGCAAGATACTCTGCAAGATACTTTGTCCAGGGGTCAAGTTGCAGAAGGGGTGGATATCTGTAACTGTAACCCACCCTAGCTGCTCTCCCAGCCTTTGGCTCCTTCGGTTTCATTTGCAGCAAGAAATTCTCCAGCAGAGGACAGGTCGCGAAGGACTCAAGTGGACCAACTAGTACTTGGGGAGCCGGCGGGCAGGATTTGCAAGTCAGACGCACGGCTCCCTTGACTAAATCTAACACCGGATTGTTGTCCCTACGTAGCTATTTTGTCAAGGGTTCCAAGTATTAATGTTAACACTACAGAAACCTCTTGTCAACTGAAAAACAAAGTATGCCATTGGTTGGCAAATAATGTGCATTTTGACTATAAGGACTATGATGATATTTTGTTTGTTAGAAGGGTTGGGTGGGTTGGATCTATGCCCAAATCCCTGGAAGGGGATTGTGTTGTGATCAATTGTAGACACAAGGAGATGATGGACGGAGCACTGAAACTTTTCAGACACTCACCCCCAGTCACAGATCTGGGTTGAATCCATCATCGTTATTTAGCTCACTTCGCCACCCCAGTTCAGACACAGCTATATGCAAATCAGTCTTGACCCTGTGCCTCATGGGAACAGTCCAGCCCGAACTGCCAAGCCATGTCTTCCCTGGACCGGAAACAAGCATCATGGGACCAGTTTCAGGCTAACAGCCCTCATCAGCCAGGCTAGCTTGACTCCAGTGGCAAAGTGAGCAAGGGACCCACGTCAGGGCATACCCTGCCAACTTAGGGCGAACAAAGCAAACACAAGGAGATGATGGACGGAGCGCTGAAACTTTTCAGACACTCACCCCCAGTCACAGATCTGGGTTGAATCCATCATCGTTCTTTAGCTCACTTCGCCACCCCAGTTCAGACACAGCTATATGCAAATCAGTCTTGACCCTGTGCCTCATGGGAACAGTCCAGCCCGAACTGCCAAGCCATGTCTTCCCTGGACTGGAAACAAGCATCCTGGGACCGGTTTTGGGCTAACAGCCCTCATCAGCCAGGCTAGCTTGAATCCAGTGGCAAAGTGAGCAAGGGACCCACGTCTGGGCATACCCTGCCAACTTAGGGCGAACAAAGCAAACACAAGGATCAAGACTGATTTGCATATGGCTGGGTTCAAACTGGAATGGTATGGGGAGCAAAGAAACAGTGGATTTAGGCCCAGATCTCTGTACTGGGGAGAATGTATGACATTGTTCTGCATTCTGTCCATCAACTGTTTTTTTTGCATTTGTCACCCCGAGTGGGACGGGTATGTCCAGACGTGGGTCCCGTGCTCTCCATGCCACTGGAGTCAAGCTATCCTGGCTGAAGAGGGGTGAAACCCTGAAATCGGTACCAGGATGCTTGTTTCCAGTCCAGTGAGGACCTGGCCTGGCAGTTGGGGCTGGACTGTTCACATTGGGCGCAGGAGCAAGACTGATCTGCATATGGCTGGGTTCAAACTGGAATGGCATGGGGAGCAAAAAAACGATGGATTTAGGCCCAGATCTCTGTACTGGGGTGAATGTATGACATTGTTCTGCAATCTGTCCATCAACTGTTCTTTTTGCAGTGATCAATTGTAGGTCACCTGATTTGGCCAAGCGCTTACTCCATAGTTCTGTCCCACTGACCATCAGGGAAGCCGTTATTAAAATACTCCCGCTTGGCTTCTTCTACCGCTGCTTACAGCCCCATCCCCCTTTATAGGACAGTACGATCCATCGGTCTTTTAGGCACCCAGCTATCTCACCAGTACAAATAGCTATCACTGTGAGTAACAGATTTGATCCCCTATGTGCCTTGGACCAAAATGATTGACTTCTGGATATCTCTCCATGTACTTCTAGTGTTAGTCCTCCCAGCCTAGACAGGGGCTACCCAAGTTTTCCACCTGCTGAATCTGCGAAGTCTGCACCTTTAAGTGTCCCTGGGCGCCACTAAAATCTTAAGCTGGAACATAGCAGATATCAGGGATAAGCTAGAGGATCCTGAATGGCATACTTTTATTACTGAGTTTGATATTATTTTGCTTCAGGAGACGTGGGCTCTTGACCCAGTCAGCCGGGATGGTTCTGAAAGTTTTTGTGTGGCAGCAACTCCCTCCCTTGGTTGTCGGCCTCGAGGGGGTCTAATCACCTTAGTACGATTTTCAGCCAATTTGAGAGTATGTTCAATCACCCTTAAACATAGCGGCATTCAGATCCTATGGGTGTTCATTTCTAAAGATCTACATTTTTTTCTTGTGAACTTCTATAACTCTATCGGTGATCCTGGGTGCCAGATTGAGGCGCTCTTTGAAGTAGTGTTGCTCCTAGAGTCTAGATCATACGCGTACTTTAAATATTTAAGCATAATAATAGGTGGGGATTTTAATGCTAAGCTGGGTTAAAATTCCTACGATGGTAACCCTTTCTTGTTAGAAGATCTTGCGTTAAGCGATGCTGAGTCTGACCAGAGGGGCTGCAAGCTATCGGAGGCTCTTGGTCAAGCTGGTTTAAGGAACGTAATGCCTGGGGGCTCTAGCCCATCCAGGGAACTGCCCACTTTTGTGGGGTGGGGCAAAGGGATTATAATTGATTATATCTTTATTTCTAGGTCCCTTGATTGTCTTGTTAGCCCAGGAGTGGTCCATGAAACTTTAGTGACCATAACTATGGAAATATGTTGTGGCGAAGCAGGGATCCTTCTTACTTGCATTCATGGACTTCAGTAGCACCTTCGATCGGGTGAACAGGCCTAAGCTTTGGGATATTCTTGGGGTAATGGGACTGTCAGCCCAACTGATTAATTTTCTTAGAGCTCTACATGCGGATGTAAATGCCCGCGTCAGATATGGCACTGAGGGGGAGGCCACTGAATCTTTTAGCCTACTGTGAGGGGTTAGGCAGGGCTGCGTTATGGCACCAATATTGTTTTTACTATATATTAATAGCCTGAATTCATGCTTGAGTGAAAATGGAGCTGATTTGCCCAGGGTAAAGTCTGTCTGCGTGCCTTCCCTGTTACATGCCGACAACGCCGTATTGATAGCCAGAACGGCTAACGGGTTAAATCTCCCGGTGGACCAGTTTGTGAAGTTCATGGATGATCTGGACCTAGATACTAACATCTCAAAGACACATTATATGGTCTGTTGGAGGAAGACAGCTAAGACTAGACCCATTGACATTGACATTAAAGGGCAAAAAATTACTAGGGTTTCCTCCTTTCCCTATCTGGGGATATCATTCGACAATCAGAATAATTGGCTTTCTTGCATTTCCAGTCGCTGTTCAAAATTCACACAGCATGTTGCTCCTTGTTTAGATTTTCATTGTCAGTGGGTAATAAGCCCATTCTGCCCCTGTTACAAATCTACAGAATGAAGTGCCTCTCAGTCCTGACTTATGGTGCTGCGATTTGGGGGGTACCGCAAATGTAGGGGGATCTAGCTGGAAGAAGACCGATTCTGTAGGAAACTTTTGGGGTTGGGTCCAAACAGTTCCTCAATTGTCACCCATGAGGAATTGGGTCTGAACTATGTGGAGGATCAGGTTAAACTGGCTCCATTGTTACTCTGGATTTCTGTTTGGGTCAAAGAGAGTTTGTGGTTCAATAGGAGTATGATTGAGGACTGTATGGAATGCACATATGGACAAAAGATACTGTGGATAAACTGTATAAAATCGGTTGCCCATGCCCTTGATTGTATGGACATCTGGGATAGGCCACACTTCCTTAAAAAGGGTGATTGTGGTCTTTTTAAGGAACGATTTTTAAATAAGGTTAAAGAAGATAGGGAAGCTTGGGCGTTGGAGAAAAATTCTATCAGATCCTTTCTACTGTTGAAATCTGTTATCAGTCCTGAAATTTATCTTACAGCAGTTAAGAATCCCAGGGATAGATCTTTGCTTACTAAATTACGTTTGGAGACTATCCGTACAATGATTTGCTTCCCTCTGGGTCAGTTCGATCCCCATGCCCTTTTTAATTGCCCTTGTGACGACTGTTCTCCCCAGGCCCTAATACGCTCAGGTGCATATTCTCAAGAACGTGTGATAACTACCGCAAAATTAGCTTAACTCAACTCTTCACATCGCAGTCTATCGCGGGAAAACAACTCTGTGTTAACGTGGTATTCACAACACGGCGGCCCCATGCGATAGTCCCACGATAACGCGTCAAAAGAACGTGTTAAAACTAACGCGACGCAGAAAAAACGCGAAACACGAACGCGAAAATAGTAGTGATGATGCCAATCGTGATACAAAAATCAGCGATAACCAGCTATAGGCCTGCAATCCCCACGCGTCATGCGGGAAAATGCACCATAAAAGCAGAGTAAAAATACGGTGAGATGACAATGTACGAGCACAACCACACATCCGTGACGTAGAACAGATGACCATTGTCCCGCATCAAATAGGCATCTCCTCACAGTCACAATGTACATTGACATGCAGTCTGCATGTAAACTGCGCCAATGCTGAAACATGCATGGAACACACATTGAAACCGCATCTCCCCTTCACATAGCAGAGGGACAAGCAACCCCTCCTGCACACAGACGTGTTATGACCATTATCAATCCACCATGAAAGCGTGGACGAATGTAGGGGCAGGGACTCCAGCTTACGTACATGTTGCCCACGTTGTGGGACTTGAGCCACAGGGGGCATCCCTGCATCATGGTGGTACATATCTGACCCCAAAAGGAGCCCTGTTGTCACATGTAGGACACAAATGGCAGCCAAAATGGAATGAATTTGGACACATGTGAAACGCCGAAGAGTGGGATTCCCTTCTAACTGCGACACACAGAACTGGCAGTCCGAATACGTGACACCCTAAACAGCCCCTCTGCACAGAGGTGACACACCCACCATCCATGAATAAATCATAAAATTGTCAGCAATACATGTCGCACTCACACTTGTCTGAGTGATGTGCCTGTACAGATGAGTGACATGCACTCAGGGAATGTGTATTTTGAATGCATTTATTAGCACATGCTGTGCCTGTGGTCATATTGTACTGTCCCATGATTGCCAAGGACTGTCACAATGTGACGTGCTCATGTGAAGAAATTGTCAATGATGGTGTTCCTACGGGCAATTCCTGTTGCGGCTGCAGTGGGGTGTGGTCCACCTGCCTCATCCTCATCATCATCGTCCGGTGCATCTGGCACTTGTATCCATGGGGCCTTGCTGCATACACATATGTTGTGCAACACACAACATGCAACAATCATCTTGCACACAATGTCTGGGCTGTACAGGAGCCTCCCACCTGTGACGTCCAGGCACCTGAAACGTGACTTCAACACACCAAATGTGCGTTCCACGATGCCCCTGGTGCGTTTGTGGGCCGCATTGTACTGCCTCTGGGCCTGTGTGTTTGGGGCTCGGAGGGGTGTCATCATCCAAGCGTAGAGTGCATATCCTTGGTCACCTGTGACAGTGCAGTGAGACATGAGTCAATAGTTGGTTTTGCATGATGTGTTGGCAGGCTCAGTGGTTCATTGGTGTGTGATATGTGTGACTTTGTGATTCCTGCATGACATGTACTGCTTGTTGCAAGTGAGCGGCATCAATGTGTATTACGTAGCCTCACTGCTGCTCCTCCCTCCCCCCGAGCCCATTCACTAGTGTGCGCAGCGCGGTTGCATCACTTGCACCCCTACGGCACACTATTGTCATGCCTGTCTGCGCATGTCCACAAGCCTGACAACGACAAAGTGATGTAGTGCGCTGAAGGTGGACGGACACGTGTGTGTAGGCCTATGGTAAGGACAGGGTGGACACAGATGTAGAGTTCATGCCTGGCTGAACTCGCCATGCGGTTGAGGGTAGACCTTTGGCTTATGCTGCGGAAATAGCGACACACACAACAGTTGGCATGTCTGATCCCTGACCCCGAGCGGGATTGTGCACCCTTATTTACCCCTCGGCCGAGCGTGTACTCCGGGGGCATGCTACATAGCAACATTGTATATTGCGTGACGGGTGGCGCCGACACTACACCTGAGACACACGCATTAGTTACTGCCTTGGGAAGGCCTACACTTAACCACGCCCAGAGCCACGTGTTGAATGACCACACCCCTATGCTGTACTGCCATACGCCGGTCCACTCCCTCACGCCCACAGGGGGGTCCGACACAGATACATGTCCCAGGTCCACCCCACTGCCTGAGATGACAAGGTTGCATACGCTGTACACAGCACAATGTAATGTGGTATGGCCCGGGGCCCACATGCATACAGAATGACCACACGGACACACTGAGATAATTTGTGGTACTGGCTACGGGCACGTGCGCCCGGCCCCTTTTATTGCCAGGGTCACATGTCCAGTGACGCCTGTGCTGGATGGGTGTTGGGTAGTGTAAGCCACCCCTCAGGGGTTGGTTGGTGCTGGCAACAACTACAACAGTGATCAGACAATCAGGAGTTCAAAGTACAAACAGCAAGGGTCCATGACTTGAGCTGCACAGAGTCGGTGGCCCCGGATGCTCAGCAGTCGGCACAGGCACACCCCCACGGGACGGTGACTTGCGATGCACTGAGGTAGGGCCACGAGAGCTGAGCGGGTCCTCGTTGATGTCCAAGGAGAATGTCATGGAGTGTTACGGGGACAGTGGAAGGTGTCCATCCAGGGCATGATGCAGAGGGCAGAAGCAAGCAGAAACAGGCAATATGGAGGAGTTGAATGCTACAGTCTCCTCTTTCCCACAATGTCAGTATCAGCTACATGATGATGAAGACAACCCCCAGGCCATAGACTCAGACGCCACCAACGTTCAACCCAGAGAGTGTCCATGACTCCCGTGGCACAGAGTCAGTGGCACCAGAGCCGGAAGGGGATGCAGTCTGCGATGAGGCCTGTATAATGATATAAACTCTACAATGAACAAATCAAGACTCAGTTCCAATTGTGTGTCCTTCTCGACCGCAGTGGGTGCCTGAGGCAGCGGTCAGCATGGGGCATCCGCTGTGCAGCCAGCTCCTCCTGGATCTCTAACACATGGCGTTGAAATGGCATGTGTAGAAGATTCCTGGTTGACGGAGGTGGAGGCACCAGAGCTGAGCGAGTGTTTAGCCAGCGACGATGCTGTGTCCTGCCTGTTACGGACTGTATTGGATTGGTGTGAGGCCTGCTGGACCGCTGTGTAGGCTGAAGGCAGAAGTCCGCAAGGGCCCACAGACACGTGTGGTCGGAATGCTATGCACAGAGTTGGTGGCACTACATCGAAGGGAGTATAGGGATATAAACGATGCCATAAATATGTACTCTGCCATTGTGTAATCAAGACTCAGTTCCAAATGTGTGACCTACTTGACCGCAGAGTAGGCCGAAGGCAGTAGTCAGCAAGGGACCACAGACAGGTGTAGTTCGAATGCTATGCACAGAGTTGGTGGCACCACATCACAGGGAGTACAGTGATATAAACTCAGCCATAAAGTGTGTACTCTGCCATTGCATAATCAAGACTCAGTTCCAAATGTGTGACCTACTTGACCGTAGTGGAGGCCGGAGGCAGCGGTGGAGTACGTCAACGAAAAAGGAGTAAAGCGAGCCTGTGTCGCGGAGGCCGTGATGGTCTGAGGAGGCAGCGAAGGTCACGGGCTTCGGGCTTGGAGCTTGCGCCGGCACGTGGTAGGCACTCTTTGACACACGCCGGTGTCGGCAGGTGAGCAGTGAGGCCTGGCTGTGCAGGGGCGGGCATGACGGGTTGGGGGACCAGCGGCCTGGGGTGCAGCAGGCGCACAGGATCACAGGCCACACCGCTCACGGCGACGGCGTCGGCCTCATGGCGGGGTGGGAGGCGCCGCCCTGGCAGACACGTTGGGCATTCCAGAAGAGAACCACGCCCAGAGCTACATGCTTTTTATTCACACCCCTACGCTGGCCTGGCGTCCTACGGGCCAGCCCACTCCACACACGCTTACAGGGGGGGACGTCACAAGCTACATTTCCGCGATCTTCCCCACTGGCTGGTGTGACATGGTTGCGTCCACTGTCCACTACGCTCCAAACACCAGCAGTGCATGTAGACATGGATATGTCTGTGGTCTGCATACTGCAGTCTGTCCAGCACTTCCACGCCACACTTGGCATTGTGTACATTCTCATTCATGGGTCACTTGCCTCCTTCGCACATGCCTGGTTCCCACCTCTCCCCACATTCCGCTATTGTGTGGCTGAGGTGCCATGCCCTTGATGGCTCATGTACATGGCTAACCAAGGTTGCCACAGTAAGTTGTGCTGTCGTGTCTGGTGGGTGGGCATGTTGTTTGGCATGTAGTATGTGATTTTGTGACGTGTGCAGTGCCAGAGTTGTGAGTTGCATGATTGTGGAGTTGAGGTGTGTGGTGTGTTCATTTGGTACTTGCCAACGAGCAGTGCATTCCCATAGGTGCCATCCTGGAAGCGCTGGTTGATGTTGGACTGTCGGAAGATGAGGGGATCATGCACACTGCCTGGGTAGTTGGCTACGACATTGGTGAAGAGTCCCCTGTGGTCCACTATTGCCTGCACATTGATGGAATGCGTGTGCTTTCTGTTGCGGTAATTGTGTGCAGTGTCGGCAGGGGGCACAAGTAGGACATGTGTGCAGTCGATTGCCCCCAACACGTGCGGGAAGCCAGCTATGGCGTATAGTCCTTGCTTGGTCTCCAGCTGTTCGTGCGCATTGTGGGGGACGTATAGGTACTGGGGTACCTGGCTGATGATGGCATCCAGGACAGGTGTGAGGAACTTGGATGGGGCTGGCTGTGAGACTCCTCCAACTCTGGCGGTTGTTGGTTGGGAGGTACCAGAGGCCAACAGGTGCAGCACAGCCAGCAGCTTTGTCTGCGGAGGGATGTTGGTTGTCCGCTGTGTTGGTACCGTCAGCCTGTGGGCACTGATGTTCAGGATGCGGAGGATGGTTGCCCTTTTGAGCCTGTAGTGGGCATTGACATTGTCTGGTGTTAGGTCCGTGAGGCTGGTGCATTTCCTGAAGGTCCGCTGTCTTTGTCTGCGCTGCCTCTGCGGTGGTCCGTGGGGGGGGGGGGGCGTTGTTGCCCTCTCGGGGCTCCGGGATGCATGGTGTGTGGCTCCATGGCATCAGTTGTTCTTCATGTGTGGCTCTGGGCTGGGCTCCCTTTGATGGTGCAGGTTGTCGTCCAACTTTACACCAGGTCAGAGCAGGTGTTAATTTCCTGCTGCTAACGCGCCTTATCGCCTGTTTTGTGGTCTTATCGCCGATGTGGCTGGTCGTTGAGAATGTTGAGGTGTGGTGTCGCGGCTTTTTGCTCGGGAACGCCTACTCTGCATCTCATTAGCGATAGTTGCCGGGGTCATCTGTGGCGATGTTTTTTGCGGATGCTTTCGCAAGTAAACTGGTGGTATCGGCTGTTAGCGACAGCTTGTGAATGGGGTGATAATTTTATCGCGACTTTGGCTGAGATAAAGTGCCATTAACTCGGCGATAGTTCCGTGAGAATATGCCCCTCAATTTCGACCTGCCTTTTTATACTTACAGTTATTACCGGATCAGGCGGTGATGTTGGCAGTTATTGGTTACCTAAAAGGTGCCTTACATTGGAATAAAATAATGTGTGCCTAGGAAATAATGATGTATATGTTAGGTTGGGCCGCTGATTTTATAAGGTTCTTATACGCTCATGAATTGTCTTATCTGAATGAAATGTATTCGTTTGTGTTTTATAATGGTTTTTAATGTTTTTATATGTCTTTTTTTAAAGTTTTTATCTATTATGATTATAATATATAATCGAATAAAGATTAATATCAACAACAATGCTACCATGTGGGTTCTTACTGTATTTAGAAGGCCAGATGTCAGCCATATAGAATATCTTTGCAATAGTTTGCATAGGAAGTTATCTTTCATTTTTCAACATCCCTCTTGCAACTTCTTTTATTCAGATCTGTACTTCCTAATGTTATTTCTCTCTGCCTGGTCTGTATTTAGACAAGTGTATTTTAAACATTGTTGACTTGTCCTTCTCCCTGCTGGGCTGTTGGATGTCTATCACAAAAGGAATTGCTGTTGGTTTACATAATGATGTCAATTTCATTATTGTGGTCATGAAATGTGTATTGTGTCTCTAGACTATATGATTGACAAAAGTTTTAACCTTGTTTTAAAGACAGGTGAGTTGTGGCAAAATATTTTACTTGCAATATGATTTTATGAAGGAGGTGCTTACATTATTTTTATTCAGTATTAGATTTATTTATCATCAATTCAATACATTTTTTAAAAAGTGAAACCCTGTGCGAACCTCAGAAAATAATGTAACCTGAAAGTTGGATGAGAAAATTACAGTTAGCCAAGAGCTCTTTAGTGTCATTTTCTCGACCAGTCCATGAGCAAATGAGGAATTAATGGTCATTTAGGTTGATAAAAAGAAGATTGCAGATGCCCAAATTAGGGCATCTTTCTTGACTGACCAAAGTCTGTCTCTCTTGCTCCCTCCCTTCAGATCCATAACAAGGCTGGTGACTTGCCGAGTTCCACGGGGATCATTCCAGTCCCAGGTTTTGTTACATATCTATGTGCACCTCCTTGTGAACATTGCTTGGAATGATGGTCTCTGGCCTACTGCTTTGGGGAATCCTTAACCCAGTCTCCAAGCTAACAAACCTGGGTTACAAATTTGATGAGAATCTGCCCCTGAAGCTTCAAGTAAATGCAAGAATTTCTGTCTGTCTTGTAGGAAACCCTGAAAGTGATTGACTAAAAATAATGGTCTGATAGCAGCTTGTGTCACTTCCATATTTGCTTACACCATTGCCAGCTACTTGGGCATCTCTGCCAAACTGTTTTTCCAGACTTCAGATGGTGCAGAATATTGCAATGCATCTGGTCTGCGCGAATTTGATCAAATAACAAAAGCCAGGCATAAACTGCACTGGTCCTCTGCTGAACAGAGAGAGTATTTAAGGCATTCTGTTTGGTGCGCTAAGTGCTTAGTCAGACATGAGCTCCAGCAATCCAGGCTCAAATCAAGAAGTATCTCCTTAGACATAAACTGCACTCTGCCCAGTCATTCCTTGATGTAATTCCTAGGTACAAGTATGCACATAATGATGGCAAAGCATTTTCCAAGATGACTTCTCAGCTGTTGAATCACTCCTGCTGCCTTCAGGATCATTTTTTTCCTGCAAAACATTCAAATCTTTTTCATTCATTTGACGTGATACGTTTCGGTGTCTCTATGGTTCTTTTCTATGTTTATTAGTTGTTTCTCCGTCCTAGCCTTTATTCATGCGAAGATGCTCTTTTAGGGAAAAAATGCCCTCAATAAATTCTATTTTAATTCATTCATTCATTGATGCCCTTTTTTCATCTTGTGGTGGTTGGTTCATCGTTGTTGTCCTCAACCAGACCAGATGAATGATCTCTTTTAAGGGCCACTGAAGCCAGTTTTTTTTAAAACTATGCTGCACCACCTCAGAATGTAGAGTTAGCACACTCAGTACAAGCTACATTTTTTCATTCTGGGCCTAAAGGAGTTCAATAATCAGACCCAGCTAATCATTCTACTACATATGTGCCCCCATTGGGTCTCTACTCATAGTGTTGACATTGGTGACTCTACCCTGAGCCTCCCTACCCCACAGCAGTTCCTGTACCACCCCTTTAAAACGGTCCTATGACCATGACCTGGTGGCTACAGATGTAGTGTGTAATAGCTGTGGTTGTTACAAGAGCCAGGACAGGGATCGCCACAGTTGTGTGGGGGGGGGGGGGGGAGCCAAAGGGCGTTTAAGGGAGCACTGATGTTGATAATGGGAACAAAACCGTCCTGGATGTTCTTGGTCTTGCGTCCTCAGGGACATGGAGATGTTTAATGCACTGGACAGCCAAACCTTATGGGCCAGGGTCATCATTAAGATTTGCCATTTTGTCAGGAGTGCTGCTCCCACTCAAGGCTTGGCATCTCTTATCCTGAGGCAAAGTGAACAACGCATTTGTGGCAGATGACTTTGATCTTAGTGTGCCACCTTGAAAAAAATATACAATTTAAAAATAAAGTGACTAAGGGCCATATGTATCAAAATTGCTTTTTGCGATTCTCAAAATGCGATTCTTAGCGAATCGCATTTTGAGAATCGCAAAACCCGATGTAAATAAAAGATCGCAAAATATTAGCGATTCCCAGAAATTCGCAGAATAAATTGCGAATACCTATTTTGCGAATCCTTAATTAATAAGGAATCGCAATTTAGAGAATCTGCAATTCAGGTGCAGCCTGATGACATCACAACCAGGAAGTGTGACTGCCCATGCTGCACCTGATTGCCAGAAGCTGAGTGAGAGGCTGGGAGGAGAGGGAGAGAATTGTGCAATGCAAGTGAGAGAAGGAGAAATGGATCCCCAAGAGAAACAGCAGGAGGAGAGTGTAAGAAAAAGGAAGCAAAAATTTAGTGAGAGGGAGCAGGAGGTGCTCATCCAGGAAATGGTAGTTAGCCATGAGCTACTGTTTGGAAAGAAATCCCTATGTGTGCCAGAGGCACGTAAAAGGAGAATTTGGCTTGAAATCCAAGAGAAGGTGAATGCCATCGGCGTGACCCACCGCACTGTTGATGACCTCCGCAAAAGGTGGTACGACATGCGCCAAAGATCAAAGGAAAAGGTTGCGACAAGGTTGGCAGAGGCAAAGAAGACCGGTGGGGGGACATCCACAGCAACTGAGTCTACGCCCCTTGAGGAGTTGGTGGAGGGCACCCTTCAGCCCGAGAGTGTCAGTGGCGTGGCTGACCTGGACAGCTCTGACACCCCGAACACCAGTCAAGGTAAGATGCATGCCATTACTCCCCTGATACATCACCACCTCACTCACACACTCAGGAAACACCCAGACACCAAACATGAATGCAAATCCTGTACATGTTAACAAGCACACCCAGCAATGCATTTTGGGAGATGTAGTGCACATGCACCAAACTGTGGAGCAGTGAGACACAGCAAGGTAGAATAAGGATGAGTAAATCAGGAAAGGCTAAAAACAGACAGACAGTACTCATGTTATTCAAAAACTGAGAACTGTATTGCATTACCAATGCGAGGCAGGACACCAAATTAATGTGTGCATTTACATTCACAGCACCACCAGAAAAACAGGAATTAATTCCAGAAGGTGTGGATGCATCCACCAATGAAGACCAGGCAGGGCAGGAGCAGCAGGATGAAGGCAGACCAGCAATCCCTGTGCCATGCAGACGGCGCCTCATAGTGCCACCTCTCCCACTGCTGGAGGCAGGACCGCAGGACACAAGCGGCGAAGCCCAGCCAGTCCAGAGCCAGCATGCAGGACAGCACACAGCACAGTCCCCTGTCCATCCTAGTGAAGGGAGTGGGTCCAGACGCAGGGCACGGCCGTCCACCAGCGCTGCTGCTGTAGGTGAAGACACAGTGTTTTCCGGGCTTGAAGGCACCATGGTCAGAGTCCAGCGCCTGCAAGCTAAAGCATTAAGATCAATCCAGCGCCAGTTTGCCACACACAATCACAACATGACCGAGATGAGGGATGGTTTCATGGCCATGACAGGTGCTCTAGAAGGACTGTGTACAGAGATGAGGAGAGACCGGGCAGACAGGCGCAGGAAGAGACAACGTCTCCACAGCTGGCTGGACAGGCACACCAAAGCTGTGAACCGCCTGTCGACTGCCACGTCCCTGATGGCACGTCAGTGTGTTAGCATGCAGCATGAAATGGCCCACTGCTGCCAGGATAATGCTAGGGGCCTGGTGCAGGTCACACATGCCGTGGACCAGCTGCGGGCAGCTGCCACAGGTGGCACAGGACCCCTGAGCTCATTGGAGAGTGAGGATCAGTCCAGTAGGAGCAGCATCACTCCACCAATTCCCCAGGACAGACGGCGGAGTGCGCGGCAGGGGAGAACAGCCGAATAGTCAAGGGAGGACAGTGGGCACCCTGAGCGAGGGGAAACAGGCCGTGCCCGCAGGAGATGAAGTGTGATCAGCGGCACATGGCAATGTGTGAGGCAACACATTGCCTCTTGACTCATGTATAATGGACATTCTTGCACTGTGACTCTAACATGTGCATGCAATTGTGTTTAAGTCAGACTGTGTGACAGATATGTTCCTGCCCCTAAGGAAATAAAAAAACAGAGTTGTGCACCAATCTGTAGCATTGTGTCCTCATTGCTCACCTAGAAATAGTTCTGTGTGATCTCATCTCGTCTCTGGCACCCGGCAGCCGCACCGACACCACCTGCTGGTCTGAACCGTGGAGCTGGGCCCTCCTCATCTGATGACTCGGAATCAGTGAGCTCCACTGGGGTGCCTTTCTTGGTTGTGATGTTGTGTAGCATGGCACATGTGGCGACGATTTTGCAGCATGTCTCGGGGCTGTACTGTAGCGCTCCTCCACTCTTATGAAGGCAGCGGAAACGGCTCTTAAGGATTCCAAAGGTCCTCTCAATGGCACAGCGTGTGGCTCTGTGGGCGCTGTTATACCTCCGCTCCCCTGCAGTGGCTGGATTCAGGTACGGAGTCAGGATGTAGTCACGTACAGCATACACACTGTCACCTGCAGGGTGACAAGAATTAGGTTAATCACTGACCAGCCACTTCAGACCTTTACTTAATGTGTTTGGAAGCCATGCATTTACCAAGCAGGTAGCCCTCCCCAAATTCGCCATCTGTGAGTCGGCGGTTTATTCCACTGTGGTGAAAAATGAATGAGTTGTGTGTGCTGCCAGGGTATTTCGCAACAATATCAGTGATGACATGTTTTGCATTGCACACTACCTGTATGTTCAGGGAATGATAGGACTTGCGGTTCCTGAACACATACTCATTCTGTGAGGGGGGGAGAGTGCGACATGGGTCCCATCTATGCAGCCAATAACATGGGGGAATTGGGTGATCTGGTAGAAATCATGCTTGGTCTGATCTAGTGCCTATTGTGTGCTGGGGAATTGGATGTGGTGATGCAGCCTCTGTACCATTGCATCAAGGAAAGCGTGGAAGAAGCACGACAGTGCACTCTGAGAGACCCCTCCTGCTGTGGCTATTACCCCCTGAAAACTCCCTGATGCCAGTAAGTGCAGTGAGCGCAGGACCTGTATATGGGTGGGAATGGTGTGTGCCCTGCGTGTGGGGTGTTCTAGTATGGGTTTCAGCTCCTCTATTAAGTCCAGGATGCTGTCTGCGTCCAGCCTGTAGTTCACATGGATCTCCTCCTCGGTCTGCTGGAACAGGGTGATGCGCGCTCTGAAGATCCTTTCCTGGCGTCTCCTTCTCTGTGCAGCAGCTCTGATTCGCAGCCTCCTGGCTATCACATAAAGCCCAGCCATTGTGAAACCCCCTGTAGCTTTGTGGGCCTGTTTATATTGGTTGCACCTGGTTACCACCTGCTCAGAGTTGGTGGTAATTGCGATGTGCAAAATTGCGAATTTCACAAATTCGCAATTTGCGATTTTTACCTGCATTTCGTTTTGCGAATTTGCAAATTGCAAGCTGGTTATTAGCGAATATCGCAAATAACGTGTCACAGATTGCGAGTTCGCATGTTTAATTGCAGATTCCTTGCCTTGCAAAATTGCTAATCGCAAATTTTGCGATTAGCGTTTTTGCGCACAGGATGCCCTTCTTACATAGGAAAACTCTGTTTTGCGATCGCAAACACAGTTTTTTTGCGATTCGCAGTGTTTGCGATCGCAAAACAGCTTCATACATATGGCCCTAAATCACTATATATTTTGCAAAGGTATGCAATTGACTGTTAGCCCTGTATTGATGTTTGTAAGATCAGACAGCTCATCACTAATTTTCATCGCCCTACCGATTGAAATGAGGAGACAGATTTTAATTTTAAGTAAACTATCTAAGATATATTGAGTGGCCTATTTAAACAGAGTGAAGTCTTGTGATTGAATGTCCTCCCTTTCAATAACTCTTTTCTCTTTGTAGGACATAGAGTCAATGAGAGATGATGTACAGGGAAATGATGTCAATCAGCATTAGTTCAGAAGTACATCTTCTTTCAAAGTGTAAGTAAAACCCTTGCTGTCTTGCTAAATTTTGAACAACTTTGGATTGGCCTTTCGAGAGTAACATTAAATAGACTTTACAGCTAATAGTTATAATGGGATCTGTCTTGATAGTTTTTTTTAATAAATCTATCAATGTGTAATTTTATGTTTGGTTTTAGCATTTAGCTATGGACCATGTTTTTATTGGGGGTCCACAGGACAGGCCTGGCCTATTGGGCCTCAGCCCTGGAGCTTATAGTTGTTTAGCTCTTCCTTACCAAGGACCATCCTAATATTCCTTAGTAAAACTGTGCCAACTACACCCCCTCAAGCACCTGACTGTAGGTGTTAGTAATGGTGATCAATCATAGGCTTTTCAGGGAGTTTAGTATGGGCATACAGTACACTCAAATCACAACATAGAGTCAAGAGTGTATTAAAACAAATGAGCATTCAAATGCTTCAGTTTCAGTGAATACAAAAAATTATGAAAAAAAGAACACAATTTCACACAAACCAGAGAACGTAATTTCAAATAGGCAATCAGCAGGTGTGAGGCAAATCCGCAGCTGTGAGACAAAGACATCTATGGTTTCTGTTTCCCTGTGAATCCACCCACCCCTTTTATATTGTCATGTCTATTAGCAATATACACAGTCAGGTTCTGCATTATCCCTCCGTTACAATCATATCTGTTAGTTCAATTGTAAAGCTACAACTGAACAAAAAAAAAATACAATGCATTAATATGTGTTATATTTTATGTTTGGTATGTTTTACTTACCTGGTGTTTCTCTTTAAAGATCCTGTGTTACTGTTCTTAGAATGTTTATGTTCTCCTAGCAACTGTGTTAGAATGATTAGATGGACTTGGAGTTGCTGTTGGAGTCGGTCCTGTCTTCCGTCTCCTGCTTCAATGTAGCCTTAAAAAACTGCATTAATCACCTCTGACCAGCGTGATTACTACAAATTTATTGGCGACGATTTAAGGCTACATCTTCATCGAACTTCACGTGTGTGATGCACTTCGAGCAACTGGTTTTCAAGTTTTGCTGCTTTATGAGCGGTGATTAGCGGTGACTTTAAATTCATCCACTGTTTGTGATGAACTGTCTGCTGTGTCGTGTTTGCTACTACTGAGGTAGGACTAATTTTACTTTTCGTGCTTTCTGGACTGCCTATACTTTCTATTTCAAACAAGAGCACTTCAACCGTTTGCTTCACGTGCCCTCCCCGCGTTACCTACTCTCAGCCACGAGCATTCTCGGAGACCTTACCTCATCATGGCTGTACAGTCTCCTTCACGCGCCAGCTCCACACTGCCTGCATTGTGCCACGTTCCAGATCTCTTCTTCATGCTGACATAAGCACGTTCAGTACATTAATTCCAGACGCCCTTACGTCCGCGGCCATCTTAGACGATTGGGACAACTCCCACGGAAATCACAGTCATTCCAAACAGCGTTTTATCGCTGCAACGTTGTTTTTTTTTTACCCTGACCTTGTTTCAACTTTCACTTCGTTTTTTTTTTGGGGCATAAAACTTTATTGTCAGTTAACCTTTCGTCTTCAATAACCATTCGGTCTTTTAAGTTGTGTGTGCATGGTGATACACACACTTGTCATTCATCAAAGTTGCTTTAAGTTGTGTGTATACGGTGATGCACACACCATTATTCTTATGTGATATATACTCCTTTCTTTCATCAAAGTTGTTCTTATAGTTTTAGCTTTCTGCTCTTGTGTATTTACCTCCATAACATTTGTTGTGTATATGGTGATATACACATTTGGAACACTATTACAATTTGTGCACAGTTTCAAGACAACAGTGATGCACACACTTCTTTTATAATTACTACTCATTTTTAGTTTTCCTCCAATTTTTTTTTGTTCTTACAGTTTCATTTCAACAACAGTAATGTGCACTTTGCAATCTGTCAATCCGCCTCCTGCATTTTTGGATTCACCTGGTGAGCCTACAGTCCGTTGGGAAATTTGGCATGATGCTTTTGAAACTTATTTAGGTGCCATTGGTGCTTCACGTTTTGTTGCAGAAAGGAGAAAGTGCTTATTGCTACATTCGTTAGGGTTTGAAGGAAGGTCAATCTTCAAACATTTACCTCCGTTATCACAAGAAGAGCTACAAGGCATTGATTAATATCGAGAAACGGTTTTAAAACTTAAGCACAGATTTGACAAACATCGAGCCTCATGGTTTTGAGAATTAAATTCTTTAAAAAAAAGCAAACTGATTCTGAAGATGTTGATTCCTATATTTCTGTTTTACGTAGACTTGCAGCTGACTGCAAATTTGAAAATTTCACGGATCAATTGATCAGAGACCAATTTGTCTGCCAATGCAAAGACAAGAACATTAGGCAAAAGCTTTTGAGTATGGGGATCCTTTCTTAGATGAAACCATTAAAGTAGCCAAAAGTATAGAAATATCCATGGTTTCATTGAAGGAATTAGATGAGAAGCTTAATGATGTTGTAAATGTTGTTAATGTTAACAATCCTACTAAGCAACGTGTTAACCCAAATGTTACTTCCACCAACGGGTCTTCAAAGTTTAAACCCGAAAATGTTAGTTCAAATAAGGGCAACGGTAATAATATGTGTTTGAGATGTGGCAATTCCTTACATCTCAAAGGATCCAGGTGTCCTGCTATAAATGTTATGTGCAATTATTGCCAAAAAATGGGGCATTTTGCAAAAGTGTGTCTTAAAAAGAGAGGTTTCAAGAAACCTACAGATTGTGTGATTGAATCTGATGACGATTCCGATCCGGAAGTCATATCTGTTGTTACCAACGATGAAATTGACACTGTTCAAGGTCTTCATGGGGTAACGGAAGGTGATCCATCATCCTGCATTGATCCTATTGTTGACATTGATGTTGGGTGTCACACTATCAAATTGTTAGTTGATTCAGGAGCTAAAATAACCATGATTACGCAGAAGCTTTTTGAGGAAACGTGGAGGGGTTCACAAAAATTATCTCAACCTGATAGGTCACCTGTGTCATATGAAGGGCAGAAAATTGATCTTTTGGGTTTCTTTGAAGAAGAGTTGTGGTTTAAAGGGAGAAGAATCAAGGGAAAGGTGTATGTTGCAGTCAAAGGTCTTAACATTTTGGGGTGGTTTCACCAAGGACTCTTCGGCATGATTCTTAAACCTGGGGCTAAAGAACAAGTGTTAGTGGTTGGAGACGAAGAAGAAGGTCAAGTCTGGAAAGACAAATTTCCCGAAGTTTTTGGCAATGTTTTAGGAAAGATAAAAGGTTTTAAGCATAGAATTATCGTGAAGGATGGAGCTATACCAGTCAAGCACAAGCTCTGGGGAGTACCGTTTAGTGTTAGAGAAGACTTAGAAAAAGAACTTAAATGTTTGTGTTCCAAGGGTATTATTGAACCCACAGAGTCTTCTCTGTGGCTTTCTCCTTTGGTTGTGGCCAGGAAAAGGGGAGGAGATCTTCAAGTCTGTGTGGATTTGAGATCTTTAAACAAAGAAATCTGGGTAGACTCTCCTCCGTTGCCCAAGATAAGTGATTTGCTTTCTTCCACTAAAGGTGCCTGTTATTTCACCAAATTAGATTTAGCCAGCGCATACCACCAGGTGGAATTAGACCCTGAATCTCGTCATTTGACTGCATCTATTTCCCTTTAGGCACTTTCTGTTACTGTCGTATGCCTTTTCGGCTTGCATCAGCAGCCTCAGTTTTTCAGAGAATCATGGTTGATATTCTCAAAGAGGTTGATGGCGTTTTAGTCTTTCAAGACAATGTCCTTGTTTTTGGAAAGGACATTATTACTCACAACTCAACACTTCACAAAGTTCTTTCTCTTTTAAAAAAAAATAGGGTGGTGTTAAAGGAAGAGAAGTGTGAATTTTTCCGAACCAAAGTAGAGTATTTAGGTCATGTTATTTCAAGGGAGGGCGTTAGCCCCAAACTGGGATTGTTGGGAGCAATTATGGATGCTCCTGCTCCTGTGGACAAGTCAGGAGTTAAATCTCTACTTGGATTATGTGAATACTATTCAAGATTTGTTCCCAACTGCGCTTCTATTGTGAGACCAATCAGTAATCTTTTAAAAAAAGGAGTGAAGTTTGAATGGTGTTGTGAGTGTGTCTCTGCTTTTGATATCATTAAATCTGCTTTGAAAAACAGTTCAGCATTAAAACATTTTGATCCCAATCTCCCCTGTTGTGTTACAGTGGACGCCAGCCAAGTAGGTTTGGGCGCAATGTTGACTCAGTCTGATAATGGTTTGGAGAATACTGTCTGTTTTGCCTCTAGAGTTTTGAGGTCAGCTGAACTTCAGTACTCTGTCATTGAGAGACAGTTATTAGCTTGCACATGGGCCATTGAGAAATTTCGCCCTTACATTTGGGGCAGACGTTTTTTGTTACAAACTGACCATAAACCTTTGGTCAACATTCTTGGTGGCAGCGTAAGTAAATGTTGCACTCCGAGGATTTTGCGAATGGTTTCAAGACTTCTTCAATATCAATTTGACGTCAAACATGTTTCTGGGGGTAAGAATGGTAGAGCTGATTTTTTGTCTCGATTTCCTGTCATGTCTGATGATCTGGAAGATGTCAAACTTCTTGATTTTTCTAATGAGGATTGCGATGATTGTTTGGTGGCTGTTTTGGAAATACCCTGTTTCAATCTTTGCTCGGAAGATGAATGGATGCAAGCGATTGAGTCTAATTGTGTGATTCAAGAAGTTTGCTCTTATGTGAAACATGGATGGCCTAGAGAAAAGTTAGTTTCATCTCTTATTCAGCCATTCTGGAAGGTGCAAGATGAACTCTCTTTGGAGGATGGTTTGCTCCTTAGAAGTGATAAGTTTGTACCACCACATCTGTTTCGTAAAGAAATTATCAAAAGAGCTCATGAGGGTCATCTTGGTTGTACTCTCACGAAGTGTCGGATTCGAGACACGTATTGGTGGCCGAGAATGGACACTGAAATTGAAGATGTAGTCTTGAGTTGTTGTGTTTGTGGTGCAGCAGATAAGTGTTTTAAAGTGTCTGTACCTCCATTGATGCCTATTGAGTGTCCACAGAGTCCGTGGTTGAAACCTGGTATCGACATCATGGGGCCTTATGATTGTTTGCAAGGTGGTTTTCGCTTTGTCTTAGTCCTCATGGATTAAGCATCGAAATGGCCTGAAGTCAAGCTTGTCAGAGAAGCCAGCACCAAATGCATCATTCAATTTTTGAGAGAGGTATGGTTGAGAGAGGGTTGTACAGAAGTGCTGGTTTCGGACAATGGTAAGCAATTTGTCAGTCAGGAATTTCAAAATGTTCTTGTGGAATCTGGAGTTAAACATAGGAAATGTTCTTTATATCATCCCCAAACAAATGGCCTTGTGGAAAGGATGAATCGGGTGGTGGGGGAGTGTGTCAGGTGGGCAAGAGCTGGTAACCATGACGTTCAAAGGGCTCTTGACAGTATGGTATGGTCCTACAGGACAACGCCTTACTCTTCCACAAAGGTTTCTCCGTTTGAGTTGGTAAGAGGGAGAAAGGCCAATACCAGTTTTAGACCTGGCTGGATGACTAAATGGGTGAAGTCTGAATCTGATGTTTCTAAATTGATGTCTACAGTTATGGAAAATATGTCTTGTTCTCAAACCAAACAAAAGGTGTGGTATGATGCAAAAAGAGCTGTTAAAGTTTCTCCACTTGAAGTTGGAGACATGATCAAAATCAAATCTCCGGTTCATACAAAGAAAGGTGACAGTAAATTTAGTGAGCCTGTCAAGGTCATTAAAATTGTTGGTAATGCTGTAAAAGTCATGGGGGGTCATTGGTGGAATCTCAACAGGGTTGTGAAAGTCCGCTTTAAAGATGCTATTTTAACTGAACGCTCGTCTGTACCTTCTCATGTTGACCAAGTCGATGTTAGACGGAGTTCTAGATTGATTGTTAAACCTGCCAGATATATAGTTTAAGGTGTTTTTTCTTTTAAAAAGTTATTATTATTTTATTTTTTTTCTGTTGTTTTTTTGTTAGAAGGAAGGAAGTTATGTTATATCTTATGTTTGGTATGTTTTACTTACCTGGTGTTTCTCTTTAAAGATCCTGTGTTACTGTTATTAGAATGTTTATGTTCTCCTAGCAACTGTGTTAGAATTATTAGATGGACTTGGAGTTGCTGTTGGAGTCGGACCTGTCTGCCGTCTCCTCTTTCAATGTAGCCTTAATAAACTACATTAATCACCACCTGGTCAGCGTGATTACTACAATATGGTAAAAGAAAATCCTGAAATGGAACACTTTTGTCCCAATGGCATGGATTAATCTGGTTCTACTTGTACTACTGGTTATTTTTGATATGGCATTAAAGTGATGCCTGAGAGTTTACATGCACTATCTGATTATGATAGGAGTTGGAGCACTCTAAAATTGGAAGAGCAACTTGATAGATGATGCTGTTACGTAGGAGATGGTGTGGTAGGGGAGGGAAAGAGAACCATTTTTCTCGCATTGTATGCTTCCCCTGTAAAAAAAAACAGTAATGAGATATGGCTGCTGCTGTAGCCAAAGTCTCATTTGATTTTCCAGCTAGTTTTACCTGCTGAAAAAATCAAAAGCATGCATTAAGTTCTTTCTGACCAGACTATTACTTGATAGGCTTTTAAAACATCCAATTTTCCAGGTGTGGAAGAACCTGGTTATTTTCAGCCGGTAAAACTGGCTGTGCAATCAAATGAGTTGTGAAAATGTGATGTTACATCTGCTTGAATGGGTTGTATTAAGGAAAATATTGTGACAGAGTGAGAAAATGGTCAATAGTGATTACATTGGAAATGTACTGATTTGAGAAAGATATTAAGTAATGTATTTTCGAGAATAGGTTGTCATTAGTGCAGAAATTTGTATCAGGGAATAGTGGGGTTCTGAGTGGAGAGATTGTGAAATTGTTAGCTAAAGAGTGCTAGTAGTGTTTTTATTTGCCAGTCTTCACTTTGCTTGTAATTTCATTATGTATTCAATGTGGAGTATGGACAACACTTTCTCCTCATAGGGCATGATTTTGTAGGGCCTAAGAGACCCACACCCTAATGCCAGTGCCTCTTAGTGTGTCCTAGAAGTGAAGAAGTGAGGGAATGAGACCCTCCCCTGCAGGTCTTTCTGCTGCTTGCAAATGTCCTCCTGTGATTGTCTGGTGTTAGAGACAGCATTCGCCTTATCCAGAATGCTGGCCTGCATTTCCCTTCTCTGGTTGATCGTTGTTGTCTGGACCTGGGCTCCAAACAACTAGGTCTCAACCCTAATTATCTCATTCACCATCACAGTTAGCTCATTTTCTAAGAATGCAGGTTGTCTTCTTCCAGCCATCTTTACAATTTGGTACCCAAGAGCTATGCTGCTGCTGTGTGTTATGAGGAGTGCCTTCACAGCAGTCCTACATGAAGGAGGGAGGGTTTATGGTTTTTATTAGAATAAATGAGTGCTTCTGGGTCTACCCACCCCATGAGGAGGAGCAAGGAACTGCAGCTGAGAAACGTACTATTTTGAGCTAATACTAAATCCAGCATGATTTAAAAATGTATCTCTGCTGCAAGTTGACGCACAGTACCTATGGTGGAAAGTCAAAGACAAAGAGTGACAAGAGTTCTAATTCGTAAGAGACTAAGACAAATTAACTCAAGTATGCATAAAACTGAATATTGGGGAAATGTAGAACTTTGGAAAACGCAGTCAGGTAGTTGTTGACTAAGACCCCAATTCCGTTTTGCATGGTACTGGGGTGATTTTCTTGCACGGCAAATCTGCATGCAAATTTACTGTTATAATGCGACATACCTCCCAGTACCCTGCATTTGAGTTAAACCCCACTGAATTGGAAAATATGTTTGTGGGCAGTTTTTCCAGCTGTAAAGCCACTTACAATTCCTAATTCCATGGAGTTTATCACATACATTACGATGTGCTTTGAGCAGGTGCTAAATGTATACTGCAGGTTCTCTGCGGAGTGAGGTATGAGGGAGGGATGTGGGGGAGGTGGATGGAGGAGGGGAGGGAAGGAGAAACACTTTGGGGCATATTTACGTTCCCTGGTGCATCCCTGCAAATCAGCAGGGATGCGCCAGGGAAGATGCGACACGCAAGTTTGCCCTTGCGCCACCGCCGATGCGCCGCATTTACAATGCGGCGCGCCGTGGCGCACAGAATGGCAGATGCGTGTCGCATCCCCCGACGGAAAGGCGGCGCATTGCTGGAGTCGGGTCGCAAGCGCGACGCAGCTCCAGCAATGCTCGGGGGTGCCCATTCCCTAACATGGTGCGTCAATCCTTACGCCTGCTTCAAGCAGGCGCAGGGTTTTGACGCAGCATGGGCGTAAAGTGACTCAGTGAAATCTTGTAGATTTCACTGCGTCACTTTACGTGGCGTACCTGCGAGGGAACGCCCACCCTGCGCTGGAACGCCCACATGAAACCTGACGCAGGTTTCATGTGGCGCAGGGCTTTACTACGTGACGCATCTCCCTAGATGCGTCACGTTGTAAATATAGCGCAACGCGGCGCATGGTTTGCGACGCCGCTGCGTCACTTGCATGACGCAACGGCGGCGCAAAAGTGGCGCAAGGGGCTTGTAAATATGCCCCTTTGTATGTTTCCTTCTTTAGAAAAAAAAACAGGATTGAGACTTGGCTTCTGCTGCAACCATAGTCTTGTTCGATTTTCAAGCCAGATTTAGTGGCTGAAAAAATCTAGTCAGGTTTTTCCACACATGGAAAACTGGGTGTGGTATACCTAAGAGTTAATGATCAGGTGGAACAAAATGAATGCATGGAAGCATGAATTAATTTCCATCTGCCTGACTCGTAATATGGCCCTAAATATCCTGGGTAAAAACACACCCAAAATGGCCTTTGAGTTAGCATGGTATGATGTTTTGGCTCAGCAAGATTCTTTGGTAATGATGGATTACAGCACATACTGGAATTCTCGCGTCAAGCACTGACCCCCTGCAATTTCTGTGGGGATATTTCAGGAAGTCAAACTTGCCCAGATTTACTTGGGGAAAAGCAGGTAAATACTGAGGTATTTGGATTTTGGTGCAGTAAGCACCTAAATCTCCATGCTATGCCCCATTTTCAGGACAAATCTTGTAATTGCTGTTATTTATTACATTCAAAATAAATACCTGACCCTAGGGTATTAGGTGTGATGCATAACTCCAATAACCCGACACCAGCCATCATAACCTAGGTCTATATTGGATACAATATGTCTTATTGCTAATATATATCTAAAGCTGCCTCTAGGCAAGGACTAAAAGGGGGAACATTTAAAATAGACATGCACATGGAGCCACTGATCCCTACCCTGTAATTTTGTCTTTTTGAAAGTATGTACTGTTTTTACAGAATTATAACTTCCCATTCTTAAAAGATTCAAATGTATTTATTCAAACATAGCAAACAAAAACTACTTCCGCTATGCCAAGTTATTCAGTGCCACTTGAGGATTCACCTCATAGCACAGGAACAGGTTTATCAGTTTTCTTTGTCTCTATGGAACCTAATACATACTTACGTTTAGGCCTGGTAGCTTAGCTGTCTCACCAGACTAGTTTGTCTTAAATAAAATCATACATGGCATATATAGCTCAACCTTTGGTTAGCTAGCTTCATCCATTCGTCTGTTAAAATTGTTGTTCACCTTTTGTTCACATTTTTCTTCCTCCTATCAGAGCATACAGCAGGGAGCGCTGGGTTATGCCAGTGTACCCCATTAACTCCCTTTACTTTGAGTGACTGCACAAAGCCTATGTACGTTGTTTACCCAAAAGATAGCTATTTTCACATCAGTCGCAAAGCTGGTTCAATGTGTGCATTTTTACTTTTATATATTTTATATTAAGTTTAAATATCAGGTATTTATTTTAGATGCTGATCTATTTTTTGTCTTCTTTCAAAGTTGCTGTTATAAAGTGTGCAGATATCATTGTAAGTTCTAGAAGCCTGCGATTTGAGTGTCTAATTGTGAGATGATTAATTCTTATCTCCCTTACTTACTTTATAATCATAAGATGCATGGGAAAAAAGAAAGGTTCATTATTTAAACATATCTTTAGTAAAATGGCTATATCAGTTTTTTGGAAAACATTATACATGGCATGGTTTCTTTTTCCCTTTAATTTTTGTGGCATACACTTGCAACAAAACGTTTTTTAAAAAGTATAGCACTAACTTGCCAAAGTCATACCTAAGTTCTTTGCCAATGCTAGTTTCCAAGGGCCACACCAGCATTTAATAAGCTAAAAAATTATGATTATGTACAGTGAATCCTTGCAGTGGTAATACACAGTTTTAACGTGTGTGTGCGTGTGTGTTTTGAAGCAGCGTGCAGAACACTTGCTTTTGTCTACAGCAAAGATTAGCCCTCTATATATCTGAGCAGTCCCCCTTCTGGTGCCATCCTTTCCCTGCCTCCTGCTAATGCAGCAGTATGTATGCGGTGCACAGAATTTTGCGCGACTGCCACTTGACAAAATGTGCCAGCTCGTCATCGTCTCCAGACGAGACAGATTTATTATAATTCAATATGTTCCTCGTGAGCACTCCTTTCTGTCTCATGTTACTGTCTGCGCGGCGTCTAGAATAATAAGTACAAGCTCTTATGACATTGCAATGCCGAATTTTTGCAGCTGGAAATTGGCTTCTTTGCAGCTACACATTATATTGGGCCATGCTGAGCCTGTCGCTGCTGCAGACAGGCCCATTTTTCCCGCCATCATCCCACTAGTGTGTCTCCACTGTTCACCATGACATACCTGGGATGAGGGGAGGGGGAGGACAGCCTGCCTCCCTTCAAGCAATAGCCCTGGACGTTTGCTAGCCTTTCCCTCAAAATCCATGTTGAACAGTGCATGCTGCAGCTGTACGTGCCTGTGTATGCGCACACATGCACGCACAAGCACACACGTGTACATACCCATATAGAGCACACTAAACCAGTGTGTGTTTTACTGACAAAACAAATTAAGAGGTAATTGTTCAAACGCCAACAGCAGCAGTAGCCTGCTGGCCATCAGTATATGTTGTCCATTTTGTAAAGTACTCTTTAATTACTATTAGGTTTTGACCTATGCAACAGGTGTTATATGTTAACAACTCATGATTTTAAAAAAAAAACGCAGCAAGATATATTTTACACTCCATGACCAATGTTACTGCCCTAACAGGTGGATCAATCTAAGATGGCTTCTACGAACAGTGACCTATTTACAAATGCAGTTCATCAATGCGATTAATTAAGTGCAAATGGAACATTTGTTATTACTCTTGCCTTTAGTTCTACGGCTCACATCACAATATGTACAGCTCAACCCCTCACTGAAGAACACTTGGGGCTGTATCACATGTAGGGCACACTGTCCTTGTTTGCACCATGGCGCACCTTTAAGAGCATGCACCAGGTGCAAACAGAGGCAGTGTGCCCTATTACAATGAACGCCCTGCCTCTAGGGCAGCCGTGAACTGGTGATGGAGCAGGGTTTTGAGAAAATAAAACCTGCTCGGATTAATTCCTCGGTAACATTTACTAACAGTGTGCGGTGAAACTAACATGCAAAAACACGAAAACACAGGGAAATTGCTTATGCGCATGCGTGCACTAATATGTGGACTAATGCATGAAAGACTAGGCCGCATTCGCGTTCTGCTTGAAAAAAAAAATAATAATAATGCTGCTTTCTGCACGTTAATGCTTTGTTAGACAAATAACGTGGGATAGTGCAAATGGTGGGCGGTATAACAGTGAGAATTACATTTCATGAAATTAATAATGTCTGTGTTTTATTCATCGTAGTGATGCTTGCATGGGCCTACATCCTTGCATGACGAGTTGAGGGTTAAAAAGAAAAACTAATAAAAGCCGAAAATCGAGCTCTGAGAGAGAATGAAGAAGACAATGTTGATGACCTTCAAGAATCATTGGGGCATATTCACAAGCAAATATCGCCGCTTTAGCGGCACTTTTCTGCCGATAAAGCGGCGATATTTATATTGCACTATTCACAAGCTGTCGCTAACAGCCGTTAGCGACCGCTTTTAGGGGAAAAGGACCATTTTAAACATCGCAACTTCTGACAGCGATAATTATCGCTAATGACATGCAAGGGAGGCGTTCCCTTGCAAAATCTGCCTTTAACCCCAGATTTCCCTATTCACAAGGGGATTCCTTAAGTCCAGAGGTAAAAAAAAAGTGGCTCTAACTGCAACTAGAGGCAGTTTTTTAAGACCAGAAAATATCTGGTCTTAAATTGTAGATAACCATTGGGGCCTCATTTCCGCAGGTTTTGTTGCTGGACCGCGCTGCAAGCAATGTCGCTGCGCTGCCCTGCTACAAAATGACAGGGCAGGACTGCGCACCATCAATAAGATAGTCCGCATTCCTGTGCCCTACACATGAAAAGTGTTGCAGCGCTGCGACAAGACAGCGTTGCAGCACTTTTCACCACGCCCTTCTTGCGACAGCATGAATGCGCTGAACTCACTGGACAGCGCTCCATGATGCAAGTAATGACAGATACGTCAGAAATCCTGACGTATCTGTCTGCGCTAAAGTCACACATTGCTGCAGTTGTGTCACAACCATGACGCAACTCCAACAATGCATGTGGCCAGCCTATCCCTGTGGCACTGCGTCACCCTCACGCCTGCCATTAGGCAGGCGGAAGTTACTGACGCAGTGCCGTTCATGAGGGGTGCCTGAATGTCGGCGCTGTTGGAGATCCATCGTTGGTGGTTGTGTGCTGCGGTGTCATCGTTTTGAAGCAGTGGCGGAGTGTTGGTGCTGAGAGAGTTGACGAGATGTCCTACGGTGGACTGATCCAGCTGCGAGGGGTTGCGATGATGGCCTTGGCGTCCGGTGGGCAAGGCGAAGACGTGATGTATCTAATGATGGTTGGTCCAGGAGAGTCCGGTGTTGTGGCTGAAGTTGAAGCTCACGCTGGCGGAGGTGACGTGCTTGACCGTGTGTCCTGCTATGTGGCCTGTTGAGGTGAGTTGCTGCTTGCGTCTGATGTTGGGGACCTTCCCCAGAAGGCGGTGGTGTTCTGCTCACTGGGGTTGTCCAGGTGGAACTTGAGATAACTGAGTAGGATGTCGTCGGTGGATGGGAGACCCTGGGGTACAACGAGGTCAACAATGGTATTTGAGAATGAGGGGCCAAGGGCCAGGGTGCCTGCACATGAGGGTGCCGCAGTGGATGTGCATGGGCTTGTTCCGGATCTGGGAGTTGAGGTGGTCCATGGTCACCCTTGGGTCATTTGAGTGCGTGGTCAGTTGGAGTGTGCCTCTCTAGGTGATGGCAATGCCTTGTCCTTGAAGGTCGGGCTGATCCTTGCGGGTGATACTGCAGCCGTCAGTGATGGCGATGGCAATGTCCGGTCCGGAGAAGAGGTTGGTCCTGGCAGGCGAGGTGGCGTCCAGGGTTGATGGCGAGGAGGGTGCTGACATCGTAGCGGTGGAGAGTCCAAGAGGAAGGCCTCCTTGGTGCTGAGCGCGGTCCAGGGGCAGACGGACTCAAACAAGCTAGCCATGGTTTGCCTTTGGCATGTGAGACGTCCAGTACTACGCAGGCAGTACATCATCAACAACGCAACTCCGACAACGCAGGTGCCTTTACATTGCATTTGATAACAACGCATTTTGAGGTCAGTAATGGTGTAATTTAAATTATTTTAGGTGGGTATGTGTTCCAGATGTTAAATATGAAAATTGGGGTGTTATTTGGGGGTCATATATGAAAATTGGGGTGTGTTTTGGGGGTCATATCTGAAAATTGGGGTGTGTTTTGGGGGTTATATATGAAAATTGGGGTGTGTTTTGGGGGTTATATATGAAAATTGGGGTGTGTTTTGGGGGTTATATATGAAAATTGGGGTGTGCATTTGGGTCAATTTAGAGTTTTGGGTGTGTAATGGTGGGCTCAAAAAGGAATTCCTGGGTTCACGTTTGGTTGGGATGCAAAGGTTAGTTTAGGGTTGCACTCACTGGAGTTGGAATAGTGATTTTCATGTCTCCGTAATGCAACATCTAACCCACCATTGCAATGTGCCCAGTATTAGTATGCATTGGAATGGAATGCAATGTCATGTAATGCGTTGTAACTACGTACGTGCAGGAATTCACTTGGGGGGGTGGGGTCTCGGTTTTAAGAAAAACAATTGAAGGATGAGCAGGGGGTGTCCCCTGAGGGCATGGGCCAGAACACCAAGGGTGACCTAACACCCTCTGCATTTACACCCTCTCCCTGCAATGGAGGGCAGATCTCATGATGGGGTGAGAGAGGGGCTTCGCAGGGGCTGGGTTGGGGGTGGCAGGGGTGGTGGCCATCACTCTAATATAGAGGCAGACTCCCATATTAGAGAAGGTAGGGGTGGTGGGGGGGCGGGTTAAGGGGGGAGCTGACATGCCATTTTACACCTCTGACATTCATAACCACCTTCTTCTTGTAAAATGTTGCCCAGAAGCAATTACCAACCCGGGCGAAAAGCAGATCTACCAATGGAAACTGTTGGGGTACCTGAGAGGTACCGTGTGACTTCCATATAAAAAATGTCAATCAACCCGTTGACAATTAGTGGCAATAATAATAAAAATAAAAGTACCTTCAGAGTCCACTCTGGTCCAGGCATCATGGTGACCATGCATCATCACGTTAGTGATGTCAGCACGGCTCTCTGTCACGTTTTCTCATATTTTGATGATGCAATTTGGAAAACTGGGTGTGAGGCCTGCCCCTTGACTCCCATGGCTAAGCAGGGGTGACGTTGGCTAGGGCTGCCCGGATGCAGGGCGAAGTTTTCTGCAAAGGCACTACACGTGAAAAAGAAAATAATTTTGCATGCCTCGCTGCCCCGAAATTAAGCTATCTGGCCATTTTCTGCCCTCATTGTGCCGGGGACCCACAACCCATTCCGGTCAGATCACACTGCCTATCGGTGGTATGTGCTGCACTGCAGTGTTCAGTACAACCATAACTGCTGAGCTACGTGAGTTGTGCAACATTAGAGTGACTGTGTGCATGTGAGCAGCTGGCTCCAACCCGCCCGCACACCTGGCCTGCACGGATGAATTACAGTACCAGCCATCACCTCCCACTGAGCGGCAAAACAAGGGAGACAGAGAGCATTCTTGGCACTGGGACCTTTGATGCTTCATTGAGGACTCCCATACATGCCGAAGCGGACACTGGCACGTGAGGGAGGCAGTCGTATCAACTATGTTTTTGTAAAGTTTGCAACGCACTCTGCATGCACACGTGTGTGTGCATGGATTGCTGTGCAGTAGTGTGTGCGCACACATTCACTGATTAAAAAATGATTGTGAAGCGAGTGCAAATGGGAGCCTAGGCCCGTTCATATATTATATTTGTCACCCCAACGTTCCATGGCTCCGGCAACATTCTAAAGTTTGGGCCCCGGGACATATTCTTTTACATGTTGAACACTGACTTACACTGGACTCCACAAAGTGTGTGTGACTTCTTTAAGTTTTCAATGTGTCTTTACATACATGTTGCTTGTGAGTGAATTCTGTGCAGCTTGCATGAGTGTACAGAATGATGATTAAAGCTCGGCGAAGCAGCAGTGAGTGCGTTTTATTTTACGCATCACTTTTATCGAGGACGTGAGTGTGCTGCAGATTTACAAAAATCACCACCTAAAAAATAAATCTAATCTCCTTACAAATACTATTGTGGGAGCACGCAGAACTATAAATGGGGCATATACTCAAGGCAATATCACCTGGAGTGAAGATGGGACTTTTCTGGCGCTGATATGCCGATCCCCAGGTATCGCCGGCTGACGCCGGTATTGCTATCACCATCGCGATATTGTTATCGGCTGTTTTCTCCGCGATAATAATCAGGGTTAGGCGGCATTAACTTTTCGGACGGAAACAGACGTTGGCGATAGTTATCGCCGGTCATTGTAAATATCCCCCATTGTGTGTCTGCCAAGTAATGGAAGGATGGCCGTGGGACCAAGTGCAAATGTGCAAACTTCTTCCGCGGAAGCTGCAGAGGCGGACAATGAAAATGTAGAGATTTGAAACATGTTACTAGTTGGAGGAAGCATGTATTCATGAGACGTGGCTTACATATTGCTAGAAATGTAAAACAAAGAATGCTGTGAAAACATGGACGTGACTGTGGTGGTGTGATAGAACACCCCGTGAACTGACCAATGAGAGACTAAGATTCTGAGAATGTTGCTACAATGGTGGGTTGGACATGAAGGTTTTTAGAGTATAACTGGGGTGTCTGGGGGGAGTTGGAGAGCGTGCCTTTGAAGAAGCTAGAGAGGGGAGATCGTCGATGTCCGTCGCTTTGCTGTATGCAGATAGAGGCCTACCTGTTTCCTGATCCTGTCCTACTCTTTGTTCCCTGAAGTTTCTCGGGGAACCCCCATCTATTCTCATGGCCAGGGGGTAGATTTTCCACTAATATACTTTGGTTAGTATAGCTAAAATCTGTATTTTGCATAATCATTTGCAAATGTATTTTGTATCGGAAACTTTTGTCTCTCCATCTATCCACTCTTTCATTGCATTCTGTTCATTGTGATATGAGTTTGATGCCTTTTGCTTAATAAATGTTCTCTCTCTGCGATTTATACTTTGTTTGCCTTGTAAAACTGCGCGATACAAAAGGGGATGATGGACGGAACGTTTGAGCAGTGGCGTAGCTAGGCACTCTGCCGCCCGTGGCGGTCCCTGCCTTTGCCGCCGCCGAGCGCCTAAGAGCAGGGGGGGTGCTGGCGATAAATTTACCTGCCGCCCCCAAATCTCGTGCCGCCCGGGGCGTACCGCCCCCTCCGCCCCCCCCTTGCTACGCCAGTGCGTTTGAGCCAATCAAACACTCACCCCCAGTCAACTGATCTGGGTTTAATCCATCATCATTCTTTAGCTCACTCCACCACCACAGTTCCCCTTTTGTATCGCTTTGTTCGCCCTAAGTTGGCGGGGGTATGCCCAGACGTGGGTCCCTTGCTCACTTTGCCACTGGATTCAAGCAAGCCTGGCTGATGACGGCTGGAATGCCAGAAACCGGTCCTAGGATGCTTGTTTCCGGTCCAGGGAAGACATGGCTTGGCAGTTCGGGCTGGACTGTTCCCATGAGGCACAGGGTCAGACTGATTTGCATATGGCCATGTCTGAACTGGGGTGGTGGACTGAGCTAAAGAATGATGATGGATTAAACCCAGATCAGTTGACTGGGGGTGAGTGTTTGATTGGCTCAAACGTTCCGTCCATCATCCCCTTTTGAATTGCCTTGTAAAACTGTACATGATGAGCATTTACCTTCACATTATTTGCGATAAATATTATTAACCTTATACCGAGTTTGTGATTTATTTAGTTATATAGATAGATAGTTAGTTTCTAATTATTACCATCAACTTCTCAACTAATGGTTCATCAACCAGAGGAAAGAGAGTTGATTACAGGTTCAATTATGTATCTAGTGTGTTAGGACGAGCCTGTAGTTTATGAACAACTGATATAACGTAAACTTGAAACAGTGCAACAGGGATTTATGTGTTGGGTGTATGAGTATGGGCAGTAATTGTGTTTCATCGATTATCGATCCCTGATTGGCGCTGGATCACTGGCGCTGCCCTGGGGGCAGTGTAATCAGTGAAATACAAAGTGGCTGCTTCAAGCAATTCTGTTTTTCTCTGTGCACGCGGCAACCCGCCTGCACTTTTGAGAGGGGTTAGAGATCCTCTTCCAGGCAGGTACAATGAGGGACTGCACCGGCCTACAGGGGATGTCTAGAGGGGGGGTCCATGGGACTCCCTTTCACCCCTCGAGAGGGCTGCCCTGACAGTGCTCCACCTTTTTGTGGTGCACTTTAAATGTGCCTACTAAGGGCAGGCTCACCTCTGTGCCTGCTTTGATATACTGCGCGGGCACAAAGGCAAAATGATTCCCATATTTGCATGGGGCCACTCGCCCATGCAAATTAGGGAAAGTCGTCTCAGGATAATTTTCACGCTATATGTGCTCTATCACTCTCAGTATTGCAGAATATTACAGAGTATTACACAAACGTCTGCAGCCCCTTCTGTAATATCATAGTGTTCCGAGAGCGCAAAAAGGGAACCCACAAGCCTTTTGCGCCCCCAGGACGCTTTGTATAATAAAGCCCCAGGGGCTTTATCACATATAAAGAGCACTTGGGTGCTACAGTAAGACACTGTCTCTTTCACAGTTTGGGCTGATGCGTGTCTTAATTAGTTGAAGAGATGGAGCAGAAGTTTTTTACAACCTTAGACAGTGGTGATTGGTTGCTTGTCACAAGAACTTTCAAGGCATGTGCAGCTTTTGTCAGGAAATGTAGCAGCATATATTGGCATGTCTATATAGCTGGAGCAGCACTTTTTTATGACCTTAGAGAGTGGTGATTGGTTGCGTGTCACAAGAACTTTCAAGGTATGTGCTGCTTTTGGTAGGAAATGTAGCAGTATATATTGTCATAGCCAAAGTAAACAACATATATAACACTGTCACATAAAGAAAATCAAAATAACACCACAATGAAAGCATAGCAGAGCACATCACAATAAAACAGTCAAAACAAAACGCAACACAACTCCGGAATAATGCAACAAAATCAGATTGCATTAACGCAGCACAATTACACAAAAGCACACAAAAACAATAGAAATCATTTATAAAACAACAAAATGTCACAAAAGACATATGAGCAAACGTCCGTGTCAGTCATTACCAGCTTCAGAAACCTGTTATCAGTATGCCATGGTAAAACATGTTTGAAGCAAGCACTGCCTTAACCTGCCACCAAGGACATGAACTAGTGCCAGTCAAAACTGTTTCGTTATCCAGTCCTAGGTATGTTACTTAATTACAATTCCTGCCCGAGTAGAAGGGAACAAATGTCCAATACTGCATTTTTTTCAATTCCTCACTATACCAAAAATGGCCTTAAAATTATAGGAGGTGTGATGATAACACTACACAACTACCCTTGATTTCCAGACAGAGCTCAATTGTCTCCACCAGCATTTTCAATACCAGGAGAGATTTACTGAAATACCGTCAGAAACAATATTTCCATTCAGTGCAACTTAAGGAAAAAATTTAAATGCCCTAGAATGTGGCTGCCAGTAATGTCAATTACTGATTAGCTCTTTTCAGCATACTTTTCATGATGTTATCATCGGCTTGTAGACCGCACGTTCACCAGTGGTCTCTTGGCGCTGATAGTAGTATCATGTCTGATTTCTGAAGAGAAACTACTAGTGTGCCACCCTCAAATTTAACACAGGCAGCAGTGCTGATGATACTAAAACATTAAAGCAAGACACTTGATGACAGACAAGGATTTATAAAGCCATTATTATTTATTTCTGATAATAGATCACTTAAGGGGTATAATGCTAGCAGACAAGTCATTATGGAAGATGCAGTCACTGAATGAACAGAAAATAAATTATTTCTTAAAACTACCTTGATCAAAGGTTTTACCTTTTTAGAAGCTAAAAACAAAGGGCTAGATTTAGCAAGATTTGACTCAGTGCAACGCAACACAACTCGCTGCGCTGCGTCAGATGGAGGGAGCAGGACTGCGCCCTATTTACTAACATATGGCGAATTCCTGCTCTCTCTCTCTGAGCTTGCACAGTTGTGGTTGCCAAGCGCCAACGCAGGCACACTTGCACCATGCTAAACCCAGGATTGTTTTTGTGCAGGGAGGGACGCCTTCCTGCACAAACACAATAATTAAAGGTGTTTTCTTATTTCTAAGTGTGCTGCGCAATGCAGCTCACTTTGAAAGAGGAAACAATGAGGAAAAATAAAGATATTTTTCCTTGTTGTGCCTCTATCAGCAAGCCATACACTTTTGATGCATTCCCAGGTTTACTTGTCTTGGTAAATCTGGAAATGAGCCAAAATACATGGGCGGATGCATGGGAACACCCCCTCTACACCCATAACGTGCTCTCATACTTAAAGAATGTGATGGAGGCTCATCATATGCTGTCCTTGGACCTAGCCTGTTTCTGGCAAAAATTGAACGCGCCTGATCACTGTTTTAGGCTGTATACAATAATTGCCAAATTTGTTTTACAACCTAAGGGAGTGCAGGACCAGATTTATCAAAGCATTGCGTTGCGATACTAATTTATGAAGATATGATGTTCAAGGATTCCTTTAATTTTGAGAGTCTTTTTTTAGCTTATATGTCGATGTGATCATATATGGGTAAAAATGCTTTATTGGTCATATATATTCAAGGCATGACTATGATTTTATTTTGAGTGGGTTTCGTGGTTAAGTAACATGGCATTATCACAAATACATTTAAAGTACCCCTGAAGAAGGGCTTTCAGCCTGAAATGCATTGGGCCAATATCTTCATGATTAACCAGGATGTATTGTTAATTCCAGCGTGCTGTAAGATGAAGGCTGGGTGGGCATCTCAGTAGTATTTGAAGCTTGGAATTAAGTAGCCTCTGTTGCGAATTGAAAAAGACTGAAGAATATGGAATAAACATGGTTTATATTGAAGAAAATTGAAGCTTGGTTTTACTTCAGTGTTTTACGTCAGCATGGCTGTGCAGCTTGTGACTGGAGCAAAATGTTGCACCCGCCGGTTTTTTGAAGTAACATGGCATGCCATAACATTGAAAATCCTGGTTGGAGAGATCAGATGAGGCCAGTTGAGAGGACAGATGAAATGAAAAGTTTCAAGTCGCTGATAACGGTTAGTCTTAGGCAGGAGGAGAGGCAGAAGACGATATAAGGCCCCAAACACATCCAATAGAGAGTAAAAAGTAACCCTGGGCATAATACTTTGCTACGCTCACGAAGCATGCAAAGTTTGTGCTACTACGCAAATTGCACGTAGCAGAGTGATTAACTGTGCTAATCAACGTAGCGTAGCAGGAGTATAATAAACTCCTTCAAATGCTTTGATAAAGCAATTTTTTATGCTAAAAAGCATATAACCAATTCACAAAAATGAATTTTGACAATAAAATATCAAGCAAATGAGAGAGGTGATGATTTTGGAGTCCCCCTAACCTAGGGGAGGACCAAGCAGATGCCTTGAACACAAAAAGCATATCATGTGAACGATTCAATGGTGGTCCCTTCCACCTAGGACCACCCCAAGCACAGTTATGGGCAAAAATACAATCCCAACCAAAGGCCCTGCAAAGCATTATGGGACGAGATTAGCAGTGGGCAGTGAATATTATAGTGTCCAATATCAAAATAATTCTACAAAGAGCTGCAGTTCAACTAGTCGTTACTAGGTGTCCCTCACGAGTCAAATGCAAAAGCATTGAAATTATTAATACATCAAGCTGCAGTTCCACTAGTCGTTACAAGATGTCCCTCACGAGTCAAATGCAAAAGTATTGAAAACCTTTCATGAAGCTTTTGCATTTGACTCGTGAGGGACACCTAGTAACGACTAGTGGAACTGCAGCTCTTTGTAGAATTATTTTGATATTGGATACTATAATATTCACTGCCCACTGCTAATCTCGTCCCATAATGCTTTGCAGGGCCTTTGGTTGGGATTGTATTTTTGCCAATAACTGTGCTTGGGGTGGTCCTAAGAGGATGGGACCACCACCGAATCGTTCAATAAGATGTGCTTTTTGTTTTCAAGACATCTGCTTGGTTCTCTCCCTAAGTTAGCGAGGATACCAAAATCATCACCTCTCTCACTGCTTGTTAACTTTTTGTTTTCACTTTAGTGAAATGACTATATGCATTTTTTAGCATATAAAGACAAATATTTATTTTATCTTAACTTGTACTGTACAAGATGCTTTTGGTAATTATTGTACAGTGCAGTCAAGCACACAGCTACGCAATTTGCATAGCTACGTGTAGTTGAAGCTGTACTTCACGTAGCTACGTGAAGTGCTACTACGCAAACTACGCCCAGGCTTAGTAAAAAACCATGTTTTTAGGGCTGTATGAAATGGAACGTGAGCTTGAAGACTGGATATGGAACAAGGAAGAGAATTCCAAAGCTTGGATGCTACCACCAAAAAGGCTCTGCCTCCCCAAGTCGATTTTCGATACTTAGGAACAGTTACAATATTTCTGCCTGAGGATTGCAACTGTCTGGGGGGAGTATATCACTGGAACATTTTTTTAAGTCCTCCAGGCCCGATGTTATGGAGAGCCTTGTGAACGATACAAAGAGCCTTAAAAATTATTCCTTTGTTCACAGGCAACCAATGAAGCTTCTGAATACCAGCTGAGACTGATTGGAATTTGGGAACATCAAGAATCATTCTGGACCAGCTGCAGTTTAGCTAGTACAGTCTTAGTGATTTCCAGGTACAGAGCATTTCAGTAATCCAACCTTGATATAATAAGTGCCAAGGCCACTTGTTTATGGGCCGGGAAGGGGATATAAGGAAACACTTTCCTGAGAGTCTTATTAATCCAAAAACAGATCGAAACCACCCAGTTGACCTGCATGCCGAAAGATACATTTTTGTCGACCAATGATACAAGGTTCTTAGCAGAGTCAGTTGGAGTGGGTAAAGACCCCAGCCTATGTGGCCACCACAAGTAGGTCCATATGGATGGTTGGCTACCAAAGACCAATACCTCTGTCTTGTCTCCATTAAGTCTTAGGTTGTTTTTTTCTATCCATGTGGCCACAGCATACATACAGGTTTTGAAATTGGTATCAATTGCCTCTGTGTTCTTAGTGATAGACACAATAATTTGTGTGTCATCAGCATAGGACAAAGCTTGGAGCCCAAAGGCCTTTATAAGTTTTGCCAGCAGGGAGACATACATGTTGAATAATGTAGGACTCAGGGAGGAGCCCTGAGGAGCCCCACATGGCAGAGTTATGGATTCCGAACAAAACTGATCCACCATAACTGTCTGAGACCTATCACTCAGAAAAGATGCCTAGAGCTTCAGGGCTAAGTCTGTGACCCCCAGTTCCTGTAGCCAATCAACAAGCAGGGTCAGGGAGATGGTGACAAAGGCTGCAGATAAGTCCAAAAGGGTCAAAGCTGCAGCCTGCCCTGCTTCCACCATGGTATGGATATTGTTGACTACTGATACTAATACAGTCTCAATGCCATGGTTACTGCTGATGGAAAGTGTCTCTTCACTTTCGTAAAAGTGTACCACTTCCGGATCAGACTGAATGGTGTATAGTTGGCGAGAAAAAGGTCAGGCTGCATAAGACATAAATTTTACACACAAGCTGGAACATGGAGTAGAAATTGCTGATGTGCCGCAGTTGCTGGTAAGGTACTAAGGGAAACGGTTTACTTAAAAAATAGGATGATTCTGTTTTTTGTTTGGCTATGAGATTTGAATAGCATTAAATAAGTGTTTTAGTGAGGTCTGTATTTGATTGAGTATTGTATAAGTGACCATTTGTCAATATAGATTTCTTAATGGAGTGATAGTATTGTTTTGGATTATGTGGAGCTTGTTGCTAATGTCATGTAGTGAGTCAAGAATTTGTGATAAAATTGTGGAATGGGAATTGCGAAGGTATCCTTTTTTACCGATTAACTTTATAGGGTTTAGATGTGTATAGCTTTCAGGAACATTGAGAATTTATAGTTAGATTGACATAGGACAGGTTCGGATGACATCACATTTTTAGGAGTTATATGAATTTTAAAATCTCTAAATTTTGTAGATACCTGAATGGGGAAAACAATGATTAAATTGAAATCTTTAAAAAAATGATTTGTGATAGATTTTTGGGGGAATCGACAAATCATATAAATGATCAGGTATGGTATTATAAATGTACTCAATTTACAATTTTGGGGTTTTAATGAATAGGATGGCTTAGGAATGGAAATGAATTGATATTTAAAATCACTTAGGATGTTGTAATACTATTTGGATTATGTGAAAAAAGTGAGATATTGCAATATATATGACTTGGAGGATATTAGAAATGGCAACTATGTATTTAGAAATACTGTGATATTAAATGTCATGATAATTATCTTATGCTACGGTATATACTTGAAATATTGAACTATTAAATATCATCATGATTACCTTATGGCTATCTTGAAGACACACTGAAAATAATTTATTATTGTTGGAATTAAGGTATCATTCGTCTCTAGGTCTCTATCTATCACCATAGTCTGTATTTTAATCTCAACCTTTAGAAACATGTTTGTGGACTCATTCTGAAAAAACATTTTGTACCATATTCAATATTGTTATGGCTGTGAGATATTCAGTTGTTGGTTGAGGGGGATGTGAACCTTTCTCAAGCAACAGCCACAATCCTTCCCAGGGTGAACCACGGAAAGTCACTAAATTAACCTGTGCTTAAACCTCTGGTAGCTTGGCACAAAAGCAGTCAGGCTTACCTTAAAGCAGTGGTTCCCAAACTGGGGTCCGCGGACCCCCAGGGGTCCGTGACACATTCCCAGGGGGTCCGCAGGCAGCAGTTTTAAAAGCACTGCAAAGTTCCTTTTATAATCAGCAGTTTTTGGGCAGCGATAAAAGTGTCAAGATAACTCCGGTGATTAATGTACCTGCTGGAAAGAGATGGGGGTTTTGTCCAGTGGCAGCTCTGACTCATCTAAGGAAGCACAGATGGTTAATATGCCTGCTGCAAAGAATGTCTACCATGCATTAAAAAAACAGCATTTTGTTTGTGCATATCTCAGTGGGTTCCTGCTTTTGCCACAGAGATTCTTTTGTTATTGTGCAGTTCACAAATTCCAATCATAATCTAGCACAGTGAGCTATGAACTGCCATTAAAGAGCTGCATGCAAACTGCATGGTACAAGTTAGTCTTTTTCCCAGTCTTTCATTATCGCAATGCTGCTAAAAAGGTTTGTTTGGGTAGAAATAAATCCTTATTATTAGAGTCAACGCTAACCCCTGTGTTATGTTCTGAATCCTGAGTTTGTGCTTCTCCAGACCAAGCACTCCTAAAAAATGCCTACCAGTATGAATGACCTGTGAATCCTACACCTTGTAGTCCCCTTTGCCTTATGTAACATTTTCTATTCACTGATTTGCCCATTTATGATTCATTGTCTCTGTATGTGTGTGATGTAAAATGCTCTGACACCCTGCAGTGGTATGAGAGGTGCTATAAAAAAAATTAAATACATGTGACAGTGGGGCTATGGAGAGATGAGAGGCACTGTTGGAGGGTAGTAGTGAGGGAATCATTGAAGATTGTCAATCAATGAGAATTGACAAAAGATTGTTGTATCCTGGTGCATAGTAAGGTCATTATATACTATGCTTAAAAGCTAATACAATTCAATATATAATGACAAACGTGTTGTAAAAAGCATCATTTTCTCACATATTTTCTTGGGGGAGAGCCCCCCAAAGCTCCCTTTGTAATGGTCAGGCTCACTCGCTGCACTTGGTGTGCACTGTACGGGCACTGGTCTGACAACATTTGCCTGAGCAGCTTTAGGTTTCCAGTCCAGCCTTGGCAGGAACAGGAGCCTCGGGCTGCGAAATAAAAACTAAACAATAAAAGGTTAGTCGCGAGATGCAGCACCAACCTTCCATTAAGATTTTTTGATTTTTGCAAATATTTTTCATATAAAAATACTAAAATCTTTAGTAATTCAAGTCTAGTCTTTGTTTGATGTGCACATGTGTGTGTTTATTTTTTTCGAATTACAGTTTTAATGTTTGACATTTAAATCATACAAATTGCTTGGGTGTCCCCGGCTTCCAGTAGTGACTCAATGGGGGTGCTCAGGAGTGAAAAGTTTGGGAACCACTGCCTTAGAGGCAATGTGTAAAGTATTTATGCAGTACTTAGCCAGTAATGAATTGAAAACACAACACAAGAAAAATCCCAAACCAATTTAGTTAGAGTAAATGGTAATAAATTATTTGAGACCAAAATGAGAAAAATCCAATTTCCATTACTGGGGATATGCATTTTTTAAAGATTTAGATAAAAGTAGAGCCAAAAGACACAAAGCTCCAACTGAGGGTAGCTGGTCACTCTGGACCGGGACAAAGTCACAAGTTCAGGCTGACAGTCATAGAGTGCAGGTTGGGCACAAAACCAAGTTTGGCCCGCTGAGGATTGTAACTTATATCCTTGGTGTGAGGTCTGAGCAGTGTTGCTTGCTTGCTTACTTTACGTCATCCAGAATTGGTTCCAATGAAGCTGTGCATCGAGGCTTTGCAGGGCTTTGCATTGCTCTGCATAGGATCTGATGAGCTGTACGACGGGGCTTTTCTAAGCTATGCGCAGCTCATCATCAGTTCCAATAAAGCTGGCAGTTGTGTTGCGAGGTTTTGCAGGGCGGTGCGTTGCTCAGCATTGTTTCATATGAGGCTGGTAGCTGTGTAGTGAGGCCTTGCGGGCTTCTTGTCACTCAGCTCCGGTTCCGCTGAAGCTTGTAGCTGTGCGACGAGGCTTTGTGGGGCTTCACATTGCTTCACGCTGGATTTGGTGGAACCTTCAGTTCAGCCTGGAGGAGCTCTCTCTGATGCCAGCCAAGGACCTTGGGAGGCACTATTTAGGGAACAGGAACTTACTCCAACAGAAGGCAGCAGGGCTCGGACAGGTCCGGTTGGAGGTCCAGACAGGTCCAGTGCAGCCGGTCAGCTGTGCCCTTGTCTGTGTCATGGCACAATAGGCTAGTGTGTGATCCTTTGTGGCCGAGCTGAGGCACTGTCTTTGAACTTCAAGGTGACAGGTGACAGCTTCGCCTCTCCAATCAAGTCAGGATAGACCATCCTGCCAACACCCAGTCCCTCTATTGTGTGGCTGTCTGGGAGGAATACATAACGGCAAATGGCCGACTCCACCTAGTCATGTGACCCAGAACCAAATGGTTAGGACAAGAAAATGCCAACTTTTTAAAAGTGGGATTTTCAGAGTTGTTACTTAAAATTCGACGTTACAATTAAAGACGATTTTAAATTACATTTCCTCAGACACCAAACATGACATTTGTACCTGCTCCCAAACAAAAGTTATTACTTATTAAATGTAATAAGGTAACCCAATGTTATCCTATGGGAGACGTAGGCCTCACACTAGTGAAAAATTAATTTGTGAGTTCTTCACTACCAGCACATGTAAAATTAAAAAATGCATGTCACAATGGGTTAGTGTGAAGTTCTTTGTCTGTGAGCTGAAGCAGTGTCTTTGAAATGCAAGTGTGGCTGTGTACAGCTCCACACTCCCCCCCACATCCTGTTTGGATGGCCCATTCTGCCAACACCCTGTCCTTCTATTGTGTGGATATCTGGGAGGAGTGGCATTTTTAGAATTGAGACTTAAAATCAACATTGCAATTATTAGTTTTGTAGATGCCAAACATGAAATTTCTACCTGTTCCTAAACAAGAGTTATCACTTATCAAGTGTAATAAGGTAATCCAATGTTATCCTATTGGAGAGGTAGGCCTCATAGTACAGAAAAATGAACTTGTGAGTTTTCACTACCAGGACACGTAAAACTTAAAAGCACATGTCCAACTTTTTAAAATATAATTCACCCTGCCATATGGGCTGTTTAGGGCCTAACTTAGGGGTGACTTATATATACTAAAAAGGGGGTTTTGGCCTGACAAGAGGTTTACTTTGCTAGGTCGAATTGGCAGTGTAAAACTGCATAAAGTCTGCAATGGAAGGCCTGAGACATGTTTGAAGGACTACTAAAGTGGGTGGCACAAAAAGTGCAGCAGGCCCACTAGTAGAATTCAATGTGCCAGCCCTGGGTATATGGTATACAACTTTACTAGAGACTTACAAATAAATTAAATATGTCAATCAGGTATACACCAATTTTGCCATGTTTTAGGGAGAGAACACAAGCATGTTAGCACTGGTTAGCAGTGGTAAAGTGTAAAGAGTGATAATGGCAACAAAAACAAATTAAGTAGAACAGAAGGAATGAAGGCAAAAGGTTTGGGGAAATACAACCCAACGGTGTGAATACTAACAAAGGCCTACATTTACTTGGATCCAACTTGACCTCCCATTTCTCATAGGGAATTATTTCCTACACCTTCGAAGATAGAGGATTTCTCCCAGTTCAGTGGTAGTGCCAAACACATGAGAGAGAAAAGGACCTTCATTACAACGACTAGAATATAATATAATAGAATAGCATAGCATAGAATAGAATAGAATTGAATAGAGCCCCACTTGTCAATCATTGAAAATGCAACTCTACAGTGCAACTGTCTCAAAGGTCTCCACTCAGAGGTCAGATTCTTTGATTACAGACCATATTTTCTTCCTGCTGCCAGGTTAGGGCTGAATCAGTACAGAGTAACCTCACATGGCTGCCACTGCCCCCTCTTCCACACCCTGTGAGAAGCTGCAGGCCAAAGAAGCCGCAGTTATCATAGCACCATCTGGATGGTTCTGTAAGGCTGAAAAGTACAGGCACTCATAGCAGACAGCTTATGCACATCCTACATAAATTGCAAATGTATGCAACTCAGTACCACCCTTCTGAAAACAAGGACTACTCAATGGCTCCAAAAGACAACTTACACTGGTTGCTTCCTCTTGTACAAGACCCTCACCATAATCCTTACCCAACTCATACTTACTGCAGTTTGTGTCAATATTTAGAAAGGACAACTAGTGTGCTTCAACAAAAAACACCATTCCAAAATAGTGGTAGTTTTTTTATCTATTTCGTTTTGTACTTAAAGTTGGAGAAACTTGATGTCTGTTTAGTAAACAGAGGGGCCTACAGCTGCATGACAAGTGTGGTACCTCATTTGCCTGGCTCCTAGATGCTGGAGGCTATAAGCCGCCTGGACCTTCATCAGCCAGCAGTCAGAATTAGCCCAGTGCTTTTTCAGGAATCAGAGTGTGATGGCTAGTCACCCCGTCTCCCTCAAACCTCAGCACAGACCACTATATCAACATTATTAAGTCTGAAGCATCCATCTTATCATGAAGAAGACACTATTTGTTGTATTTATTAAAGCAATTCTTCAATATAAAACTTCAATAGGTGTGACATTTGCTATACATGAGATATGAAAGAACAATTATATGTGATCATGGTATATTAATCAATGTCACACACACAGGGTGTATAATGCCTCAGGTGCATTCAGTCTCAACTATTTGTATTTTATTTTAACTATAAGGCATTATAAGGTGCAACATATCTTCTGAGACTCAAGCATCAAGCCCAGAATTTCAGTATTCCATGGTTCAATCATGCTACTTCTACAATATCAAACATGTTTTTCATAATTGATACAGCTGTATGAGGGCAGAATTCACAATTAACAGTTCGAACTCCCAATTGTTACTAGCGTACATGCTTACTACAGAGTTTTCAGTGCTCACAACCATTTGTAAACTGCCTCTAATACTAACATGTACACATGAATGAGCGTGGTCAAGATGCAATCCGAGTAAGTCACGACTGTGCGAGCTCTAGCTATATAGCTCTGGGAAGTGTGATCCTAATGTCCCTAGAGACCATAATTTACACTGTGGGGCATGAGAGCCTCAGCCAGAGACAGTGGGCTTTCCAGGAGTGGCCTAGTATGATTGTCGCAGTGTGCTGAGTGTGGAGACCCACGGCATAGCCTAGGAGGAGTGGCTAAGCCATGGTATACACTGCAGAGCTGGACTGTGTGTAGAGGAGACCGTGGACGAGAACCTGACATTCAGAGTCCGCAGGAGGTTGCTGTGGTGGACCACGTTTCCATAGGAAAAGCATTTTTTCATGTGCTTATAACTTTGGCGTCGTTTGACGAATCTTTACGAAATTTTCCAAAAAGTTTCTCTTTTTAGATCAGTTCCTATCTTCAAAGTTTGGGGGTGATTGGTCAAGGGGGCTGAGAAAAAGGGGGTCCCAAAACGTGTTTTCTCCATGCAATTTCCATAGGAAACTTTAGACAAAGCTACAGGTCAAACTGCTGAACGGAATTACGCCAAATTTGGCAGGGAGAAAGGTCTTGGTCCAGAAAGCACGCTTTTGTTTAAATGGGGTAAATCCGTTCAGTAGTTTTTGAGAAATATCAAATTTTACAGATATCGATATTTGAGAATTCTGACATCTGATTGGCTGAGGGGTTACGAGCGTGCGGCTCATTGGCTGTGAATGGTTGAAACTAGGAAGTGTTGGCAGCCATTTTGTGACTCACTTGAAAGGAGTAGGGGGAAAAAAAGAGAAAAATTGTATAAGAACACTGTGGAGTTACTTTATGCAGTCTGTACGGTGCAGAGGCAGGGAGTTTGAATGTTGCATTGGCCGTGGAAATCACGTCCGCAGAACAATGGTGCGCGGTATTGCGGCAAGGTTGCGTAGGCTCTGGAAAGCCTGTCGGGAAAACAATGCGCCGTATTGCGACAAGCAGTGTGTAGGGTGCAAACACAGGTAGTGTGAATGTTGCGTAGGCTGTGGAAATCACAACCGCAAAACAACGATGCGCGGTATTGCGGCAATGTTCAGTAGGCTGTGAAAATCATATCGGGAAAACAACAATGCGCCGTATTGCGGCCTTCCTTTAATATAATGCCGAGTAATGTTTACTTATAATGTGGTGTTCACTTTTATCACGGATAGTGTCACTTTGTTAGAGGAAATGTAATATTATGTGGGAGGGCGTGTTCTCTCCCTGTGCGTGGAACAAAATTAACGTTTAATTGGCTGAGGTGTTGCAACAACGAGCTTAATGTTCATTGGCTGCGAAACATTGAAAGTAGAAGTGTTTCCAGCCATTCCCTTCCCCTCCGCGGAGTAGCAAGGACCTCTGATTGGCTCACATGTTCCAAGGAGGACCTTCCAGAGCTTAATGTTCATTGGCTGCGAACCATTGAAAGTAGAAGTGTTGCCAGCCATTCCCTTCCCCTCCGCAGAGTAGGAGGGACATCTGATTGGCTGAAGTGTTCCAAGGAGGACCTTCCCAAGCTTAATGTTGATTGGCTGTAAACCATTGAAAGTAGAAGTGTTGCCAGCCATTCCCTTCCCCTCCGCGGAGTATCAGGGACATCTGATTGGCTAACGTGTTCTAAGGAGGACCTTCCCAAGCTTAATGTTCATTGGCTGTGAAGCATTAAAAGTAGAAGTGATGGCAGCCATTCCCTCCCCTTCTGCGGAACACCATGGACATTTTATTGACTAAAGTGTTCCGAGTACAAGTTTGCTCCTTATTGGGTGGGAACGGTTCATTTTGTGACGCACTTCAAAGGAGTACGGGAAAACAAAGTAGTAGAGGGGAGGTTAGGAACACTATTAACACTGTACAGTGGTCACAAGGTGGTGGACAGGGACTGTGAAGGTAAAAATTATTTTTTATATATTTTAAGGGATATTTATATAATTTGCGTGGGGCCTAGAAATCACGTCGGGAAAATAACAGTGTGTTGCGGTCTTCTTTTTATTAAGTCAGCGGGTGGGATACTTCACAGGAGCAGTATTTACTTATAATGTGGTGTTTACTTTTCTGATGGGGAGTGCTACATCTTTGGAGCAAATATTATAATATGGAGGAGGGGGTTGAAAAAAAAAGCGCGCAGTTGAGGTCATTATTTAAATAAGGTTCTGAGTAAGCTACTTCTCGGGAGCAATATTTACTTATAATGTATAGTTATAGTGCGGTGCTTACTTCTGTCGCGGGTAGTGCTATTTCCTTGCAGCAAAATAGTAGGTGTGGTTGCGCTGCAAAAAATTAAGTCTAGGTTTGAAACAGTTTTTATTAAGCAATCACAAATATACTTTCTTAGGAAAGTGTAGCTGTATATATCAGAGGGGTGACAAATAAAAACGCAATTCATAAAATATCCCTTAAGCGTGGCCACACCCTCCTTTTTTTGTCACCTATAGTTTGTAAAAGTGTTGCCCCATATTCTTGTTAATATAAGAGGGCATCAGTTACTTTTAGATAAAGTAGAAAAGAAGTGCTACAAGAAACACTCCCGCACTACATCATCTCAGGTCACAACAACAATAACAGGTAAACAAGCATTTGCAATGCAATAGGTCTCGCATTATTAAAGTTTGAGCTATTGGTGTTGCATTTGCAAGAGTTTGAGCTATTGCCATTGTAAACGACAATGCCTTTTATTTATGTGTTTCGAAAAGCTGTATGCGGTGCATAAACACGCCCTTTGTACTTATAGTCCTTGCTTACGAAAAAGAAGGCTGGCAGTAAAAGAGGCATAGTTACTGCCAGCGTTGCTTCTCGTAAGCAACGACTGCAAGTACAAAGTGCCTGTTTACGCACCGCTTGCAGGTTTGTAAAATACAGAAATAAAAGGCATTGGTATTTACAATGCCAATAGCTCAAACTCTCGCAAATGCGACACCTATTGCATAGCAAATGCTCGTTTTCTTATTGCGTAGTAGAACCACTCTTTGTGGAAAACAACAATTATGCCATGCCAGATAGTCTTACAGGCATTCACAGATATACAAACCTACAATAAGTTTCCTATATTGAGGTTTTGGAATGTTCCGTTTTTTTAAAGCACAATAAAGTTGGGGGGCTGTTGGTGGGGGTTGAGAGGTAACTCCCACCTTTAACTTGTGAGGGCCTGAGCCTGGTGAGGTAGCCTGTCTGCTTTGTTTCACTGTTCTACCAAGGTTTTAGGAACTGTAAGATTCTTATCAACAACAGCAAGTGATGGATGATCTGTGGCTCAAAACCTAATCCCAAGTAGTAATTGTAATAATTCATTATTATTATTTAGACCGGACTAAATATTGATAATGAATTATTACAATTACTACTTGGGATTCCGCTTTGGTTTGCCCACAGATGAGTGCAAACATCCTTTTGTGTGAATATTAATCCAAAATGAGGGATGAATGCTAGCCACTAAAAAACAAAAGTGTCTGTCCATCCCCTATTTCTCCTTGCTATTTTTCCAGATGTGGTCTGGATGAGATGCCCACAGATTTGCCCGAGCAGCCGGGAGTGCACATCTGTTTGGTGGGAAGGGATAGCAAAAGATGGTGAGGGCGAGGAAGGAAGTAGGGGGAAAAGTAAGAGTAAAAAGGATAGAGAAGGTTGGGAAGGGATAGCAAAAGATGGTGAGGGGGAAGGAAGGAAGTAGGGGGCAAGGCAAGAGTAAAGGTCTCGCATTTACGCAAGTTTAAGGTATTGGCATTATAAATGACAATGCCTTTTATTTATGCTTTAAAAACGAAATAAAAAATAAAAGGCATTGTTATTTGCAATGTCAATAGCTCAAACTCGCGTAAATGCGAGACCTATTGCATTGCAAATGCTTGTTTCAACTGTAGGCAGCATTAGAGCTTTATTTTTGGGTACTTTGCGGTGTTTTAAACGAACACTACACGAATGCTCTTATTGCAAGCGCCACAGTAACTGTTAAACTGTACACAAACTTTCTTTTTCACAATTTCGAGATGACAGATTTTCTTCAAATTAAGCTTCCAATACCAGTTTTTGCACGTGCAGGTCCGTCCTGTTAAAAATTTGAAGAATTTGAACTGACCAGACGGTGTGGAAATAGAAATATCGGCCCTGATGTATCAAAGGGTTGTACCCATTCTGTGTCTATAGGGAAATGTGTTAGCACATATGAGTCACTGCTTGGTAATACCAGTCACATGGCCATTTCTCTATGTTATTCCCCATTTCCATTGGGAAAACATAGAAATGGGTGCAAGAATTGCCTGGAGAAATAAAGTCATCATGCAGTAAGGGTATTTCTTCTAGGTGGGGATTTTAACAGATTCTAGCAGCACACTTGTAATATGGGGGCTCCCAAGTCTCAAGCCCTCTATAGCAGGCCCTAGAGGAGCAGGGTCACCATCCAGGTCATCACAGACACTGTTACCAGCCCTGGACTCTCAACCTTAGACATCAGTGCTATCAGGTTAGTCTAACCTGCTCAACTGAAGCAAACCAAGACTACAACACCTAGAATGCTTTTGGTTAACCATGAAAGCTGTGGACAGGAAACAGTCGTTGGTGAAATATATGGAGCTGCACGCCGGACTGACGGGTGCTGCTGCTGAAATATCGGGTTTAAAAGAAGTGGGATTTTTTGCTGCTATGAGCCTTTCTGGCGCAGGCACTTACTGCCTATTCTTAAAGCTTATTGGTTTTGCCAATAGAAACCGGCATTTTATTTTCTCTGAATGAGATATGAGCAGGCTGTTTGTTTGCCATTCCGTTGGAGGATATTTAAAAAGTGCTCTGCGCTGGTGCAACGTAATGAATTTTTAGACTCCTTTTGAGCGTAACCTGTTTTCTGATGGTTAGGATATGTTATGCTTGTGTATAGCTGTATATGGATTTTTAATGATTTTATGACGCGTCTTATTACTGCTGTTCTTTTATGATTATTGTTGAATAATCGAATAGAGATATGATGATGAAGGTATTCGTCAGATTCACTACTGCAACAATATCTATTTTCTTTCTTTATTTGAAGTTGTACATAGTCAGTACTTTAAGCAGGTAGGTAGTCTCCAGTCCTGAGTACCTGCACTTCTTCAATTTGAAATGGAGTTCCTGCACTTGTCAGCACTGCAGGAATACAGTTAATGGGAGATACTCTTCAGGAGTACACAGGTATAGTGAGTACCTGCACTTCTATATTTCCATGTGACCCACTGTATATAGTACACACCACATTCGAGTGACACCAGAGCCTTTTTTCAGGTTGCCAGAATGAAAAACACACTATAGACACAGCACACCTTGTTATGAATCGATATTAGCAGATAACATTGTGCGAGTGTACATAAAGACAGCATATACACTAGCGCGAGGGCACAGCTATGCAAGAGACGGGTGTAACTCGTCATAAAAGTCAGGACTGTAGCCATTAGACGCAGCATAGTAAAACTTGCGCTCACTGGCAGAAATGTTAAGATAACCCCATGACTGCAGTCAGAGAGCCTGAAAAGATTTCACCGGGGGGGGGTCGGGGCACATGAAGGGGGTCCAAGAGGGAAGCTGCCAAGCCAGGTTTTCAGGATAACCGCTGCATGTGAATTTGTGTCGTGTGATACGCTGAACATCTGGCACGGACCCAGCCCTCCTGGACCAACGCTGGACTCCATGACAGTTATAAGAGAGATGAAGTAATGGCGGTGGGCGCGCGCACATGGCTTTGCAGCTGCGCCCCTTGACCCCAGCTTCACTTCTGGAGAAACAAAAAGACCCACTGACATCCCGAGCGTCTAGAGACTCTTGGGTAGCGAGCGCTAATCAATCAGTCAATAAAACCTCCCCATCATTACTGCAGTGGACCTGGTGTTAATTTTAAACATCCTGGAACAATCATGAACACATCATCTTCTGTAATGAGGTGTGGTAAGGTAAGGAGTACTTTATGTAGACAATCAAGTCCACTAAAGTGCAAAGTGCAAGTGAAAGGTACACCAAGAGAAAGTCAGCAAGACAATACACAAATGTAGCCAAGTTTGTTAAAATGTAAAAAGCATATAATTTTAGAAAGGTGTCTTTAAAAATGTACTCTTTAATGGTTAACTGCAGCACCTTTAAAAGTGATGGTATTAATATCATAACATGATGGTCACGCAATAGCGTGATCTCCTTTAATGAGTTACAGCCCACTGACTCTGGAATACGTTTGGTTAGGAAAAGCATGTAATATTCTGCAAACCTCCACAGTGGCTGCCTGTCACGCACGACACCTTTAGCCCGACTTGTGTTTTTTGTTTTTGTTTTGTACTTACAGCACTTTGCATTCTGGAACTTTTAGGTGTGCTGCTAGGTATAATCTTCATGCAAAAGAAGAATGCAAAGACTGAATAGATAGGCATGGGGTGGAGAAGACAGATTATGTACTGAATGACAGCCGCAGGGAATGAGATCAGATCAAAACAGTATACACATTTGTCTAAGTGAAGTATAGAACCCTCTTTAGAAAGTGAAGTTAACATCTACTCGGAGTGCAGGGTGGTTTCCACTTGTGAACGTGTGTACCCATGTCTTAACGTCACGTACGACAGTGTGTTCCAGGTTTGCAGCACAGGCGGAGGATAAGAGTGAACCGGGGTAATGCGAGATTAGAATGCGTACTGTTGTTGAAGTCATCAAAGGTGATAGTGTACAAGAGAAAAGCAGTGGCACCATTATTTGACTGGCAAGTTTGGATTTATTTGGCATATGGTGAAGGGGATTGACGAGTGGAGAAGAGGGGCGAAGTGACGGCGTAAATGCATATAATGAAATTATAACAAGGCCCAACTGCCATGAAAGTGGATGGGAACGGGAGGAGTGCTTGTAAGAAGCGGTCGTCAGGCGTATTTTGTTTTAAAGCGCTAACTGAAACCACTACCACAGCTCAAGCCCCGCTTGACTCTCGCTGTGACCCAGAGCCTCTACTCTCTGCTCCCATGCACTCCTGCCCCAATTGTGTAGCCGAGGTCCTTGGCAGTGCACACAGCTTCAGACTCCCTACCCTCACTGAGTACATGAGCTTCTGCTCACAGCACAGCTCACCTCACACCACACCACACTGTAACCCGAGCACCTGGCTCACAGCTCCAGTTAACCTTTCCTACGCTCACGGTGTGGTGTACAGGAGCACCAGCTCCCTTCTCCGCACTGTGTACCTAAACTCCTACTCCGAGCTATAATCTCCTCCCTACCCGCTGTACACCCAAGGTCATGCTACCATCTCTAATGTTCCTCTCCCACTTACCATGTACGCGAGCCCCTACTTACTGCGTCAGTACCCTCAATGTGAATCCGTGCTCCTGCTCACGAGCTCGTGAACCTCTTCCCTACCCTCCCCGAGTAGAGTACCGGAGCACACTGCCCCAGTCCTCTCCTACCCTCCATGTGCACACCAAAGCTCCCGCTACAAACAGAGCTCCCGCGGCTTGCTATTCACAAAGTCAGCCTCCTCCCTCAGCCCGCGGCTGTCAGTGGACCCTCCCCCACACTCACCTGGAGTTGGTGTCCAGGCCTGGATCCAGCATGTCCATGGGGGTGGGGATGGGGCGGTGGCAATTTCTGGAAGGGGAGAGCGGTCGTGCGCCTCTTATTTCCTGGTTGCCGTCAGGCTGTTGTAGTCACGCGGGCGGCAGGCGGGCCTCCCTCTCCCTCCTCGGGCCGCAGGGACTTGGGGTATCGGCGCTGCTGATCACGGGGACAAACATTCGGGTCATGTGAGGGAGAGGATTGCCTTCCCCCCACCTCCGGCCGGGGAGTCAAGGAGAACACGTGAGGAGGGAGAGCGAGACGGGAGAGAAGGAGCGCGCGAGCTGGCGGGGGCGCTGGGCCAGCCTTCGGAAGGGAAGAACGATAGCGGTGCGAGTGCGCTGGCGATTGCAAAGGAGGGGTACGAGACACCTGCGAGAGAGGAGGGAGGGGAGGGGAAACCAGTGGTGCGCACGCACCACAGAGGAGCGGGAGGAGGGCGCACGGCAGTGGCAGGGGCCAGCGAGGCGAATGCGCGCTACTGCGCGTTCTGGCCACCGTCGGGAATTGGAGGAGCGAAGGCGGGACATGCGCCCGCCTTTGCCCAATCGCGTGCCGTTTTTTTTTTTAAAAACGCACGCTACAGCCAATGTGGGCTTCTGAAAACCCACAAAAACCACAAGGACCCCCTGGGCAGAAAAAAGTATTTTTTTAAAAAAAAATCGGCAGGATGCGCTTAGGGTGCGCGGATCCCGCTGAGAAAAAAAAAAGAAACAAGTGCGCAAAACGCACAAAGGGGGAAGGGTAGAAACCCCCTAACCCCCTAGCCCTGCTCAGGGGGTCCCACAAGGACCCCCTGGGCAAAAAAGCATTTTTTTTTTTTTAAATCGGCAGGATGCGCTCAGGGTGCGCGGATCCTGCAAAAAAAAAAATCGAGCGCGGTCTCCCGCGCTTCGATGTAATTTGCCCCCGGGTGGGCCAAGTCCCGGGGGCATGCTGGGGGGTGTTTATTTTATGTATGGGGGGCCTCTAAGGGCCCCCAAACCCGGGGACCGCCACCCCCGGGGCTTTATTTGAAAAAGTAGGGGAGGGCTCTGAGCCCTCCCGCAGCCCCGGGGACCACCACCTCCCCGGGGCTTCTTTATTTATTAAATTAACATGTGTGGGGGGGCTCCAGCCCCCCCACACGCCCCGGGGACCACCACCTCCCCGGGGCACTAACAAAATTGAAAATGGGGGTCCGTTAAGGACCCCCGAGCCCCGGGGACCACCACCTCCCGGGGCTGTGCATTTGGATGGGAGGGGGCCGCGCAGCCCCCTCCTGGAGCCTGTGGTGGCCCTGGGGACCGCCACCCCCAGGGCCGGCTCCTGCAGTGTCCCGGGTGCCTACCCCGGGACACTGCTGTTTGCAATGACAGGACGGGAGCCTCGCGGCTCCCGTCCTGTCATTGCAAACTGCTTTGGATATTGGAAGAGAGAGCAGGGAAACCTGCTCTTGCTTCCAATATCCAAAGACAATTGCTTTTCCACATGGGGAGCAGCATGTTAGCTGCTCCCCATGTGGAAAAGCAATGCCGGCTCGCGCAGGAGGCGGGGAGCCGGCGGGACTGTGGGGGGTTTGGGGACCCCCCCACAGTCCCCAACCAGAGGCCAGGCCCTGGGGGATGGGGTCCCCGGGGCAAGTAGTGGCCCGGGAGGGGGGCCACGCGGCCCCCCTCCCCAGAAATAATTATTTTAAAAGAATAAAAAAATAAAAAAAGGCCTGCCCTGGGGGATGGGGTCCCCGGGGCAAAAGGAGGCCTGAGGAGGGGGCCACGCAGCCCCCTCCTTAAAAATTAATGAAAAAGTGTGGCCATGCCCCGGGGGATGGGGTCCCCGGGGTAGGATTCGGCCAGGGGAGGGGGCAACGCGGCCCCCTTCCTGTATAATAAAAAAAAATAAAAAAAAGGGGATAAGGCCCTGGGGGATGGGGTCCCCAGGGCCCAAAAATAGGAAAAAGGAAGGGGGGCCACACAGCCCCCCTTCAGGGAAAAAAAAAAAAAAAACGATCGGTCCGCAGGCCCCGCCCCCTTCCTTCACCACTCTGCAAACGCGCCCCCTGGCGCGTTTGCAGATGGGGAAGTAATTCCCCTTCAATACTGGGGGTCCCTGGGGCCAACTAGCCCACCAGGAACCTCCAGTATGCTCCAGGGGCTGCGTTGCAGAGAGGTGTAAAGAGGCCACGCCCTTTTACACCTCTCTGCAATGCAGCTCTGTGGCGCTTTTTGGATATACCTGTTGGGCTAGTTGGCCCCCAGGGACCCTCAGGATTCAAGGGGAGTTAATCCCCCGACTTAAAACGCGCCACGGGGTGCGTTTGCACAGTGGTGAAGGGAGGGGGCGGGGCTTCAGGTGACATGTGTGCAAACAGGCCCCGTGGCGTGTTTTAAGATGGGGGATTAAGTCCCCTTGAATCCTGAGGGTCCCTGGAGTCCAACTAGCCCACCATGTACTTCCAAAAGCGCCACAGAGCTGCCTTGCAGAGAGGTGTAAAAGGGGTGTGGCCTCTGTACACGTCTCTGCAACGCAGCCCCCTGACGCATACTGGAGGTTCCTGGTGGGCTAGTTGGCCCCCAGGGACCCTCATGATTAAAGGGGACTTAATCCCCCAACTTAAAACGCGCCACGGGGCGCGTTTGCACAGATGTCACCTCAGGCCCCGCCCCTCCCTTCACCATTGTGCAAATATTCCGCTAAAATCAGCCGAAATACGAATTCCGATTTACTCACCTGTTATCAGGAGAGACCTCAGTGCTGCATCTTTCAGCCCAGTACTGATCCTGAAAAGTAATTTTAACCGTACTTACCAGTAACTTGAATTTCCTTCCATAGGATATCATTGCCTGCTTTTTGCTGAAAAAGTTTCTAAGTGTCGATTTTTGAAACATACAAATATTCCTCTAAAATCAGCCGAAATACGAATTCCGATTTACTCACCTGTTATCAGGAGAGACCTCAGTGCTGCATCTTTCAGTCCAGTACTGATCCTGAAAAGTAATTTTAACCGTACTTACCAGTAACTTGAATTTCCTTCCATAGGATATCATTGCCTGCTTTTTGCTGAAAAAGTTTCTAAGTGTCGATTTTTGAAACATACAAATATTCCTCTAAAATCAGCCGAAATACGAATTCCGATTTACTCACCTGTTATCAGGAGAGACCTCAGTGCTGCATCTTTCAGCCCAGTACTGATCCTGAAAAGTAATTCTAACCGTACTTACCAGTAACTTGAATTTCCTTCCATAGGATATCATTGCCTGCTTTTTGCTGAAAAAGTTTCTAAGTGTCGATTTTTGAAACATACAAATATTCCTCTAAAATCAGCCGAAATACGAATTCCGATTTACTCACCTGTTATCAGGAGAGAACCCAGTGCTGCATCTTTTATCCCAGCACTGACCCTGAAAAGTAATTTTAACCGTACTTACCAGTAACTTGTATTTCCTTCCATAGGAATCCATTGTCTGGTTTTCAGCAGAAAAGTTTCAAAGTGTCGATTTTCACAAACTACAAATATTCCTTAAAAATCGCCTGTATGACTTAAACGCATTCTTTCAACTGTTTACAGGAGATGCACCAGTGCTGGATCCAGGATCCACCACTGAGTGAGAAAAGTCACGATAACACTACTTACCTGCTAAGTGAATTTCCTCCCATAGGATAACATTGGTGATTCTATGTGAAAAAGTTTCTAAGTGTCAACTTTTAAAATACAATAATATTCCTTAAAAATCACTACTGAAACCAAAACGCTTTTACTCAACTGTTTACAGGAGATGTCCCAGGACTGAATCTAGGATCCAGTCCTGTGGTTAGAAAAGTAATCCATAAAGTAACTAATTGCATTTAGCTAGAAATTCACATTGAGCTCAATGTTGCATTGTGTTTGAAATTGTGTTGCCCATTGCAACAACTGTAACTACTGTACTTAAAAGTCTATTGCCTATTTGCAAAGTATTTAAAGTAAATTAATTCATTCTGAGAAAGTATATTTTGTAATGTAATGTATAATGTAATTACAATGTAATTTAAAAAATAAAATATCTAAAAATAAATAGTTTAAAAAAATGTAGTAAATCAGTATGAAAAAAATAAAAATAACAATTAATACATTTAAAAATTGGCATTTACAAAACCTTTGAAATTCACTGAAAAAAACCATAGGTTTCAGACATGTTATAGTTAGGAATTAGCATTTAAAAAACCTTTGAAATTCACTGAAAAAACCATAGGTTTCAGACATGTTATAGTTAGAAATTAGCATTTAAAAAACCTTTGAAATTCACTGAAAAAACCATAGGTTTCAGGCACGTTATAGTTAGAAATTAGCATTTAAAAAACCTTTGAAATTCACTGAAAAAACCATAGGTTTTAGGGACAGTTATAGTTACTTGGACATTGCACTCGTACAAAACCCGTGAAATTCCCCCGTTATAGTTAGTTCAGCTAACTATAACTCGCGCCCCCGCAATGCACTGCTGATGACGTCACATATTACATCACTCATGACATGGTCAGTGACATCACTGATGACATCACTGATGACATCTCAAATGACATCACTGATGACATCAACCATATGATAATTTCATGCATCTTCTCACACCCTAATATAACTTTTGATACACCCACTCTAAATTACAGACTGCCATTCTCAAAAACAAAGACACTCCAACACCAATAACTACATACCCACTCACTGATTCTTAGGTCTACACACACATCCACTCACTCACCCGTACAGTCACTCATACTTACGGTCACTCAGTACAGGACTATCATATGCACTCATACACCTATATAAACACTGACACACCGCCACTCATCCATAGAGGTACTCACACACCTAGTCAGTCATGCAAAAATTTAATCACACACCCATTTACTCACCTATACAGTTATACACACACCAGCTAACTTACTCATACAAATACTAGCACATTCTTACGCTCTTATACAATAACTGATACAAGCACACATGCATCCATACAGCCACTCTCACAATCACACACTCTCACGTATAGCCTTTTAAATACTCTAACACATATATATACTTCCTTTTACATATGTAGTTACTCGCACATGTACCACTGAGATATACATTCACTCACTAACACACCCATACACACACTCACCCACCCAAGCAGTCCATCACAGACGCACTCTTCAAATCATGCACCCAGTGAATCACCCACTCACACATCTATGTACAGAGTCGCACACACCCCACCCACACAAACACTCAGGCACCCATACAGATACTCAGACAACCAATCAATAACTCATATAGACACTCATGTAGCTATTCACAAACCCATGCAGCCACTTACACAGCAACAGACAGACAGATACAGACATTCACCCAGTTTAGTCACTAACCCATGCATTCAGTAAGATAAGTTTAATCACTCACTTATACAGTTAGTCACGCACCTACTAAATCATCCATTCAGACACTTATACACCCACTCACTCTTCAATACGCCTTTCCCTATATATATTAAACATATTTAAACTTTACAGAAACACACAGTCACTGGATGATGTCATCAGTGATGTCATCAGTGATGTCATTTGAGATGTCATCAGTGATGTCATCAGTGATGTCACTGACCATGTCATGAGTGATGTAATATGTGACGTCATCAGCAGTGCATTGCGGGGCGCGAGTTATAGTTAGCTGAACTAACTATAACGGGGGAATTTCACGGGTTTTGTACGAGTGCAATGTCCAAGTAACTATAACTGTCCCTAAAACCTATGGTTTTTTCAGTGAATATATATATATATATCAATTTCACTCCTGCTTTTGCATGCACCAGATATCCTCCAAAACAGGCACCAACATGCAGCTTTTACAGGCCCTCGGTTTAGCTTCCTGCCAAATTTGGTGTAAATCTGTTCAGCAGTTTGGGTTGTAGCTGTGTCTAATTTTCCTATAGCAAAATTAATGGAGAAAATGTGCTTTGGGACCCCCCTTTTTCCTCAGTTCCAGCTTGATGGATCAACCCAAAACTTTCCATGTGCAAACTAGTCAAAAAGTAGCACTTTTTTGTAAAAGTTTCATGGAGATCCATCAATCTGCACCAAATGTATTAGTAACAAAATAAAGGCAGTTCCTATCGAAACACAATCCTAACTAGAACTTGCCAGTGGAACGGGTGATAAGTTAAACCAGACAGTGCAACTGGTAGAGCGACTCAATCACATCACAGGCCCTGGACATTCTCAATTGCGATGGTATAAAGAATATATGAGGAGAATTCTCCATTGTAAGTCGAATGGTGTGTCATTACACAGTAGATGAGGGGCTGGAGAAATCCAACACACAGATGTTAGAGTGGGATGAATAAAATTATCGGACACAATGTCACACCCAATGGGAAACGACTGCAGGGTGTCTGGAGATTTAAAGCTCAGTACAATATGCCTTAGATGGAATTGTGTGCTTGGGTATTGTCTTGGACCTATGGTTTATTTGTGGTTATGTTTCTTTCTCTTTTGTAAGTAAAACTCTAGGTGTCTCCTTGGTTGGAAAAGCATAGGCTGATTGATACAGATAACAAACATGATAAAAACACTGTACAATTCTTGCAAGGGAAATGTTTAATGCACTATGTTAAAAAATCCAATATAGAAGCATTTGGGATAACATAGAAATATGCACACTAGCTTAGTTCTCTGGCTAGAATAAAAAAGCACACATATTGTAATGGGACACATTTCTGTACTCAGGTGTTGTAAGTCTGTATTTTTTCTTACCTGCTTGCTGCAGTGTTTGTTCCCAGCAGGGCATAATATGTAAGGTATACGTAATCCAAAGCTCCATTGAAAACCTAACGACAGCTTACAACACCATTTCCAGAAGTTTGAACTATCACTAGAATTTAACCTATATAGGGAGCATGTGCATTATTCAGATTTTGCAAACATAAGGGCCGATTTTGACTTTGGAGGATGGGATTTACTCCTTCAGGGTGATGGAGTAGAATACTCCATCATCCTGACGGAGTACCTACCCACCTAATTTTTAGATGTTCACAGGTTTCTGTCAATGCATTGAACATTTGATGGACAGCTCTTTCAACATGACTGAGCCCAATGGCAAAATGTCAATGTTTTTTTAATTTATTTTCAAAAACAAAATCCCAAAGGAGGTAAAAAGCATTGACTGGCTCACCATAGGTTTTTTCTCACATGGCGTGGGGTCATTTTGCAGTTTTCTCTGCCCTGAGGGGTAGTGAGAACTTGTCATTTGTTCACCCACTTTAAATAGGGTGGGTGGACAACTGGAAAAACCTCTGACAACCCTTACTCCTTTGGGCCATTGGAGGTGTATGTTGGTGGCGGAGACAAAGTGGTCTCTGCTGTTGACATACTGAAGGGCCGTCTGTCTCTAAATGAAGCAGGCAGACATTCAGTTTGGCAAAGAGGGTACTCGGTTGCCTTTGTGACAGAGTACCCACCTCCACAAACTCTAAATCGGGCCCATAGTGTATATATACTGTTTGCTTTGACAACAGACCACTGCTCTTTGTGCACCAAGCTGGCAGTATAAGTGCACATTGCACATGACTAAAGCATACAACCCTCATACCTGAAAATGGAATGTATTTGAGAATTGCCAGCATTAGGTGTACTTTGCCCCTCTGTGGACTGCAGTTTGCTATTCATGTATATATGTATGTATTGCTATTTGTACAGTACAAAAATAACTAGAGAACAATAGAACATGGCGAGCGAGCAAGATGGCCGCCAGGTAGGAGCTCTGCATTGGAGCTCCGGGTTGGGGATCACCAAAATCAGAAAATATCCCTAGTTAACCCAGCCATCCACCCCGCAGTGACTTACACTATTGTCATTAGGATCAACATGACTTCGGACCTGCTCGTAGGAATTGCTCACCTACAGTTGGGATCTCTTGGATGGCTCGGCATCTCGGAATCGACACACTTGCCTGTTCAGCCTCGGCACTAACGGAGGACTCTGGTGACACACTCGCCTATTCACCCTCTGCACCAACGGACGAGTGTTGGACTCACTCGCCTGTTCAGCCTCGGCACACATAGACCATTAGGGGGAGAGGTGGCTGCAGGACGCAACAGCGAGGAATTGACCTCTGCGGCCTCACCTTCTGCCTCGACACACTCACCCTCCAACCTCGGCGTCCATGGAGGATTGTAGGGGCGAAATGGCTGCAGGGCCTAGTGGAATGGAGTCGACCTCCTTGCGGCCTTGCCTCTGACCTGACACATTCACACACTCGTCTCTGACTCGAGCAGCTGCGGTGCACACAGTGGATTGCGGTAGTGAGGCAGCGGTGGCGAGGAGCCGACCTTGGCGGCCTCGGTGGATGAGCTCGCTGCTACGAACCAGAGACGCTTCACCTGCTCTGCCTCGGCGCCTGCGGATGACTTCGCCTTGCGAGGTGGCAACGGGGCGACCCAGAAAGATTTGGCCTCGACAATTGCATTAGAGAGGGGGGGTTGGTACTTCCACCCGAGCACTTATATTGGCACGGAGTGTCGTGCCCCTGCCGACGACCTCACGGCTGCCTCGGGGTGCTTCTGCTCTGGACTGCTGATCTGTCTGCCGTACTGCCTGCGGCCCTGTTTGCCGATCGCATCTCCACATCGCGAACTGGGATGCTTCAGATTGTGCCTCGTGGGCCACCCCTTTGGTTCCCGATTGTGGTTTAAGGGACAGGGAGGCAAGGTCAACCTTTCATGTGTGCGGCAGGATGTGTTTACATGGCTCCGGTTCGCCAACACTCCGTTTTCTTTTTGGTCTCTTTGAGGGTTTTGATTATTCATCTCACAGGCTGCCGGAAGAGTGTGTGCAGTTGGCTAATTGGAGACATGTCGTGATGACCGGTTTCATTGTTGCGATTGCCTGCAGCTGATGCCTGTCCCGGTCTAAGATACAAAGACTGTCTCTCCCTTACTCCTCTCAAGCTGCCTTCTGCATGGGTGCGAAGGAGTGACGCCTCCACCCGGTTTCACCCTGGTCAGAGTAAGTGTCTTCTAAATAATACTTCCCTGCAACAATTGGTGATTCCTTGTGGGAGCAAAGAGGTAACGAACTCCCTTAGAGTGTCCGGCCTGATCTTACTACGAATTAAAAAACAATCCTCAAAATGGGCTCCTCATGGTCTTTCACCCATTCTTAAGCAACTACTCAAAATGGCCTTGATGACGGCCTGATCCTCGACTTTTCAACATCTGAGCTGGGCACGCTCTGGATCCTTTTCAAAGGGCATTAAGGCTCACTCGAGTAGGACTGAAAAACAAAATTGCTATAATAATTACTTGCTGGTCTTGTGCTCCTGTGAACTGGCTAATTGGGACACGCCCGCCTAGCTCTCGATTTACCCCGGTTTTGTCCCCCACAGACTAATCTTCAATCCTTAGCAACTGCCCGCAATCCTCTGACGGATGTCTATTTAATCTATACAAAATGTCCAATTATTGTTGTTCTTTTTATCTATTGCTGATTTAATTTTCGTGCTGCTCTTTCTTACTTATTGCCACATTGCTAATTAGTGTGATCTTTAAAACACTAGAAGCTGCCTGCAATCAGCCGACAGATGCTAGAATGCTCTATACAAAGTGCCCGATTTATGTTGTTCTTTTTATCTATTACTAATTTAACTTTGTTGCTCGTCTCACCTACTGCCACATTGCAAAGTAGCGTGATCTCTACCCACCTAGGCACCACCATGGCGGTCAGTTTCTCTTACTATCTGTAGAAATGCTACTCCTTATTAGCACTCCTACTCTTATTTCCGCAAGTCCCCCTGACCACTTTTCCCACTACTCCTCCAGCATCCAAGCCCGCCCAGGTCTTGCAATCTTTTTATAATACTCTCTCATTATATTCATTCCTAATCATCAAACCGCCCTCCTGTATTTTTCTGACCTCTCTCACTCTCTTACTCTCACCTGACTTTTCACTCCCCGTCATTAAATCTCTCTTTATCCCTCCCCTCTTGCACATACCTCGCCCTCTTACTTCAACCTCCTTACCCCTCACTCCTCGTTGTCGCCTTAATCGCTTTATATCACTCCACCCGCCCTCCTTTTCTCCCCCCTCTCCTCCAACTTATTGACCATCATGTCCCACCTCAATCCCACTCCCACGTCCCACCCCAATCGAGCTCTCACCTCCCAAAACCCCTCCATCACCAGACAAGGCCCCAACTCTTGGTCCATTCCTTACCCTCCCTATCTTTCAAAAAACGCCAAGAACATTTTTAAACATAAATTACTAATCCGGCATCCCGAAACCTTAATTGTGGATAACTACCACAGCCTCACGTCCCCTATAAAAACCAACTACATTTTCTATTCTAAACGCCCCTCCAAATGGAAGAGCACCCTTCTACGCCACCTCCCAGTCACTAAATCTAACAATATTCCTTACGGTTTCAAACTATCTACTACTCCTTCCCCAATTTTTCCCGGTGAAATTGACATCTCCATTTTCAAAACTGGTAATATCCTCATACAAGCCTCTGAACACCACCTCACCATCTTCGAGCACCATTTCAGCACTCTGCCCCACCAGTTGTCCATACCTACTCCTCTCCTTTCCCCTCACCTCCCCAACCCCAAGACACGTCCTTGTGCTCCCCTGCCTCCCCGACGAATACCCTTCTTCCCCTAGACATCTCTAACCTTAATGATATATCCCATTCTACGACTTCCTAACTATCACCCACTCCCGAACCCCCCCATAACATCTCTAATTCACTCATCATCTCCCAAACTCCCATGCTCACCAATGACCGATACCTTCTGACCCCTAACCCCACCTCTAACCCCTCTCCTTCCCCCCAAGCTACCCTCCTAGCCCGCACCACTATACCCCCTCCTGCCCCTACTCCCCCCTCTCTGAACTTCCCTCCTACCCCCAACTCTGATGTTGCCTCTGCACACACCCCTTACACCCTCTCTTCTCCTCTTATCCCATCCCCTACCTTCATAACTGCCCCGTCCTTCTCCATGCCCCTCCCTCCCTCCCACTGCTGGAACACCCCTCTCTCCCCCCAGGCCTCCCCCACACCCACAGCTTCAGCACTCCTCTTGCCCCCCCTCCAGGCCTCTCACCCTCTCCGAACACCAGACCTCCTCCCCGGCCAACTCAGAACATACCTCCTCCCCCTCCTGCCCCAACTACCTCTATAACTATCCTGTCCTTCTCCACACCCCTCCCTCCCCCCTACTGCCGGAACACTCCTCTCTCCCCCCACAGACCTCCCCCATTCCCACAGCTTCAGCACTCCTCTCGCCCCCCCAGGCCTCTCACCCTCTCTGAACACCAGACCTCCTCCCCCGACCAATTCAGAACATACCTCCCCCCTCCTGCCTCAACTACATCCCACCTCACTCTTTTAACCCAGACACTTTGCAACATTGACTGCAATATTTCTACCTTGGTAACCGAACTCGCCCGACTTAGAGAGGATTTCAAAGACTTCAAATCCCTTAACCATAGAACCCGCCCCTCTTGGTCTACTTCACCATGCTCTGGCCCTCAAAAGCTCCCTAATCCCAAACTTTGGAAAACCATACCACCACACAACCGTTCACATAGGCCTCTTCGCACCTTGAGTAACTACTCCGCTTCTGACCTCTCCGACCTCTGCAACTCCTACCCACCTAAGTCCTCACTTAAGGATACTGCCTTTCCTCACTCCAACATCCCTGTTATTATAGGGACTAGCAGAATCCTCTCTTCTCCCTGCTCCCCCAGACCCCACCCTCAACTTACCGCCATCCACTCATGCTCTCCCCCCAAAAACAACCCTAAACCCCTGGCCTGCATGCTTGTGAACTGCCGTTCGGCGGTTCGACATGCGACCAAAATTTCCTAAACCATCCTTAGTGAAGATATAGACGTCGCCTTCCTCACGGAAACCTGGCTCAATGATCACTCAACTCCCATCCTCGACTTACTCTTCCCCCCGGTTACTCTATCATCAGAAAAGACAGACCGGAGAGAATAGGAGGTGGATTAGCAATAATCTTTAAAAACGAACTTCAGCTCTCCCGTCAAAAACACAGACTACGCAACCTTCGAATACCTTGGAGCTGAACTTAAGATTCAAGGCGCTCCCCCAATACGACTACACAATATCTATCACCCTCCTGGTGAACCTCTTCCCTTCGCTGAGGAACTATCTGACCTTCTTACTCAATCGTCACTTTCTAACTCTAAAAATCTCTTCCTAGGAGACTTCAACCTTCACTGGAACGTGCCCGAGGACCCCGCAATCAAACTTCTCACTAATCTTCTAGAGATTAGCGACCTCAAACAACTCTGCCATCCCCCAACCCACTCTAAAGGGGCTACTCTTGACGCCATCATTGCAAACAATGACTTGGCATCCCTATCCAACATCATCCCTATCGACTGGTCTGACCAAAACCTCATACTGTTCATGATCTCCCCCTTAGCCCCGCCCGCCCCATCTAAAAACAACAAAGCCACAATACTGACCAGAAATCTTAATCTTATCCCCCCTGGTGTACTGGAGTCCAAACTCCAAGCTCAACTTCGTTGCACCCCACCCTCTCTCAATGCCAATGAGCTCAAGGAGCATTATAATAAAACTGTCTCCGAGGTTTTAGATCAACTTGCCCCGCCCAAACTAAAAACTCTAAAAAATATCCCTTCCAAATCATGGTTTAACTCAGACCTCAACAATGAAAGATGAGCACTTAGACTGGCTGAAAGAACTTGGAGACAACACCCTTCCTCCTCCCATCTCGCCCTCCTTAGAACCGCTAGATCTACTTACAAGAAGCACATTTTCTTTGAAAAGGCATCCTTCTTTCGTTCACAACTCGCCTGTGCCAAAAATAGACCCAGAGAACTGTTCAACATTGTTAGAAACCAAACCTCCCCCACACCCCTCAACTTGATGGCCTCCACTAACAAATGTGAAGAAATTGCTAACTTTTTCTCTGAAAAAATTGCCAAAATTGACCAATCCTTCATTTTAACTCAGATCCGTCCCAACCCCCAATGTACTACTTCAACACCCTCCCCTCTGATCCTACCCCCTGCTTCCTCCCCGCACCTACTTTTCACAACCCCACCTGAAACCTACCCCGACAACCCACAGCAAAAAATAATGCCTCCCGGCAGAATTTCCACTCTGTTTCCGAACTAGAAGTCTTTAACATCTTGTCCAAATTAAAACCATCCTCTCACACAAAAGACCCTCTCCCGTCTACCCTCGTCCAAGATATAAAGCACGTCATTGTCCCTTATTGGACCAATATCATCAACTCCTCCCTTTCCTCGGGGTGCATCCCTGTCTCCCTCCAACTCGGACAATTCACGCCCATTCCTAAAAACCCTAAGGCTGACCCTAACGACCCAAATAACCTCCACCCTATCTCCAACCTCCCCATTCTTTCAAAAGCCCTTGAAAAATGTGCCCTTATTCAATTGGATAAACACATTGACACTTACAACCTACTCGACCCACTACAATCCGGCTTCCGTAAAGGCTGCAGCACTGAAACTGCATTGCTAAATATAGTTGATTACATCCACCACGCCCTGGATAATGGCGAGACCTCCCTACTCATTCTCCTCGACCTTTCTGCTGCATTTGATACAGTTAACCATTCAACCTTACTTAATGTACTCAAATTTTGTTTCGGCCTTAATGGCACTGTCCTCAACTGGTTCGCCTCCTACTTCCGACACAGAACCCAGCAAATCAAAATTCAAAACTGCCTCTCTAGCCCCACCCCTGTCTCCCTCGGTGTACCCCAAGGATCTATCCTCTCTCCTGCTCTCTTCAACCTCTTTATGGAACCCCTTACCCTCATACTTAAACAAGCCGGTATTAACTATCACCTGTATGCCGATGATACCCAACTGTACTATAACATTAAATCCCACTCAGATGTCCTGCACCTTAACACCACCCTGACTAAGATACAATCCTGGTTCTACTCCAATCATCTCAAACTCAATCCCAAAAAAACTGAAATCATTCTTTTCTCTCCTAAAAACAACTCACTCCCCATCCAAACATGGATCACTGACCTTAATGCCCTAAACTGTTCATTCTCCCTATCCGAATCAGTAAAATCTCTTGGCATAACCATCGACAGTAAGCTAACGCTCAATTCCCATATAAAAAATTCGGCAAAAGGAGCACTTTTCACGCTCCAACATCTCAAAAAAATCAAACCTTTCATTCCAGCGGAGGATTTCAAATCGGTTGTCCAATCTCTAGTCCTCTCGAAAATGGACTATGGTAACACTCTACTCTCCGGATCTCCCAAAGTTCACTTTGCCCCCCTCAAATCTGTTCTCAACCTAGCGGCCAGGCTTACAACTGACTGCAAACGTTCTGAACACATCTCGCCTGCCCTTAAGGCCCTCAAATGGCTTCCTATCGAAGGCAGATCCTCCTATAAAATAGCCTGCATTACGTACAAAGCCCTTCATCAAAAGACCCCGCTCTACCTCTCAAACAAACTCAATAAAGCGGGCAGTACCCGACCGATGAGAAGCACCAACTCTCTCCTCCTCGTCCCCCCTCTGTTAAAAAAGAAAGCAGCTCAATCTCGCTCCTTCTCTGGTAAGGCCCCCAGCATTTGGAATGCTCTCCCTAAAGATCTACGATGTAACCCTTCCTATGTCAGTTTCAAAAAAGACCTTAAAATGCACCTGCTTAACAAATATTGGGGTCCTTAATCTTTCTATTACCATACTTGCTATACTCTCCCTTCCTCTTGAAACTCCTGCCTTCCCCCCTCTCTCCACTCCTTTTTTGTCGACCTCACCTACTCATCCCCTTCCCTACCCATCGTCACCTTTTTCTTCCCCCCTTCCCCCGTTTCGAACACTTCCCCTCCCCCTTCTCACTCGCCCAACCCTTCCTTATTCACAGATAACTGAGCCTACCTCCTTTATACTGTATAATAATTTGTAATTACATTATTCACGTGGTGTTTTGTAAATAGCTCCTTCTTTGCATTTTTTATTCTATTCAAGCTTTATTACTCAATGTGTTCTCTAAGTCCACCATGTCTGAATGCTGCATCTGATACAACTGTTTTGCATTCCTGTACTATCGTCATACCAATGTAAAGCGCTCTGATACCCCCAAGTGGAGCCAGCGCTATATAAAACCTTTTAAATAAAAATAAATAAAATAAAATAGAGCACTCTATATTATATGTGGTGTTTGGAGATAATCAAGATCATGTAGGTAAGTGGGATTTAAATAAATACATTTCATACGTTTTAGGCACTGGGACATTAAATGATTTGACTGGAATCAAGTGATACTGACTCAAGCGTTAAGGCTGGGATCTGAACCTAGCTTCCCAGTTTCTGAATTTGGCAACTCTAGCCACAAGGCCACTTTGTGTATGTGGTGTTTCGAGGCATTATCATGGGTCAGTTGAAATGTGTCCATTGCCAGCCTGTCCGATATGCTGCCTGTCAATTAATTCATCTAATTGCAGTGTAGGTCAGTTGGAAAGTTCCCATGTCACCTGCCTATTGGTGCACTATATGGGGCAAGGTGCCTTTTTTTATTAGCCTGGATAGGTGTAGGCCTTTCTCCTTTAGGTGAGATTCTTCAGACTCTGATACTGCTACTGTGGATCAGCGCCGCTAACATGTTTGTGCCTGAGCATGTAAAATGCACTGATAGGAATAACAAAGAAAACTCCAATAGTTTAATAGGATGGAGGGATATAGCCAACTGCAAAGGTGGAAAGTGTGTTATGGGAGTTGGGTAGATAGCTCACAAATATCCATATGAGCATCCTCAAGCAACACTGCTAAAATAGTGAATGGGTGTTGGGAGATGAAATAACTAATTTGCAAACTTTTGTATCTGAAAGCCACAAAAGATCTGCATTCAGAATGTGTCTATAAAAATCCAAGCTCTGCCAAACTCCCTCTGACTAATTTTAAGATATTTTCCTACCTACCTGAGCCATATTATTTATGGAGATCACTGTCCTAATTTGTGCAGCTGCGCAAATGTAACGGTGTGCACTGTGTGCCCACTGACAGCTCCTTTGTGTCTGCACCTGCATCACTAGTACAGCGCAGGTGCAGAGGCAAAGTGTTTCCTTATTTGCATAGGGCCACGCCCACATGCAAAAGAAGGAAGGCCTCCTTGACATTGCTCTGGTAATGACATGTGTGCCGACACATGCTACATTACAGAAGAGGTTGCACAAGTGCCTGTGGCCCCATCTGGAATACCAAAATGCCCTGGGGGGGGGGGGCGTTGCAGAAGTGGGAGCACAACCCTGTTTCACCCCGAGACACTTTGTGTAATAGGACCCCTAAAGTGGCTGAGCACATCCCCTGAAACATGCAAGATGAACAATGGGACCCTGCTGCCTAAAACTGAAAAATAATGGACTACTTCCTCTGAACTCCGGACTTTGACAGGTCAGAAAAAACTAAGCCTGGCAATCTCTGATGCATGCCTTTTTTTGAGACCTGGGTAGTCACAATCCCAGCCCAGAAAACTCTACGTGAGACCCATACATATCCCATAGGTCATAAAACCATTGCATTAAAACACTATGCCTACAGCACAGTAGGGACTCCATATTAGAACTTAACATATTAGCACAAGGATATGTTTGGTACACAGACCCTATTGCTTGGGAGAAAAGTCTGAATACAGATTTAAATATTAGGAGATTGAAAATTTGGCTAACATTTACTAAGAGCTATAGCAGGCAAAGCAACACACAAATCTGCTGTACTGCGTTGGTTCAACAGCAGAATTTTGCTTTATGCCAGAAATGCTTTGCATCCAATGTTAATGGAAAAAGTAGATGTGCATCTGCAAACTATGCAATGCAGTGCACAGTACAAAAGGGATTTACATGTAGGTAATGTTGCATCATGGAGAAAAGCCAATGACAGCAGGAACCCACCAAACTTTATGGAAGAGATCCTCCTCACAAGGACCGGGCTCTGAAAGTGTTGAGAAGAAAATGTGGCACAGTCTGGGAACCAAGAGAGTCAGAAACAGTCAGAGGAAACTTCACTTTACAGATGTGGAGACCACACTTCTCACTGCTGAGGTTAACCAGCACAAGAACACAATTGTAATATTGCAACCGGGAAGAAAGCAGCACTGTGGAGTGAAACCCTAGAAAAAATAGCTAATATGAATAGGACAACTAAAGAAATTTGCAAAAGTTATCTTGACATGAAGCGCCAAACAAAAGAGAATTTGGAGAAAAACAGTAAGTCAGTTCAAGTAACAGGTGGCAGATCAGATAACCAGAAATGACTCAGGACTCACTGCAAGTGTGGAAACAGTGATTGCAATTGAAGGATCCAAATACATCTTCCATAAAGGAAGAATCAACCCCAGATAAGAATGTCCGTTCACATACAGGTAAAAGTTACAGCCTTTGTGGTTGCATTTCAGGAATTGTCTTCCTCCCAATGCATGTCAAACACTTGTTTCAAGAAGTCTGTGGTGTCCACAGACTTCTTGAAATGAGTGTTTGACATTCATTGGGAGGAAGATTTTCTAATGGTTTGCCGTGATGTAAATTCTCTGTATACGAGCATAAGGCATGAAGATGGACTGAGATCAGTGAGGCATTTTCTGAGATCTAGGCCAATACGTTTTCACAAACATAATGAGATGCTGTTAGCCATGATCCAGTGGTGTCTTACAAGCAACATCTTTCTATTCAATAATGAAATCTTTCGACAGATGCAGGGAACAGTGATGGGCAACTGCTTTGCCCCCAGCTATGCCAATCTCCATATGGGCAGGTGGGAGGAGCAGGTGCTACGCAACACAGAACTACATGATTGGTCTCCACATATTGTTATGTGGACAAGGTATATTGATGACCTTTTTTTATTATGGAAAGGCAGCCAAGAGTCAGCGGAGGATTTTTTTAGGTAAATAACATCAATGATTTGAATCTTTCCTTTACCAGTCACATCAGTGACAGCTGTGTTGAATTTTGTAATGTTAGACTTGAAGTAGAAGATACACATCTCACATCAACTGTGTTCAGGAAGCAAACAGCCGGGAACACCACACTACATGCTTTGAGTGCTCACCCGATAGCACTCAAAAATAGTATACCATAAGGCCAACTCTTGAGGGCAAAACAAATCTGCAGTTCCCAGCAATCATCAAAAACAGAGGTTATTATGATCAGAAGATTGAGAGCAAGGGGATACAAAGAAACAACCTTAATTCGAATGAAGGTTGGAGTAGCTACACAGACCAGAGCAGAGCTACTATTCCAACAGCAGACACACAGACCACAGATTGACAGTGAATGTAGTTTTATCACTACCTACAATGAGCAGCACAACAAAGTAAGGCAGACTTTACAGAGGCATTGGCCCATTATTCAGCAAGGTCCAGTAGTAGAACAAGAAATCAGCTCCATACCCTTAGTCACTTACAGAAAGTTGTGATCCATCCAAGGTACCTTGGTAAAAAATTCAAGTGTGCTCCACAGCTGACTGGTTAAGACCTAAGAATGGCTTTAAAAAATGCAAAGCCTGTTCACAAGGAGAAAATATCGCGGAGCTCAAAACTGATACTGGAGAAAGAATTCAGATTAAACAAGCATTAAACTGCAAAACAGAATATGTGGTTTATATGCTTAAATGCCCCTGCCCTAAAAGATAGATTGGTAGCACTAAACTACAAGTACATAAGAGAATTCTACAACATTTATGGGCTACAAAGAATCAATCAATCAATCAATCATGTCACTTATAAAGCGCACTACATACCCGCGAGGGTCTCAAGGCGCTGGGGGAAGAGGGGGGTGGTGCTGCTACTGATCGAAGAGCCAGGTCTTGAGGAGTCTTCTGAAGGCCAGTAGGTCTTGGGTCTGTCGGAGGTTGGTGGGGAGGGTGTTCCAGGTCTTGGTGGCGAGGTGGGAGAAGGATCTGCCGCCGGCAGTCGTTTTCCGGATGCGGGGGACTGTGGCGAGGGCGAGGCTGGTCGAGCGGAGCTGGCGGGTGGGGGTGTAGAAGCTGAGTCGTCTGTTGAGGTAGGCTGGTCCGGAGTTGTGGAGTGCTTTGTGTGCGTGGGTGAGGAGCTTGAAGGTTATCCTCTTGTTGACAGGGAGCCAGTGCAGGTCTCTCAGGTGGGGTGTGATGTGGCTGCGTCGGGGGATGTCGAGGATAAGACGTGCAGAGGCGTTCTGGATGCGTTGCAGCCGTCTCAGGAGCTTAGCCGTCGGTCCTGCGTAGAGGGCGTTTCCGTAGTCCAGCCTGCTGGTGACGAGGGCCTGGGTGACTGTTTTTCTTGTTTCGGTGGGGATCCACTTGAAGATCCTGCGGAGCATTCGGAGGATGTTGAAGCAGGATGAGGAAACGGCGTTGACCTGCTTAGTCATGGAGAGGGTGGGGTCGAGGATGACCCCTAGGTTGCGTACGTGGTCGGTGGGTGGCGGGGCTGTTCCCAGTGATGTTGGCCACCAGGAGTCGTCCCAGGCTGAAGGGTTGGAACCAAGGATGAGGACCTCCGTCTTGTCCGAGTTCAGCTTCAGGCGGCTGGTCCTCATCCATTCGGCGACGGCCTTCATTCCTTCGTGGAGGTGGGCTTTGGCGGTGTGAGGGTCTTTGGTGAGGGAGAGGATCAGCTGGGTGTCGTCGGCGTAGGAGATGATGTTGAGGTTGTGCTGTCGGGCGAAGAATGGGAATGACACCTATCCAGTAGCATGCCACTTTAAGGAATGTCATAGAAGTGATTCAAACCTTTTGACCTACAGTGTGTTAGACCATGTAAAGAAATTCCCACGAGGAGGGGACAGAGAAAGAATATTGAGGCAAACTAAATGCAAATATATTCTAAGAATAGAGACAAAGGTGCCTGTAGGATTGAATACTGATGAAGAAATGTACACATATTTATGAATAATTAAGAACATGTACAGTCTCTGCCTCAGTGTTTTTATATGTTTTTATAACTTGTATTTTAATATTACAATGAATATGCGCTTCATCTTTCAGTTGAAACTTACACAGAATATAATATCCTTTTGTTTATTTGCAGGAATGCATGCCAAGGTGCACCTTGATATAAATGGGGACCATTTGGAACGCACAAGAGCTAAGATACTTTTTCCTAATAATTTGTCCAACATTTTTTAGACATACTTTTCTCAGTTGCCCATATGAACTGGATTGCATTAGGCCCAATGGGGCAAGATTAAGTTTTGCAGACATTGTGGATAGCATTTGTTTGAACTTTGTTTTGCTTAACAAATTAAGGTCAACCCTGCCCAATGGGGCATAATGTGTACTCAACCTTGATTTGATTGCGCACAACAGGTGGAAATGTGTTTTCTAAGTTGCCTTGAATTGTTCTTTATTTTGGTATTTCGCACCTGAAATGAATTATGATATATAATATACATTTTGAAGTGCTTATGCCCAATGGGGCACAACAAAGAAATCTAATTATGTTTTTCAAATTATTATGTATAGTGCAGAGATCAATAATACTGAACGTACAAGGATTTTTAGCTGTTCCAATAAGGCCGCCATGTAAAGTAAGGATGGTCAGTCCATTTTCAGTGTTTGTACTTAATGTGAAAAGGAAGTGCTAACTGTGCACAGGTGTAGGGAACAAGGCTCTCAAAGCCGAAACGCGTCTGACGTTGCAATGGTGATATGCCTCCCGAATAAACTTATCTTCCAGCACTACATGGAGTGCCGTTCTGTTGTTCAAGTAGCAGAAGTTTTTGAGTGTGAACACGCCCGGGTGCAGGCGTCTGACAAGCACCCCAACTTTTTGGCTGGACGCCACCTACATGCACGAACTGGAGTATATATATATTTCACAGTGGCAGTTGCCACTGCCAAGTTATAGTTAGGATTGTGGTATATTTCACAGTGGCACTTGCCACTGGCAAGTTATAGTTAGGATTGTGTTTCCATTGGAACTGCCTTTATTTTGTTGCTAATACCTTTGGCGCAGATTGACGAATCTCCATGAAACAGTTGAAATTAGGGTCTGGCTGCAGCCAAACCACCGCCACACATAGCCAAAGGCCATGCGCCGCGAGGTGGGCTTTATGTATGGTAACAAAATATTACTTTACGTTAAAAAAAACCTAGAAATTACTTTATCTTTAAAAAAAAACTCGAATATTTACTGGAAAAAAACAAAAGTTAAAGTAACCTTATAGTTATAGTAATAAGTTAAAGTAACGTTATAGTTAGGTAAAATCTTCAGTAACAACGTAATGTTTTAAACTACAAAAACCATAGAAATTCACGAGTTATAGTTATAGTTATCTCAAGTAACTATAACTTGTGCCCTAACTATAAGCCGCACCCCGGCTATGCACAGTTTTCTCATCAATAATTTCAATGCAAATTGTTCAGTGATATTATCAATTATGTCATAGAAGGTGTCATGAATGATGTAATATGTAGGGTAATTAGTAGTGAAAGGTGCAAGTTATAGATAATGCAAATAATTTGAATTAGTTTCATGTATTTAAATTATAATAGTATTTAGATATGAAATTGTTTTAATTTAATTGTATTTAGTTTAGTTTGTTTAAAATGTCTATCCCTGAAATCTAAAAATGACTTACTACCTCAATACACTATCCATCCCTGAATAGTAAAAAACCATTTCTACCTCTATACACTAATGATCTGTAAAATCTAAAAACTCCTTACTACCCCTTTTGAGTACTCATGCCTGAACCCTAATAATTCTTTACTACCTTTATGCGAACTTAAAAAAATGAAACCATAAATCTATTCATTACATTTTTATAATTAATGACGTTGTACTTATTATTTACTTTCAAGTTAATTCCTTTTATAAGTGACCTAACCTTATACAAATATATGCATTTTTCGGAATACATACATGCACACACAAATACACACACACACGCACACACAAGAGTGTGTGTATAGACACACACACATACACGCACACACACATACACATACATACACACACACGCACTCACATACACATATAATTGTAAGATTAAAGCAAACACAAATTTAAAACTTACTAATTTGCTTACCTGCGAAGTAAAAACTTGTGAAGTAAAAGACTGAAAACTTACCTGCTGATGTAAATGCTGCAATGTTTTGACTCCTGATGTAAAATATCAGAGCAAAGGTAGCATATCCATTGGCGTATTTTTGCACCATATACTGTGGCTTTACTGGCACATTAAATATTCTAGTTGAGGATTAGCCAAGTTTACCTCGTTTTAAAGGTTAGAGTACCTACACTGGGAGCTAGTCAGCAGTGTCCCAATGTGCAGAGTTAAATAACCAGCAATATATATCAGTAAAAAAATGGAGGTGACCATGCAAAAGAGGGACTTTCTCACAATCCTAAAACTGGCACAACAGATAAACAAAATCATCAATTCTTGTTCCTTTTTCAGTAAGGTCTAATGAAACTGATATTTTCAATTGGATTCAACTCATTTAAGTTTAAGAAGTTCTTAGACTTGCGTTTTCGAGTCATTTTTATAAAACAAATCTTTGTCCCAATTTTTTAATTTTTTTCTCTGCGCCTTCAAGATATGGAACTTTCCTAATTCTCCTAGCAGTGCAAATTGTTCATTCTCAGTATTTACACAGATATGAAAATTCTGCTTTTAGAATGATTTATCCATATTTCTTCCCCTTAAGTCACTTTGACCTCTGACCTCCAGTGTGCTTCTAAGGTTGCTCCACTGCTGTGGCTGTTACTTCTAGATTCTACCTTAACTTGGTAGAGGATTTCTGAAAGTAGATAGATGTTCAGCTACATCATTCATTTTCTATGTTTTATCAGTCTCTCACTGTAGCATTGAACCCTTTAATTGATTTCAGTGGTTTATTATGAATTCTATTGCACCAATAACTGATTCTCCTTTCACTGAAAGTTTAGACCACCAAGTTGTTCTTTTACCCTCCAGTTTGCATACCAAGTGACAAGTTTTGATTTGACGATGACCTTGTGGGCATCTAATTGAAACTTCAAATACATAACACTCCATGATCATCTGCCTGGCTTAGATAACTATAATTATTTTGAGGAGTAGAGAACTATGATTCTTTATCTTGCATCTGCCAACATTCCCCACTTACTGTAGTTGCATGAAATCTACACTTCCGCAGACCTCCTAATGTGTTTCTTGATCCATGGTTGGCACCCTTTGTATTCATAGAAGAACAACAACTTTATTTTCAGGACCTGAATGTTAGCAGGACGTCGACACTTATCCTCACTTGGTCTGCCCGTAGGAAAGTGTGTGTGTAAAGAAACTCCATAATTCCAATTGCATCCCCTAGCAAGAAGCTTTGATGAAGTGGCATGAGAGGCTATCTCTGTTGGTGTTTTATCTCACTCAGATGGACCTCACCTCTTCTGTGAGAAGCATTTTCCTCCAGTGCAGACCTCACATTAGTCTATTTGTAGGCTCACTTTGCCACTGCATATGGTACTAGGGGTCCCCATTTGCCTCAGGGCACACTCTTGGGTGTTTCACTCATTCACCCATCAGGGATACTTGCTGTGAGTCATCAGTCAGCAACACATTATCATTATGACATTAACAATTACAAGGATCCTCGTAATTCACAAAAAGTCTTAAGATTATAAGGCTTACCACTCCCCTCACGGATTTGCTCTCTTCAGGGGTGGTAATACTGGTTAGGACATCATAACAGGAGCCTGTGACCTCTTCTATTGTAACCATGATTGATGCGCTGGTTAATGTTTCCAAATAAGAAATACATTCGATTATTTTTCCTATGAAAGGTCACCTCAAGACAATCAACTTGACAGAAAATACTGCAAACCTCGCTTTTTTGTCAAACCGTCCTCAAAATTCCACTGTGACATCACAGGCACTGGTCTTAGTGGCTGGAATCATGTGATCAGCTGAGAGTGAAAAGACCACATTTACGACAATCACACGGTCATAGTGAGGCTGCTTCTTGTTATTATGCCTTCTAGATAAGCACTATAGAACATATTTATGAGAGCCCTGCATCACTTTTGCACCAGCAAAGTGGTACATGCGTGACACAGATCTCTCAATCCGATTTATAAAGTCACGTAAAGCAACCGTGCGAGGCTATGAGTGCCTTATAAATCATAAATCATGAGTAAGGCAACGCAGCGCAAAACGCTGTGTCGCCTTACTCTGCACCCAGGAGGTGTTCAATTCTCCCACGCAATAACCATGGAATTTGATACTGCCCCAGATATACAAAATCATGCAAACCTAGGGAAGTGCGAAATCCATACGCCTCAGGAGGTGAGGAGTAATGAGGAGAAATATGTCTATTTCTCCTCGTTTTTTCCTCTTTCTATGTGTGCTGCATTCTGCAACACACATAGAAAGAGGAAAATGCCTCTTAAGATTGTTTTTGTGCAGGAAGGCGCACTTTCCTTCACAAAAACAATCCGGCATGATGCAAATGTGCCTATGTTGGCGCAAGCCTACCAAAACGGCGTCAGCGCAGGGAGAAAGGACATTAATGCACCCTATTGCTTAAATATGGTGCATTCCTGCCCTTTCACTTTGGTGTAGGGCAGCATAGCAAGGTACCTTGCCAGTAGCGGCCGGTGTTTGCTAGGAGTGGCATTGAGGGAGGACATAGCGGTCATGAAGGAAGGGGGCAAAATATTGTAACTGAAGAAGAAATGTCTTGTAAGTGTTCCCATGTTTGGAATGGAGCAATGCTTTATGCAGTTGAACTTCTGAGCTGCAGATTTAAGCTTGCATCTGTATGTATGTGTGTGTGTGTGGGGGGGGTGTCTATGTGAGCGTGTTTGTGTGTGTGTCTATGTGAGCGTGTTTAATTGTCTGTGTGCATGTGTGCACGTGCTAGTGTGTTTTTGTGTGTTATGTTTCTAAAGAAAAAATTCCCCAGATCAGAGTACATTTGCTATAAAAAATGATTGAAATATTGAGGAAGGCGCAAAATCAGCAGTTTCAATAGCACATTCAGGTATATAAATTCTTGGAGCTCATACATCCCTGCTCAATATTAAAATCACAGTCCTAGCAGAGAATGCATAAAATAAAACAATAAAGGAAATAGCCCTGTGTAAACAATATAGCAGTTTGATGATTCGTATCGAGTATAATATTAAATTTCCCTGAAGTGTATTGCCTAAAGACTTTCACAGAGTTAATTACAAAGCACCACATGTAATCCTTTTGATCAGAGGAGAGTGAACGAATTTGTACAATAAGATTCTGTCTCAGGCTAAATCTGGAATTGGTGATTTAGGGGCACCACAATAGAGTCTGTTATATAAATCCCAATAACGTTAATTATTTAGGTCTTGGCACGCCCATTTCGGAATCTGGAGAATTTTATAAACACCTCCCAGGAGATTCATATATGGAAAGGTTATTTGTTACTAGCAATGTAATTTCATTATGAGTAGACAGACTACTCTGAATGAAATACATTCTTTCAAGGCCTTTTTCTGCACAGCAAAGAACCATTTTAAGGATTATTTTAAGTTATTATTCTTCGTGTATCATGTTCTGTTCCGACTCAATGCTATTTTCCTGCTGTCACTGAGCTACACTGGGTTCACAGACCATAAACATTTCTTTGCAAAGTGTTTCTAGTGCTCACTTCATTCAGGCTGTATCAACAGCTACGTTTGAGCTGCTGGCTGCAGGTGGGGCCCACAGGCATTCATTCTTGGGGACCTGCACCTGTTTTTCCTCAACAGTGTTTGATCCAGAGCTGGGGAGAGAAAAACACAAAAGGTGGACAGAAAAAGGAAGAGAAAGACAGTGACAAATGAGAAAGCGGGGATGAAAAAACACCTGCATGAGAGGAGTGGAGTGCCTGATGGTGGATTAAAGAGGTATGAGGGGGAATTAAGACAACACATTCTTGATATTCGGCAACCACACATTTGATAGCTCCAATCACGGGCTTCTGAGCAAAACATTGGACCTCGGCACTCAGGGGCCTATTTATGAAATTATCATGCAACGCAGCAATTCACCTTGCTGCAGTGTGTCATGGAGGAAGGGCAGGAATGCGCCCTACTTAACCATGTACGTGCATTTCCCAGCGCTGGCGCACAATCTGCTGCCTAGTGCCAACGCAGGCCATCTTGCACCATGGTGCAAGGGTGCCTGCATTGTAAGCAAGATTGTTTTTGCGCAGGAAGGAGCACCTTCCTGCACAAAAACTATCCCCTGAGACATTTTCCGCTTTCTATATGTGCTGCAGAAACCAGCACACATAGAAAGAGGAAGAAATGAGGAGAAGTAAAGGTATTCCTCCTTGTTACACCTCCCCTGGGGAGGTGTAGAATTTTGACGTATTCCCAGGCTTACCAGTGTTGCTAGATCTGGAAATGCACCAAAATCCATAGGTTGAGGCGTGGGAACACCCACACTTCACCAACGGAACTCCTCCATGGGGAAGAGCAACACAACGCAGTGATTTGCACTGCATTACTCGAGATTTATCAAGCCAGTCATACATCTAACTTAAGAGTTGAGCCGCTCTTGCGCCCTGTTGCGTGGCGCAAGGGTGACACAACTATTACATAAATATGTCCCTTATTCTTTACAAGTTAAGCACTGATAAAAGGGCCATACAATTCCATATTTCATAGTCTGCACTGTTAGTGAGGAAATATTAGTCTTGCATTTGGACAGACTGGCTCTGGTCCTAGTTGGATTCAGACCATGTCTTCTAAAAATCGTACTTAATTATTTCATTTATTTAGTTCACGTCATTGTACTTTACAAATAGCACCCACAGTGGCGCCTACATTGTTTCCCGGCTCATTTACAGCCATAGGGGCCGATTCCGATTCCGGCCGGAAATCTCTCCGACCGAGCCGGACCCGGAGAGAATTCCGACCGAATCGGACCCTAGCAGTCCGACCGGACGAGTACGATGCATTCGCATGCTATCGGACTCGATTCGGTCGGACTCCCATTGAAGTCAATGGGAGCCGGTCGTACAACGCGTACGCGGGCTCCCATTGACTCAATGGGTGCGAGGCGAACAAGGGCGCCCCTACAGCGGGTACGCGTCCATGCGCATCGCGGCGTACATGCACAGGTAGGGGGACCCATGGGTCCCCCTGTGTGCGACTCGCGCGCCTACGCGTACAGGGGGTCCGACGCGGACCCCCAAAGTCCGGCTCCGACAGCTCTTTCGAGCCGGACGGCTCGAGTCGGTCGGACTGCTCGCGGCGCGCATCGTACTTACCCGGCCGGGAAACGTCTCCATAGCGCGGTGCGAGTCGTGTCCGTGCGAGTCGCTCGGAGCGTGTTGAAGCCGCGTACGAGTCGGTCGGCGATTTCGCGGGAGCTTGCATCGTACTCGCTCGGCCGGACCCGCGTACGATTCGGTCGGGAAACAGGGCTCCGAATCGGATCCGGTAAATCCGAATCCGATTCGGAGCACTACCGGCCGAGATCGGAATCGGCCCCTTAGTATAGGAAATGCGGGGCAGGAAAAGATACAGACGGTAGGAAAATATGCAATAAAAGTGAAATAGTAGGGGACAGTCAGCATATCGGTGGGTTTTCAAACCTTTCTGACACTTTGAAAGATCTCACTGGAAGCACAAGAGTGTAATAAGAAAGTTTAAGGCAAGCAACACCACCTGCCATAACATTTACAAAAACAGTGTGGAGGTATAATCCTCTCTAGTTTCCCTATTTATGCATCTTGGTGGGTAGTAATAGCGCAATCCCTGAAATCGGAATTTCTGCGGCTCTTGCAGAACCCAACTTCGCCTCCATTAATCACTGCTGAGTCGAGAAACAAGCCGAAATACTCCTGAGCCAAGGCGTCCGTAAAACAAAATGGCGCTTGGTGTATTTTCGAGCCTGCACCCGGAGGTCGTATGATAGGAGCCACGATACCGCTGGAACCAGTTCTGACTATCTTAGGAGCCTCCGTTCCCTCCCCAAGGTACAGCACTGCCGATTTATCCCCCTGTAGGGGAATAATTGCCATCGCGGATGACCTGCCTGTCCGCAATCATCGGGAAATGACTGCCATCGCGGAAGCTGGCACATTCTTTTGAGTCTGCCGTGGCGGCCGCCACTCCTCATGATCAGCAGCGCGGACCCCCTCTGCTGAATGAAAATAACGATGGTAAGACGCGGAGAAGAAGTGAGTGCTCTGCGCAAGCGGATTGAATACGCGGCTGATAGCACCCGCCTGAGTCCTCGTGACCACGGCCAGCAGGGAATACAGACTGCCATTGCGAGCGGCCCCCCTGCAAGGAAGAGGTTAGCCTGTGGGACAAATGCATGTTTTATTGAATCGTAGGGGCTTGGGGGGCTACGATTCAGTGCGGACATCTAGATAAGCCCTTCCTGACTTCAACATGTCGCCCAAGATGAGACATGCCTGACCCTGACTCTGCGCCCGCCGTATAGAAGAGGAGCAACATGCATGAGTGAAGCTACTGCAAGATGGCAGCCAAGCTACATATCTTGCCATCCTCATCATCTCCACCCTCCCGTTTCTGGACTCAAGACTTTCAGTCACTTCATGATCTTCATTCTAACCCGGCGGAACCCGAACCACATGGCCGATTCCCAGTGGAGCTGCACCGACAGCTATAGGGGAGATTGGCTCCGGCGCACCGCTATGGCCATCACCTACCCAGCCGGATTTCAGACATATGTCTCGTCGTTTTTCCCCGCTACTGTTCTCCCCCCTGTGAACTTCCAGCCCTCTTGGTCTTTTTGGCCTTGACTTTTGTGTTCGCTAATAACTCCTGTCTTGACTTTGTAATCATTCTGTAATTTATGTGAAATTTTGTAACTTGCAACTCGCTTTTTCCTTATGTAAAGCGCTCTGATACCTTCGGGTCTAGCCAGCGCTATATAAAACTCATCAAATAAAATAAATAAAATAAAATAAATAGTAATAGGTTAATGGTTTTGAGAGCTATTTTGATGCATGGTCATTCAGCACTCGATGAATAAGTCAACAAGACACAGGGCCTAATTCTCCAAATCACATGGCCATAAACCTATGACTCAGTTTACGCGTGTAAGAATTCGACAAAAGGATACTTGGCAAACGTAAATGGCTTTACAACTGCATTATATTATGCCACATTTTTATTTAATTATGCAGTAGTAAGCCCTATGCAAGGAGTGAGGAGTTGGAGTACCAATGAATGTTTTGCCTTGGCTGTGAACGAACATTCACAATCTCCTCTCGTGCCCTTTCAAACCTTGGAGATTTACTTCAGCAAAAGTTGGGTTAACTCTGCTTCCAGGATGGGGAGGAAAACATCCCCCCCCCCTCCACTGTGGTGCAGGTGTAGGCGAAGGGGTTCTTGCAGGGGGGAAATATTTTCCCTGTGGCTAATTAAAGGGAACAAATTGCATCTAACAATATATTTCATTTCTCTAGTGCGGAGTTAAACCATGTGTATATAGCTCCCAATAAGGAATGTCACATGAAATTCCCAGTATTAGGTCAGGAAAGCTGCAGCTGTTGCAGCTTTCCAGGTGTACTCCTGGGAATGTTTGTGAATGCTCAAAAGTCATACATTTACAGCAGTGCATAGACATATGCCTAGGGTCAAAAATGTACTACTTTTCTTTCTGAATTGGGTCCACAGACTTTTGAACTCCAGTCTTTGCTTGACAGCAAGCAAATGACGTGCAATTAGATCCAGCATTGCACAGTCTATCTGTTTCAATCCCAAAATGAGATGATCCAAGCTATTGTGAGCCCACTCGTGCTTGTCCAAGGTTTTGGGGGGAGTCTCATGGGTATGCTGTCACATAAGTTAATATGTGATCAGACAACTGCAAGTGTCAGAAAGATCCAACAAGGAAGCAACAGAAGTGATAGGATCCTACAGAGAATGTGTGGGTGGTAAAATTGTGCTTATGTCAAACTTCATAACTACGATGAGGTATAAGTGCTTCTCGAAGGTCACTACCATGTTCAGCCATTAAGCATTGTATGCGAATGAGGGAACCCATTGAGGTAAGCCAGCCAAAAGATAGTAAGAGGGGAGCAGACGCCTCTGGAAGCAGGGCTCTGGAGTATTTATGGAGAGGCAATTCCAAGGATGGACATTCCTCAACAACACATTGTATGACCTGAGTGAGATCATTTACATCCTCAGAAAGCTTGTCTTGAACCTGAGCATATGGAATATTGAGCAGCTGAGTATTTTAGCAACTGAGGACCAGATGTACTAGCACTTTGTGCCAGGTTTGCATCACAAGTGTGACATAAACCTTGCTCAAAGTGCTCCATTGGGATTTTACTTTCCAACACAAATCCTGATTTGCTCTGAAAAGTAGCCCTAAAATGGCCTAAAGTACCGCTAGTTTGCACAACTGTGCTTTAGAGGGGATTTCCCTGGGTGGTACGTTGATATTCCCATGCAACCACCCGTTGGTTTTGACTCAGAGCCCTATCTACTAACATCGATAAGCAGGATTTTGCAGTATAAAATTGAACACCCTCCAAGAATGCGTATGTTTGGAGGAAAGGTTTATTTTCTCCAAACTTTCGAACTGTCCTTGTGTGCTGCACCGTACAGCACACTTAAAAAGCAGGGAAAGTGGTTAACTATGTCAAAGGGTAATGTATTGCCCTGGAAGGGTTACACATCTTTGCACTATGGTGCAAGGGAGTATGCATTGGCACAAGCCAGCCTAAAAGCCTCCCCATATCTTAGTAATTTTGGCACTGTTTAGCTCTCTTTCTTTCATGCAATGCAGCAACTTTGGTTGCTGAAATGTTTAGCACGAACTCTCTGTAAATTTGCCCCGGAGTATTTTTGAAGGTCAGAAATAAAAAATTAACCTATGTTCTTTTCTTTTGAAATGATTGACTTTTTGGCAACATTTTGAAAAATGTGGACAATTAAACAACTGGGAACTGTTAGTCAGGAAAAGCGCTCTAGGCTTAAATTGATATAATGTATAGACTGATGTAAGGTGTAAATTGGGCGAGAGCAATGAGTTTAAATTTCTAACAGGCACATGCATCAACCATTTTTGCAAGCGCAAACGGTGCGATTCGCAAAAATCGGCCGTTTGCGCCCGCAAAAGGGCATTTGCGATGCATCAACCTGTCAGCCCCTCGCAATTTAAGAAATCGCAAATTATTGAGATTTCTTAAATTGCGATTACATTAAGGAATTGCAAATTGCGATTCCTTAAATGCAATGCATGATGGAATTGCAAATTGCGATTTTGCTAATAGTGGGCGCAAATTACATTCAATTTGTACTTGATGGTAATTTGCAAAAACTCTGAAAAATGCACTAAAGTGCATTTTCCAAAGTTGTAGGTTACACACACACATGCCCTTGGGGCATGTGTGTGCGCAACATGTGTGCATGGATCAATTAGAGGGGTGCAACAGGGTGTCCTTTAGACACCCTTGCACCCTTGAAATTGCATGCGCAATTTGCGAGTACCTATTGTGCATGCAATCACCCATTCATTTCTATGGGCCTGTGGGCCTATAGGAATGAATGGGAAGGCATTCCTTAATTGTGACTCGCAATTTGCGAGTCGCAATTAAGGAATGTTTGGGAATCGCTAATTTTATAGCGATTCCTACATGCATAGGCTTTTGCAATTCCTTAATTGCGATTCCTTAATAATCGCAATTAAGGAATCGCAAAAGCCTACATTGATGCATGTACCTGTAAATATGCTAACACCTTCTACTACAACGTAATCATTATCTTCAGTCTGAACAGGGAATAAAGATAACCCTTCTTAACTGCACATTTTTCTCTTTTTTACTTTTACTTAAACTGGTGCTTTAAATTTAAGAGACTGTAATAGGTTTGTATATAGTGTACTGCACACACACATATGTATGATTGCTTTCCAAACAGAATAGGACTTAACTAAAAGGCTCAAGTTCTTAGAGCCCAAATATCCAACTGTAGCAGTTTTAAAGAGGATTGTGGAATTAGCTTCACACTTCAGACTGTACAGAGCGTTGCCAGTTCACCTTTACCACAGTAACCTCTTGAGCACGCCAGCGTTCTTTGGTTTTGTAATGTATGGCTGCCATCTATTGGTACAGGACAATAATTTCTCGTCTATAATTAAAGTGCGAAGGAAGGCAGGTATTAAGCTTTTGTGTTTGTAATACAGAAATGAGCATGTGACGTGACAGTTAGTCCTCATCCAAAAATGGAATGTTTGATTATCGGGCAGACTTTCATTTTCACCCAGTAAACATGCCCTGCATCGTAATGCATAACATTCACCCAGTTTATAGCTAACTGCAAAACGTGAAACTACTTTCTTCTTAAAGATATCTATAGGGAATTGTAGAGCCATGCAGAATGGCACAAAGGTAGGGATCAAAGTTTATTTTACTGAGGTTCTCCTAGTAACGTCACAGACAGTCAGATGAAAGCTCAAGGTGTTTGTGGTGTCACTAAGAGCATTGGACGATACCAGTTTATTGATGTTTACCTATTCACAACTGTAGGCTATTTATGGTCTCACCAGTAGCCCGCCATAATGATTCTAGGGGCCAGCTGCAGAGGTGGGTCCCTTTAAAAAATAAAACTTACTGGTACCTTTCCTCGTACTCCAAGATCTCTCACCTAATATATTGAAAATACAACTGTCAATCTGTCATTCTCCCCTACCTCCTTCATCGCTTCCCTCTTTCCCCTCTAAAAATGCTCGCATCTTAGAACCGAAAGCTGGAAAGAGCAATGTTGACAGCTACCAAAGGAAAAGTGTTTGTTATGTGTGCCCTACCAAGGAGATACGTCTACACTTATCACAAGTAGTGGCTGTGGTGTGTCTTGTAGTCATGTGTGGCCCATACTTAATACGTATGTGTGTATGCACGTATGTTTTGGTATTTTTAAATGCCAAACCTAGCAGGCTAGCAACGGAGCACTGTGCATGGGTCAACACCCATAAGGGAAGCATAGGGAACCTTAAATATGGCCTGCTCTATAAAATGAGGCCTCCACAATGGCTCCTGTGCCCTTCACTATCCTCGCACCCTGTTTCACTTGTAATCTAACAGGCACATGCATCAACCATTTTTGCGTGCGCAAACGGTGCGATTCGCAAAAATCGGCCGTTTGAGCCCGCAAAAAGGGCATCTGCGATGCATCAACCTGTCAGCCCCTCGCAATTTAAGAAATCGCAAATTATTGAGATTTCTTAAATTGCGATTGCATTTAAGGAATTACAAATTGCGATTCCTTAAATGCAATGCACGATGGAATCGCAAATTGCGATTTTGCTAATAGGGGGCGCAAATTACCATCAATTTGTACTTGATGGTAATTTGCAAAAACTCTGAAAAATGCACTAAAGTGCATTTTCCAAAGTTGTAGGTTACACACACACACATGCCCTTAGGGCATGTGTGTGCGCAACATGTGTGCATGGATCAATTACAGGGGCGCAACGGGGTGTCCTTTTGACACCTTTGCCCCCTTGAAATTTCATGCGCAATTTGCGAGTACCTATTGGTACTCGCAAATTGCGCATGCAATCTCGCATTCATTCCTATGGGCCTGTAGGCCTATAGGAATGAATGGGAAGGCATTCCTTAATTGCGACTCGCAATGTGCGAGTCGCAATTAAGGAATGTTTGGGAATCGCTAATTTTATAGCGATTCCTACATGCATAGGCTTTTGCAATTCCTTAATTGCGATTCCTTAATAATCGCAATTAAGGAATCGCAAAAGCCTACATTGATGCATGTACCTGTAAGACTTTCCAGCCCTTCTACTTGATTTCCTGATACCCAAATCCGACCTCCACCTGGCTTCCTGCGCATTCATGTATATGGAAAAATGTTCCTGCCATGGATGCAGCCTTCCTCACCTGCCTCTTGATTCACGCCTCACCATTCGCCTGCATCTGGAATCATATATGTCATCATTGCACCCTCCTCCACCTCGCTCTGTCATCTCTATTTCTCATTCCCTAAGTGCCATGCTCCCCCTGGCTATGAGAGAATAAGAGCAGCCACTGTCATCAGTGCTGGCTGTCATAATGAGCCAGACTGAGAACAACTCTAACCATGTGGACTTAAACACCCTATTGGAAGAATAAGGGAAAGGGTAGGAGGGGATAGTAACCCACCACCACCATTCATCCACTTTCCTTAGATCTAAGGAGACCTTGGTACTCGGAAAATATGGTTGAGATTGCAGATTAGCGTCAATGTCCATCATTCTATCACTTCCCACAAGTATCTGGAGAACCAGGGAGGCAAGGAAGAGAGTGGAAACAGCTGCCTCCCCATGGTGACAAGTAAAGACATGAAAAGGGTGAGTTTTTTGTTGCTGTGGCATCAGTGCCATTGATAACTGGTCCAGAATCCTATATTTATCCTAATGGCCTGAAGCCGTATATAAAAAATATCTTGTAGGGTTTCATATTTGCCACAATTTAACGAACAAGCTATCATTTTGAAAGAATGCAAAACTATCTAGACACAGTTACTGAAATACATTTGGTTCCATTAGAGTGTAAGTGTTCCAGAAATTCAGAAATGCTTCTACAATGATGTACAATTTGCCATACCACTATAGAAGCGTTTTTAAAACGTGAAAATATGCACTGTCGAGTAAAAAAAATATTTCAGAAATTTGGGGCCTTTAATGATGCATGGAGTCGTAATCAGTGAATTAATAATTATGCACTTGAAATGAGTTTACTGCACCACCTAGAAATGTAATTAGCACTGTAAAACGGTTATGCCACATTTTCGTATGAAACGACATTCATTTTATTATGGATTAAGTTTAGGGTGTTCTGTTCACCTTGCTCCTGCTCATTCCCCCTCCTAATGAGTGTCCCACTGCAAACCATCTCTCATCTTGTTTCTGCAGAGTAAATGACAATAATATGAGGTGAACTATTGTGTTAGGATGTGTGTTTTGCGAATGAAGCTTCCATCGTGTACCCAAAGTATACATATATATAGAAATTAAACATATTGAAGGACTTTGGCTGGAAGTTTTCACTGAAGATGTGCTGGTGTTAATTCTATGAGCCAATGTTGGGAAATGTTTAATTTTGTGTTGATCATCTCCGGAGAGCAGTTGCTGAGAGAGTAGGTGGAAGGTTTATTTCTCTTACCTTAAAAAATGGGTTAGTGCTAAATAATGATGTACTTTTAATTATTACATTGCTGTTTCTGATTTACCAATGCAACCCTAACTATGATCATAGCATGCTGAATTTGCAGAATCTAATAATAGAAATGGGATTTGTGCATAAAAGATCTTGGGTCTTGGAATTGGGGGGCACATTTTTGATTTTCTAGGGTCTCACATGCTCGCTTTCCTTTTTTTTTTTTAATAATCTTTATTGTTTTTCTTAAGACAAATACATACCTCCCGCTTCATCTCCCTCCCCCCTCCCTTTCTCAGATACATACAAAGAATTAAAAATCCTATAGGAACTTTCTATTTGTTGCACATTTCATTATTATCATGAAACAAATCTCAATTCTTTTATTACTAAATAATTCATAACAATTAATTCCCACAATCTGTTACTAATCCTTACCCCTCTATCCTCCTGACCGCATAGTATCTATATTCAGCTTATCCACTCACAGCCTGTCTTTGCATCCATTGAATAAGCGAATTCCATATAGCTAACCCTCGTTTACGTTTATTCCTTCCCTTCCTTTTATATATGGCTACCTCTAGACTGCATGTCGCCAGCAGTCTCGATCTCCATTGATGAAATACCGGTGGATTTGGGTCTAGCCAAGCTGAAGCGACACACATCCTTAGGACCGCCATTGATACAAAAATCAGCCCTTGCATATATTTTGGACGTTTTATACAGCCTACACCGAGAATTATTTCATCTATTGTAATTGTGACTCTAACTTTGAAAATCTCTGACAAAAAACACGATATATCATCAATCAACTTCATTAAAACTTCACATGTAGCAAAAATATGTACACTATCAGCTTCAAATAGATTACACCTAGGACATGACGTTCCTTTTCCCGTCCCCCATTTAGCTATTTTATTTGGGGTATAGTACAATGAAAAGAAGGTTTTATAGTACTGAGCTTGTAATTTTGTGGACATTATATGGGACTGAAATAGTTCATAAGAATGGAGAAGTATATCAGTAGGTACACCTAATTTAGTCTGCCATTTAGCTATACATTTGTCCATATCATCTGGATAATGTGTATTCATCTGTTCATATATAGCCCCTATCCTTATTGTTGTTTTTTTGGCCATATTCTCCATAGTTGGAATTACTTGAAATTTAATCCCACCTCCCCCTTTTTTACATAAAAATCCCTAACCTGTAAAAATTTAAAGAAATCCCTATGGCCTAATTTATAGTCCATCTGTAATTCCCTAAAAGACTTCAGCCCCACGGTGGTATAAAAGCATCCTAATTGTGTAATCCCTCCCTGTATCCATCTATCCATACAGGCATCCCTGAATATCTCTGGAAGATTATTATTTTTATGAATTGGGGTGTAATGAGATAACCGACCAATACTCATTAGTTTACGTATATTATTCCAGACCTTATGAATACCAAAAATAGTCTTGAACTTAACTTTTTTAAAGTAGCTATCGTTTAGGTGACGCCATAAGTATCCTTTGGTTTCTTCACCCAGTAAAAGTTCTTGTGGTGTTGGGATACTACTATTTATTCTATTATCGATCCTACTTGATAGTAATTTGTCACAAAATTTCAGTGTAGTAGCCCAATAGTACAATTTAAAATTAGGTAGCGCCAATCCCCCTCTATCCTTGGGTAGGGTGATAAATCTCATAGCCCGACGTGATCTCTTGTATCCCCATAAAAACCTGGAGAATATGTTATCTATAGATTTAAACAATTGTGGTGGAAATTCCAAACAAATAGATCTGAAAAAATATAAAAATCTAGGCAAAAAAGCATTTTAATCAGGTTGCATCTCCCCCCGATAGACAAATGTAGATTGTTTAACCTGATCATGTCTTTTTTGTACGAAGTATTAAGGGTTCGAGGTTGTTATTGACTAAGCTCTGTAGATTTGCCGTTATACTAACCCCCAAATAGATAGCTTTCTCCATTACCCGATCATCGCTCATCGTAATTTTACTATTGAGTATAATCTGTGTTTTGTCTTGATTCAGTTTGTACCCGGATGCTCTTCCAAACGCTTCGGCCTCCTCTTCTATGACTCTAATTGCATTGATAGGGTCACTAGTAACGAGAGCGATGTCATCCGCATATGCCAGTGTTTTAGTAGGCTGATCTCGTACCCATATTGGCGATATTAATATACTGTTTTCGAGTTTACAAATGAAAGGGTCTATATACATCGCAAATAAGAGGGGAGAGCACGGACACCCCTGCCTTGTCCCTCTACTGATAACTACCTTATCGGACACTGCTCCATTAACCATTATAACAGCTGCTGGATCAACATACAACATTTGTACTGCTTTGATAAATGGTTCCCCCAGACCACTTCTAGACATTATCGTCCAGAGATATTTCCAGGAGACCCTATCGAAGGCCTTCTCGGCATCTAATAATATGAGTGCCATAGGGTCCCCTGTAACATCTGTCCAGTCAAACAAAGAGATTACCCTTTGAACATGATCGGTTGTAGATCTCCCTGGTATGAATCCATGCTGACGTACCGATACAATTTTATGTATAATTGGTGCCATACGGGTCGCTAATAATTTAGAGTAGATTTTTGAATCTCCATTTATCAGGGTAATAGGACGATATGACCCAAGTTCTGTAGGATCTTTGTGTTTTTTTAAAAATACTACGATCTTAGCTAATGACCATGATCCTGGCGGTCGTCCCCCTGAAAAATATGTGTGAATAGATCACACAATATTGTTTTTAACTGTGTAGAAAATTTAACATAAAACTCTGAGGGAATCCCATCCATACCCGCCGCTTTGCCTGTAGCTAAACTATTTATAGAAAGAAGAATTTCCCCCCACTGTGGTATATCATTCAATATTTCCTGATCCTCTACCCCCAGTCTTAGGGGTGGATTCTGATCCATATATTCTTCAATTACACCCTGTTGTGTACTTGATTCCCCATATAGTTTTTGATAAAATTGTTGAAACGCAGTTCTTATTTCATTAAGGTCGGTCTTTAGCCCATATACTGGATCTCTAATTGCCCTTATTAAATTGGCTGTGTTTTGTTCTCTGGCACGCACTGCTAACTGATGTCCTACCTGTTCACTAAGTTCATAAAAATTTTCCTTGTGCATTGTTGCTTTAGCTATTGCTTTTTCCGTTAGGATATTAATAATGTCATTTTTAGCTATCGCAATACCCCTCAATTCATTCTCAACTTCCCGTCCCTCTCGTGCAGCCATTATCAATACTTCCTCGGCAATCTTTAATTTTTCTTGTAGAACAGTCATTTTTTGTTTGGCTTTTTTATTGGCATTTAGTGAAAATCGCAACGTCTCCCCTCTGATCCCAGCCTTTAGGGTATCCCACACTATGTCTATTGATGCACTATTTACATTATCTTCCAGAAACCCCGGTATCCAAGTCGTCATGTGTCTACAATATTCCTCATTTACCAATAGATCCCTTTGAAATGTCCAAGTTTTCACATTGGGATTTATTTCTCCATGTTCTATATTTACAACAAGAGGGTTGTGATCAGATAAAACTCTTGGTAATTTCTCTATTGTGCAATTAGAGATTAACGTGTTAGAAACCAAAACATAATCCAATCTAGCATGTCTAGCATGTGGATGGGAATAATAGGTAAACCCAGGATCACCTGTATGTTCTATTTGCCAGCAATCAATCAAGCCATGTCTCTCACATAGATTTTTAAAAGCTTGAAACATTCTTGGCTTCCTGCCCCGGTATTGAAACCCTGGATCCACTGACCAGTCGCGTGGGAGGTTTAGGTTAAAATCGCCACAAATTATTACTGGGAGAGGCCAGTGAGCGAGCTCATTAGAAATATATTCCAACACCTCCGGGTCATCACAAATATTGCCATATATTGTACATAGGGTCATTTGTCTGCCATCACTATGTCGACATTCTGTAATTGACCAACGTCCATATTTATCAGATGCTGATCGGGTAAATTGCGTCTCTCCCCTTTCGCAAGTATTGCCACCCCCTCATCCTTACTCCTTGTGTTGAGGCCGTAATCATTCTGTACCCTAATGTATTAAGCAAATGCCTTTGTGATCCCTCAATGTGTGTCTCCTGTATACAAATAATATTTGCTCCTATTGATTGCAATCCGATAGCTACTCTCTGTCTTTTTTTAATGTCATTAAGGCCACAAATATTGACGGTAAGAATTTTTAACCTAACCATATTGTTTCTTATCCATCCTAACACACAATATAAACCTTTCTGTTTTTTCTTTAATTATACAATTTGTATTCTTATTTCTCATATCACTATCTATATCTCTTTTAGATCGGTTCCTATTTACATCATTTCTACTCATCCCTGATCTGAGAATCCCCCCTTCCCCCCCACCCTCCCCCACCCCCCACCCTCCACCAATTATTAGGCAGCCAGGCTCAGGCATGAGCCTGTGTGAGGACATCAGAAGTTATCCACCTTTCTAACCGCTCTCATACAGTTACCCTTACAGTACATCATACCTATGTCACATATATTATATTATTATTTTTTTCCCCCTCCTCTTTTTTTTTTTTTTCCCCTTTCCCTAGAGGATGAAAACCAACTTTTCATTTTTTAGATCCACCAGATTCCAACACAATATCATCCAACATTTTCTGGGCTTGAATTTCTGAAGTGAAATTAAAATTTTGCCCCTTATAAACCACTTTGAGTCTAGCCGGATTTTGCAGAAATACTAGTGCACCCGCTTTTTGAAATGGTGTCATTAATTGTCTAAGTCGCCATCTACGCTCCACTGTTGCATGAGCAAAATCTGGTTTTGCAAAGTAAGCAAACCCCTCGCACTGCTTCCTGGCGTTGGGTCGAGCTAAATCGTACACCGCCTGTCTTAGTATGAAATTACCGAAGAAAACCAGAATAGCTCGAGGTAATGACTTTGATTCGGTGGCATGTTTAGCTTGAGAGAATGGGAATCGGTGAGCCCTCTGCACTTCTTTGTCCCAGTCCCAAGATGATAATTCAGGCAGTGATTCTTTGAGCATCTTCACCACAAATTTCCTCGTATCATTTCCTTCGAGATTCTCCGGGACTCCAAGCAGCCGCAGGTTATTCCGGCGTTGCCGATTTTCGTAATCCTCCAGCTTCCACATCACGTCTTTTATGGTTTTGTCCTGAGAGGTAGCCTGTACCTGGAGGTTTTCGACTGACTTCTCCAATACTTCCGTCCGCGACTCCACCGTACTCATTCGTTCTGCAATGTCCGAGCAGATTTTCCCGACTTTTCGTACAGACCCTTGCAATTTTTTTGTGGCCTGTCTTGCTTGTCGGTTATCTGCCTTAACCTCGTCTTGAAAAGATCTCAGGGATTGTAAAATAAGAGCAAGTGACGGGTCAAGGGAAGTATCCTTCTTGTTTTGCTCTGGCTCGCCTCCTATAGCTCCTAAGGGTTCTTTATCTACCTCTAGAGTCTCCTGAGACATCATTGATGAGGCTGAATAGTCCCATCTCAACTCGTCACTTCTCTCCTGATCTTTAGAGGTATTCCGACGCATCCTCGAGACTCTCTTGAGTCTCTTTTTAGCAGTTGTTGGTTTTTCCACTGAGCTACTATTTTCTGAATGCGAGAAATCACCATCTTCCCCACTATCAACAGTACTAATGTCTGATTGCTCGGACTCATCGGTAAGGGAGAAAAACTTTTCCCCAGTTACATCTAATGTTAGTGCGCATTGTTCAATAAGCCCTCGCACTACTACCGGCTGGGGAGGTAATAAATTACCATGAGGGTCTGAAACATCTGGGAGTGTGTCTTTATCGACAAGATTACTAAGTTGAATTGGCTCTTGCTCAATTGATAAGTGCTTCGTTATCTCATCTTGATAATTAGCCCCTTCCTCCGCTTGTAATCCCTCTGTCAACCGTATCTTTCCCACCAATGACAGATTCAACCCAGGTTGTTCAATGTCATTTGGTATTTGCTCAGACTCCTCAGTTTGCTCATTTCCCAAACCTGGGCTCTCTATGGGTATTTTTTCCCCCTGTGACCTACATCTTTCAAGTCACTCTTGGGTAAAAATAAGCTGGTAATAGCCGGTTGAGTTTTCGCTATTTCGCCGGGGGGTTTATTTTTCCGACCTGTTGCCTTGACTGTAAAGTCATATTTCTTTTTTCTCCAGATACAGGCATTACCTTGTTTTGTTTATCCATTCGAGAAAGGCGATCACCTCTCTGTGTATCCATTTTTACCTCCAACCCATTTGATCGCTCCGTGGCAGCCACCGTTCCTCGCTTTCCTCTGACTCGCGTTGCCATTGACACTGGCAACTCTTCCGGAGACGCGCTGGGTTTCCACGGAGACCACGTTGCAGCGTATGCGCGCCCGCCTCCAGCGACCGCCGTCAGTAACAGCCGCGCCAGACGCTCCCAGCTCCGGAGCTCCCGCCAGGCGTTCCCGCTACACGAGCCACGTCCGCCACAGATCGCCGCCGCCTCTACACACCCCAGGGCATCGTGAGTCCTGCCACCACATACGGTTCCTCGCATGCCGCGCCTGTCGTGGGTTGATTTCGGGAGTATATGTGAAGCCCAGGTAAGAGAGCGGTTTCACAGGCTTCTTACTCCGACGCCATCTTGCCTTCCCACCCACATGCTCGCTTTCCATATTTTTTGTATGAGAGGACTAATCTTAATGCTGCTGCTGGGTTAATTATGACATTTTGTCCATTTATTTTAGTTTCTTAAATTTTTGGGGATGTTGTTGATACTCCTTATGAGTTAAACTTTTATGGGTTTTACTTAGACTTGTTAATTAGGGTGATGTTGTATGATTCTGTATTTCTGTATTTGAGCCTTCATGGCATTATCATTATTTTTCTCTGTACCACATTTACTACATTTTCTGCAATAATTCTATTTTGACCTTATTTTTAATCTTGAACTCAGTTATTAGTGTTTACTCATTTAACCTGTTTTATCTGCAAAACTGTACGTGTTTTCATGAGGAGTGTAGTCTCTAACTGCTAGATCTACTGGAGACTTCAGAGCCACATTATTTAGGGAAGAATTAGGGTGTTCAAAATATTGGGGTTTGGATGAATATTAGGTTTTGGTTTCCACACCATCCTCCAGTTATTAGACATAAACATTTACACTAGCCATCCAAACCATAACTCACACACGTCTGTTATGCTCATGACCTCACCCTTGATGTAACAGATGCAATTACAAACATCAGAAATCATCTTAGATGTCAAAATACATAACCCACTGCGATTGAGTGTATTAGTATTATTGATTGGTTTGGGTATCTGTTGCTATTTAATGATGTTGTGCTTTTAGGTGTTGTTGCCTATTATTATGAATAGTGTGAGGAGATAAGCACTTATGGTTTGCTTGATTGTTTTGTAAGTTTTGGATTGAAGAGCAAACCACAATTGGCGATTTTCAGTGGATTTTGAGTTTTAATCATAACCATTACTGTACTTTACCAGTAGTCTTTTAAGTGAAATTAAGTTTTTTTTTAAAACATATCTTAAGGTGTTATCACTGTTTGCCTGCTTTACATCGCAGCCAGAAATTTGGGAGCCTTATATCATAGGTATTATTTTGATTGTCACTAAATAGCTACTAAGTATTTCTCGATGCACTGCTCATTAAAAAATATTTATTCCTACTTTGTGCCTGCCTCACGGAGGCACATTTTTAGAATAAATCCCTCAATATACATTTTAGTAGAAAGGGCTTTGTATCACAAACCATGGTTTATATGATGGAAACACCCATGAGGAGTTGGCCTAACTGCTAGGGCGGTCGACCTAGAATCTGGGGAACTGGGTTCGAGTCTCGGCAACGACGCTGAACATCCTGTGATTCTGGGCAAATCACTTAATCTCCCCGTGCCTAACAAAAATGAATATGTCCTCATGTAACGCAACTGGTGCTCTTGTAAAGCGCTCTGATCCCTGATACCTTCGGGTCAAGTTCGCACTGTATAAAACTACAAAAAAAAAAAACACCCAATGGACACGCCTTTGACGCAAAACAGTACAAACTAGCACAAAGCAATACTTTAAGTTACTTTTAGGCAGCTCTCCAGCACAAATAAGGTTTCACGCTTGAAATTAAATAACAAATAAACACTTTGCACCAATTTATGTCTATTTTAGTGAGTTTACACAGGTGCAAAGTGTTGATAAATCTTGTCCACCATTTCTTGTTGAAATTTGCAAATTATGTGCGAAAAGTTTTAGGAATTTAGGACGTGTGGATAATCTATAATTATGTGGTATACACCAGAGCTACAGGATAGCATAATTTTACTGGTCCGGGCCATTGTCCACTAGCCACAAAAGCTTGCTCATTTTGATTACTGCCTATTGATAGCTGGGTGTTCAATCTTAGTATGGACTCAAAAGTATTGCTGGGTGAACAATATCATTAACATTATTATGTAAGGAAATAGATTTCTATTTTAAAAAATTCATTTTTTTCACAAATTCAAACTGGTTCATATTGAATTAAAAAAGGTATGCTGAAATAATTATTGTCGGGTTGTACATTCAAAGAATAAATCTGGGGATCCAAAAATTAAACATTTCCCCAATGAGGTTAGATGTGGAGTTAGAAAATTAAATATCAACAACCCAAAATTCAATAGTTCCCCACTGAGGATGGGATTAGGATTAGAATAGTAAACATCAACTCCCAAAAAGCATACTCTTTCACCAGTGAGGGTAGCTTTAGAGTTCTAATAGTATAGGTCAACTCTCCAAATTAAAACATTTCCCTGATGAGGGGGCCTTATTTCGGTATCATGCAGATTCGTTTAACAGCACCAAAGTCATTAAATAAACAAAAAATAGAAGCTGAGACCTAACTGTAACTACACTGATGCTGTCGCTCCATTGTAATTTATTAAACAATGGCAGTCCCCATTATGCAGTTATAGTTACGTAAAAGTTTCCATGTGAAAGGTATTTTTTGTTTTGCTAAAAACGTTGCCGCCATTTGACAAATCTGCACAAAAGTGCAATTTTATTTGTTAATTCAAATTGGAAACTTTGATCTCCCATACAGAAAAAATAGCTGAACGTAATGACACCAAATTTGCCAAAAAGTTAGAACTGTACTTACAGAGCATGCTTTTTGAGATGTATTGTAAATCCATTCAATATTTGTTTTTTAATTAGCAAATAAGCGGAGGCTCAGGTTAGTCATGAAGGAGTTAACCCTCAGAAAAAGTATATATTTGGACGGTTGGTCCCATGGGAGTCCTGCTGTACCAAAAATGAAAAAATATGCCATTCCTATTGGCAGAGGAAGCTTTTTCTCTCATAAGTCATTTCAGTAATTGGGTATCAGTGCTGGTACAGTAATGCCAAATGATTTGATTGGATGCCGCAACTCTAAAGTTTTGTCACAGGCATTGGCTTTAATCCACAATCTACTTTGAAACATGCCTCTGCAACCCACATCAGATTCATTCAGCTTTTACCTTGTTTAAATGGAGTACTGCTTGCACCCCACATTTTACTTGTTTGTAAATGGTGCACCATGTAACCATATAACTTTCAATGTGTACAACCACACTGGCCTCCAGTGCTTAAGCTATTTCCATTCTATGCACCCACACATGTATACACAGTGACTATGGGCCTTAACTTTCTTTTTTTCAAATTATGTATGGGTTTACAGAGTAATGTGCACAGTATGGATGAGGCAATTTGAGATGTCAAGAGTGATGTCATCAATTTTGTTATTTCAGATGTCAGCAGTGATGCCAACCATGATGTCATTTAACATGTCATGAGTGATGTAATATGTGAGGTCATAAGCAGCAAATTATTTGCGGGAAAGTGATAGTTCATTGAATTATAACTGGTGAATTTCAGGGGTTTTTCATTGTTTTAAATAATATTGCTTATATTACTTCAACATCTAACTATATCGTCACTTTAACTTCTTTTTGCAGCACTTCAAAATTGTGTTGCCCCCCCCCTTTAACTTTGATGGATTGGCACAAAACTTGACTTATCAATCAAAAAGCAAACCTTCTAAGCTTCTGTAGGAAAGTTCCTCTTTTGACATGGTTAGCCCCCACTTTTTGCCTGATGCCTGATGTGATTTCGAACTGTAAGTGCACTGGGTTCCTGCTAACCAGATTCCCAGTGATAGATCTCTTTCCCAAATAGTACCACAATTGGCACAATCTCAGTTATCCCTGTAAGACCCTAGTAAGTGGCATCCTTGGTACCTATGGCGTGGGTACTTAAAAGAGTCCTCTGGGACCGCAGCACTGGTTGGCCACCCCAGGGACCCCTCTCAAAGACTATGCATACTGCCATAGCAGGCTGCGTGTCTTGGTGCAGAGAAATTCAAAGAGTCGACATGTCACACAGCACTGTGTGCCATGCCTCCCATACACTAAATAAGGAATAGGTAAGTCGACCCTACTGCAGGCCTTTAGCCCTAAGGAAGGGTGCACTATATCCTCTGAGTGGGCATGTCAGAAAGAGCAGATATGCCCCTACAATGTCCTGTCTATTGTGAGAGGTTGTAAGTGCACAGGGAAGCCAAAAAGAGTACAGGGGCTAGATACTTGTCAAAACGAGTTTCCTAGTTACATGATGGCTTCACTGATTTCTAAGGTGTTTGGTACCAACCATCTTGTCTTAATAAACCCTCACCGATGCCAGTGTTGGATTTATTAGTAAATTCACACAGGAGACACTTTTAGAGGGTCCCCTGAAAACCTACCAAGCACTGGTGTGGGCTCTGACTTATTTTTGCCAGTCTGCCACCACCAGACATGTGTCTGACCTCATGGGGTGGGAGCCAGCGCACTCAGAGAACAGAGATAAAGCCTGCTCTGTGCAGAGGTGCTTCTCAACTCCTCCAGGACAGGATGGCTTTCTTGGGCAGGAAACTTCAAAGACGATGCTGCCTTTGAAATCCAACCCATGAACCTCTTGATAGCGGTGGAGGCCAAGCCGCTTTCCTGCTCCACTTTTGGTGGGAGGAAAGACAGGAAAATTAGTTAGATTAGGACGAGGATCCCCACTGAGCCTACACCAATCCTAGAGTGGACCGGCAAGGTGAACCCCTCTCCTGAAATTCCACCATCTTGGGATGGTGGAGAAACAACCTATCAGGGCTAGGTTAGTTTCCCTTCCCTTCCCACAGGAACTGGTCACTGGAGGGTGTAGACACCCTCAAGGTAGGTACATTGGCTACTACCAGTCTCCCCTTGCAACACCCCTAAATTCAATATTTATTTTGCACTCCAAGACCTGCACATGAGATTCGACAGACAAAAGAAAACCAGGAAAAAGAAGCCAGCTGCCTGAGAACTGAAGCCTTGCTGCAGAAGAAAAAGGCACCAAAGCCTGCCTGCAGTCTCAAGGACTCGACAATCATTGCCTGCTGTATCATCCTGAACTTGAAAGGACTCCAAGAACTCCGGAGCACCTCCAGCCTTCGAGAAATTGCCAAGGAGGGAAGGTATCGATCTCGTGAAGTCCGGTTTGTCGACTTGCTGCTTCCCGATGACCATGATGTGGCACTGAAGCAAGAAAAAGTGCAATAGCTCTGGAGGGTCAGATCTGTATCCTCACCAAGTTTGGAGACACCAGGACCTACCGGAGCTGCAACGTACCAGTACCCAGGTCACTAGACCCCCCATGTCAAACACCGGGCTCCCCAAGTACCAGAAGCAAACACCCATTGAGGGACATTGAGACACCTGAGACCCACTTCTTGAGTGGACCAGCTGTCCCAAGATCACCTTTCCAAGTTGCCTGCTCCTGACCGCAAGGACCTCAAGACACATGACGCCCAGCTGACCTGTGGGCTCTGCACCCGGCCCACCGGCCCCGGCACCAACTAACCAGCTGTGATCCTGTGGTCCCCAAGCCCTTGTGACCTCCTCCCTCAAAGGGGCCCCATCAGGCTTACCTGAAAGTCTTCTTGTGCAGTGTACTTTCGAGTGGCCCCTTACATCTTGCGCACCAGCTTCCATGACCCTCAGCACTCTGCTCCCAGCCGATCCGGGATGCTCCTGAACTTCTCCTGCTGGAACTATGGACCTGGTCTGCAATGAGAAGGTGAACTTCATGAAAGCATTGCCTGAATTTAAATGCATTTTTCTACTCTTTCCCCATTGTTTTCAATGGTGTGTAATTGTGCACAAAAGTGATATATTTTCCGAACTTTGAAAAATCGTAACGCTGAAAGTACTTACATTAAAAGTGTTTTCCTGGTCTTAAAAATTGCATAAAATCGATCTTATTTTTATAAATTGGTCTTGGATTTATTCTTGAGTGTGTGTATCATTTATTACCTCTGTGAGTACTACAAATGCTTAGCACTACCCTCTTATAAGCCAAACTGCTCGCCCACACTACCACAAAAAGAACATTAGTATTATCTGATTTTACCTCTGTACACCAATTGGGGATCCACTGAACTCTCTACACAGTATACTTCGTTTTAGTACACTATACAGAGAGCCAGCTTCCTACAGATTCTGCCAATCTCTGTGCAGATTCATCACGTAGTACCAATGTTATCAGCAAATAAATATATTTTTGCCGGTATTCAGACAGAACACCGAGTTGGAAATGTCGACTTACACAAATATTGAGTTGGAAATATCGTGACACAGAAATATCGACAGCAAGAATATCGTGGCCAAGAATATCGCATTTAAGGTAAGAAATATCATATTTTTAAATATAGAAGTCTTTAATATAGTTTGCAAAAATATAGTTGGTTAAAATATTGATTTCTTAATTAGTGTTGTGTTTAAGTTTATATTCTAAATGTATGTGATGTATGTTTTTTTGCATAAGTGTTGTTTATGTTTTTTAATATGTGTGTTACATTTTTAGTAGTTATCAATTTTATTTTAATTAAATTTAGTTTTTTTAGTTCCTTAGTGGGTTGTGGGTTTATAGGGGAATAGGGTGGGAAGTAATTTAGGGGTCGATTACGATGTCGGGCGGATCGCCACCCCCCCCATGGCGGTGGCGATCCGCCCGCCATAATCGCCCGTCCGCCAACAAATTGCCCCCGCCATATTACCATGGCGGAGGGGAGCCCGGCAGACGGTAAGACCGTCCGCATGTTTTCTGCCCGGCCGAACAGTCGACCGGGCGGAAAAGGGTTTAATATGGTGGCGGTGTCTGCAAGACACCGCCATCCATATTATGATGCCGGCGGAGATGAGCCTTTCCATGGTGGCGTCGCCGCCATGGAAAGGTTCGCGGTCTTTGCTGTTGGGGGCCCGTTGCGGGCCCCCAGGGTGTTGTGGGGGTGGGGGCTGCACATGGGGGGTACCTATGGTACCCCCCTGCATCTGCATGCACAAGGTGGCAGGCACCGCGCGGTGCCTGTCACGTTGTGCATGCAGATGCACAACATGCATTTCCAGCACTGTGGCGGGCGGGGTTTTGAGCACCGCCCGCCACAATGCTGGAAATGGGGGATGCCACCGCCACCGTGGCGGTGGCATCCTAATCACATGTGCGGGACCGCCGCACACATAGCGGGCGGTCCCATTTACCGGGCGATGGCGGGCGGACAAAGTCCGCCCGCCATCATAATCGGCCCCTTAGTTATGATAAATTAATGATTATTTTTATTTGTTAATATTTATTTAATTGAGATTTTATAGTGTTAATTGTGGGAAGTAATTTATTTGTAATTAATTACTAATTGGTTGTTGTTGATATTAATTAATTGATAATTAATTATAGTAATTGTGTAAATCTTTTAAGGTGCGGGTTGTGGGGTTTATAGGCGTAAAGGGTGGGAAGGGTGGAAGTAATTTATGTTTAATTAATTAATAATTAGTTCTTAATTAATATTGATTAATTAATTGAAAATTAAATATGGAAATTGTGTAATTAATTATAGGTGTGGGTTGTGGGGTTTATAGGGGTAAAGGGTGGGAAGTAATTTATGTTTAATTGATTAATAATTAGTTGATCATTAATATTAATTAATTAATTGATATTTATTTAGGGTAATTGTTTATATTTTTTGTGTGTGGGTTTGACTTTTATGGGGTAAAGGGTGGGGAGTAAATTAATTGTACTTAGTTTATAATTAGATGTTAAATACTATTAGTTTTTTAATTGAAAATAAGTTTTAATTGTGTAATTAATTTTTTTACAGTTTTATTTTACTGTGGTTTGTGGGGATTATAGGGGTAGAATGTGGGAAGTTTATTCATTTTTATGAGTTTTTATTTGTTTTTTATAAATAGTATTTCTTTAATTGGTAATTAATTATGTTAATTATGTAAGTATATTTTTTTAAATGTAGATGTGGGTTGTGAATTGTGTGGTGTTATAGGATAGGAAATAAAAAAAGTAAATTTATGTAATAATTAATGTTTTTGTTTCTAAATAATTTCTAATTAAAAATATGTATTTGTTTGAATATCATATATATTTTTAATATAATATTTGTAGGTGTTTGTAATAAGCATTTAAGATTATAATATGGTGTTTTAAAATTTGTAATATTACATATATTTGTTTTATAATTTTTAACTTATTTATATGTATATATATATATATATATATATATATATATATATATATATATATATATATATCTACTGGCGGTCGCCAGTAGATAGTTATAGTTACAACCTATTATCCATAGGAAATCCGCGACATTCTATTTGAAATAACTCTCTTGCCGGTTGACGTATCTTCGCGAAATTTTCAAACTTCGTGGGGCGCTCCGGTCCGCTCCTACCCTGAAAGTCTCGGGTGATACGTCAAGCGGGGGCCGAGAAAAAGGGGGTCCCAAAACGCGTTTTCCCCATGCATTTTCCCATAGGAAACTTTAGACACGGCTACAGCCCGAACTGCTGAACGGAATTACACCAAATTTGGCAAAGAGGTAGTTCTTGGTTCAGAAAGAACCCTTTTTGTTAAATGGTGTAAATCCGTTCAGTAGTTGCTGAGAAAATCAAAAAGTAAAAGTACATATATATCTATGGGCACGGAGGATTCGCGCACCCTGAGCGCACCCTGCGCGCACCGTCCGGATCACGAGCTGCATGTTAATTGGCTGTCAGCTGGCTGTCAACATTCCGATTCAGGAAATGTTGGCAGCCATTTTGTCCCTCGGTAGAACCGAGGGACAGAAACAAGTGCGCAAAGCGCACAAAGGGGGAGGGTAGAAACACCCTGACCCCCTAGGTTTGCTCAGGGGTCCCACAAGGACCCCTGGGCAAAAAAAAAAATTTTTTTTTAAATCGGCAGGATGCGCTCAGGGTGCGCGAATCCTGCCGAGAAAAATCGAAGCGCGGTCTCCCGCGCTTCGATAGCACTGGCTCCCGGGTGGCCCAAGTCCCGGGGGCATGGTGGGGGGATAATTTAATGTGTGGGGTGCCTCAAGGGCCCCCAAGCCCCGGGGACCGCCACCCCCCGGGGCTTTTTAAAAAATGGTGCGGGAGGGCTCTGAGCCCTCCCGCAGCCCCGGAGACCACCACCTCCCCGGGGCTTTTTTAAAAAAATTATTAAACCTGTGTGGGGGGCTCCAGCCCCCACACGCCCCGAGACCACCACCTCCCGGGGCACTAAACATTTTAATATGGGGGTCCGTTACGGACCCCAGAGCCCCGGGGACCACCACCTCCCCGGGGCTGTGTACTGAATGGGAGGGGGACCGCGCGGCCCCCCTCCTGGAGCCCTTGATGGGCCTGGGGACCACCACCCCCCAGGGCCGGCTCCTGCAGTGTCCCGGGGTGCCTACCCCCGGGACACTGCTGTTTGCAATGACAGGCCGGGAGCCTCGCGGCTCCCGTCCTGTCATTGCAAACTTGCTTTGGATATTGGAAGAGAGAGCAGGAAACCTGCTCTCTCTTCCAATATCCAAAGCCGATAGCTTTACACATGGGGAGCAGCATGTTAGCTGCTCCCCATGTGTAAAGCAATGCCGGCACCCTAGGGACGCGGGGAGCCGGCGGGACTGTGGGGGGATTGGGGACCCCCCACAGTCCCCAATGAGAGGCCAGGCCCCGGGGGATGGGGTCCCCGGGGCAAGTAGTGACCCGGGAGGGGGGCCACGCGGCCCCCTCCCCAAAAAAATAAATAAATAAAAAATAAAAAAACGGAATGGCCGGCCCCGGGGATGGGGTCCCCGGGGCCTTAAATGGCCAGAGGAGGGGGGCCACGCAGCCCCCTCCAAAGAATATAAATAAAAACGAGGCCATGCCCCGGGGGATGGGGTCCCCGGGGCCAATACAGGCCCAGGGAAGGGGGGCCACGTGGCCCCCTTCCCGTTTTTTAAAAATTACAAATTAAAAAAAGGGGTAAGGCCCTGGGGGATGGGGTCCCCAGGGCATAAAAACAGGAAAAAGGAAGGGGGGCACACAGCCCCCTTCAGGGGACAAAATTTTTTTTTTTTTTTAAACGATCGGCCCGCAGGCCCCGCCCCCTTCCTTCACCACTCTGCAAACGCGCCCCCTGGCGAGTTTGCAGAGAAGGAACGAATTCCCCTTGAATACTGGGGGTCCCTGGGGGCCAACTAGCCCACCAGGAACCTCCAGTATGCGCCAGGGGCTGCGTTGCAGAGAGGTGTAGAGAGGCCACACCCCTTTTACACCTCTCTGCAACGCAGCTCTGTGGCGCTTTTGGAGGTATATGGTGGGCTAGTTGGACTCCGGGGACCCTCAGGATTCAAGGGAACTTAATCCCCCAACTTAAAACGCGCCACGGGCGCGTTTGCACAGTGGTGAAGGGAGGGGCGGGGCTTCAGGTGACATGTGTGCAAACAGGCCCCGTGGCGCGTTTTAAGATGGGGAATTAAATCCCCTTCAATCCTGAGGGTCCCTGGGGGCCAACTAGCCCAACAGGTACATCCAGAAAGCGCCACAGAGCTGCGTTGCAGAGAGGTGTAAAGGGGTGTGGCCTCTCTACACGTCTCTGCAACGCAGCCCCTGGCGCATATTGGAGGTTCCTGGTGGGCTAGTTGGCCCCTAGGGACCCTCAGGATTCAAGGGAACTTAATCCCCCAACTTAAAACGCGCCACCGGGCGCGTTGCAAAGATGTCACCTCAGGCCCCGCCCCCTCCCTTCACCATTGTGCAAATATTCCTCTAAAATCAGCCGAAATAGGAATTCCGATTTACTCACCTGTTATAAGGAGAGACCTCAGTGCTGTATCTTTCAGCCCAGTACTGGTCCTGAAAAGTAATTTTAACCGTACTTACCGGTAACTTGAATTTCCTTCATAGGCTAACATTGACTGGTTTCACTTGGAAATTCTTCTAAGTGTGGAGTTTTGGAACTTTAAAATATTCCTCTAAAATCAGCCGAAATACGAATTCCGATTTACTCACCTGTTATCAGGAGAGACCTCAGTGCTGCATCTTTCAGCCCAGTACTGATCCTCAAAAGTAATTTTAACCGTACTTACCGGTAATTTGAATTTCCTTCATAGGCTAACATTGACTGGTTTCACTTGGAAATTCTTCTAAGTGTGGAGTTTTGGAACTTTAAAATATTCCTCTAAAATCAGCCGAAATACGAATTCCGATTTACTCACCTGTTATCAGGAGAGACCTCAGTGCTGCATCTTTCAGCCCAGTACTGATCCTGAAAAGTAATTTTAACCGTACTTACCGGTAACTTGAATTTCCTTCATAGGCTAACATTGACTGGTTTCACTTGGAAATTCTTCTAAGTGTGGAGTTTTGGAACTTTAAAATATTCCTCTAAAATCAGCCGAAATACGAATTCCGATTTACTCACCTGTTATCAGGAGAGACCTCAGTGCTGCATGTTTCAGCCCAGTACTGATCCTGAAAAGTAATTTTAACCGTACTTACCGGTAACTTGAATTTCCTTCATAGGCTAACATTGACTGGTTTCACTTGGAAATTCTTCTAAGTGTTGATTTTTGAAACATACAAATATTCCTCTAAAATCAGCCGAAATCCGAATTCTGATTTACTCACCTGTTATCAGGAGAGACCTCAGTGCTGCATCTTTCAGCCCAGTACTGGTCCTGAAAAGTAATTTTAACCGTACTTACCAGTAACTTGAATTTCCTTCCATAGGCTAACATTGACTGGTTTCACTTGGAAATTCTTCTAAGTGTGGAGTTTTGGAACTTTAAAATATTCCTCTAAAATCAGCCGAAATACGAATTCCGATTTACTCACCTGTTATCAGGAGAGATCTCAGTGCTGCATGTTTCAGCCCAGTACTGATCCTCAAAAGTAATTTTAACCGTACTTACCGGTAACTTGAATTTCCTTCATAGGCTAACATTGACTGGTTTTCAGCAAAAAAGTTTCAAAGTGTTGATTTTCACAAACTACAAATGTTCCTTAAAAATCGCCTGTATGACTTAAACGCATTCTTTCAACTGTTTACAGGAGATGCACCAGTGCTGGATCCAGGATCCAACACTGAGTAAGAAAAAGTAACGATAACAGTTTTTACCTGCTAAGTGAATTTCCTTCCATAGGATAACATTGGTGATTCTATGAGAAAAAGTTTCAAAGTGTCAACTTTTAAAATACAATAATATTCCTTAAAAATCACGACTGTAACCAAAACGCTTTTACTCAACTGTTTACAGGAGATGTACCAGGACTGAATCTAGGATCCAGTCCTGTGGTTACAAAAGTAATCCATAAAGTAACTAATTGCATTTAACTAGAAATTCACATTGAGCTGAATGTTGCATTGTGTTTGAAAATGTGTTGCCCATTGCAACAACTGTAACTACTGTACTTAAAAGTCTATTGCCTATCTGCAAAGTATTTAAACTAAAGTAATTCATTCTGAGAAAGTATTTTTGTAATGTAATGTATAATGTAATTACAATGTAATTTGACAAATAAAATATGTAAAAAAAAATTGTTTCTAAAAATGTAGTAAATCAGTATAAAAAAAATTAATATAACAATTAATACATTTAAAAATTGTCATTTACAAAACCTTTGAAATTCACTGAAAAAACCATAGGTTTCAGACACGTTATAGTTACAAATTAGCATTTAAAAACCTTTGAAATTCACTGAAAAAACCATAGGTTTCAGACACGTTATAGTTACAAATTAGCATTTAAAAAACCTTTGAAATTCACTGAAAAAACCATAGGTTTTAGGGACAGTTATAGTTACTTGGACATTGCACTCGTACAAAACCCGTGAAATTCCCCCGTTATAGTTAGTTCAGCTAACTATAACTCGCGCCCCGCAATGCACTGCTGATGACGTCACATATTACATCACTCATGACATGGTCAGTGACATCACTGATGACATCACTGATGACATCTCAAATGACATCACTGATGACATCATCCACGTGATAATCTGATGCACCTCCTCACACCCTAATATAACCTTTGATACACCCACTCTAAATTACAGACTGCCATTCGCAAAACCATAGACACTCCAACACCAATAACTACATACCCACTCACTGATTCTTAGGTCTACACACACACATCCACTCACTCACCCGTACAGTCACTCATACTTACGGTCACTCAGTACAGGACTATCATATGCACTCTTACTCCTATATAGACACTCAAACAACGCCACTCATCCATAGAGATACTCACACACCTAGTCAGTCATGCAAATAATTAAACACACTGCCATTTACTCACCTATACAGTTATACACACACCAGCTCACTTACTCATACAAATAGTAGCACATTGTTACGCTCTTATACAATCACTGATACAAGCACACAATCATCCATACAGCCACTATCACAATCACTCACTCTTGCTTATAGCTATTTATATACTCCAACACACATATATACTGCCTTTCACATATGTAGTTACTCACACATGTACCACTGGGACATACATTCACTCACTAACACACTCTTACACACACTTACCCACCCATACAGTCTATCACAGATGCACTCTTGAAACCATCCACCCAGTGAATCACCCACTCACACATCTATGCACAGAGTTGCACACACCCCTCCCACACAAACACTCAGGCACCCATACAGATACTCAGACAAGCATTCAATAACTCATATAGAAAATCATTTAGCTATTCACAAACACATGCAGCCACTTACACAGCAACAGACAGACGGATACAGACATACACCCAGTTTAGTCACTAACCCATGCATTCAGTAAGATACGTTAAATCACTCACTTATAGAGTCAGTCACGCACCTACTAAATCATCCATACAGACACTTACACACCCACTCATTCTTCAATACGTCTTTTCCTATATATTTTAAAAATATTTAAACTTTACAGAAACACACAGTCACTGGATGATGTCATCAGTGATGTCATTTGAGATGTCATCAGTGATGTCATCAGTGATGTCACTGACCATGTCATGAGTGATGTAATATGTGACGTCATCAGCAGTGCATTGCGGGCGCGAGTTATAGTTAGCTGAACTAACTATAACGGGGAATTTCACGAGGTTTTGTACGAGTGCAATGTCCAAGTAACTATAACTGTCCCTAAAACCTATGGTTTTTTCAGTGAATTTCAAAGGTTTTTTAAATGCTAATTTGTAACTATAACGTGTCTGAAACCTATGGTTTTTTCAGTGAATATATATATATATATATATTAAAATATTTTTGTTGTTAATATTTTGTTTGTTTTTAATTTTGAACTGACTGGAGTGAGAATATTAATTGTTACCCCTCCGCAATCCATCACTTTCCCTACTGTTGCTCTGATTGGAGTGGAAATAGTAAATTTTATCCCACCACTATCCAACACTTTCCCTACTGTTGCACTCACTGGAGTGGGAATAGTAATTTTTACCCCTCTGCTATCTAACACTTTCCCTACTGTTGCACTGACTGGAGTGGGAATAGTAAATTTTACCCCTCCGCTATCCAACACTTTTCCTTCTGTTGCACTCATTGGAGTGGGAATAGTAATTTTTACCCGTCCGCTATCCAACACTTTCACTACTGTTATATATATATATATATATAACATATTGTATATATGGGTAAGGAATTATCCAGTTATTGTGGTAGCAGCTCGTAGGACAAGAAAAGTAAAAAATTAGGCAATTTGAAAACGGGATCTATGGTTATCATTATGGTAGCACACACTTCCAAAGGCTGAAGATCCCCTATAAAATCAGTTGAGATGTATTCTGAAGGTCTAGAACGCTATTCACAAAGTTGCATTTATCTAGCTCTGCTTTCAGAAATGCCTTTTGGCTTAGGTACAAATATTACATTAGTCAGAATAGTTCCTAAAACCTGCATGTACGGTTGGCCACCAAGCAGGTTTTGATGTAAGACCTTTTGTCGCTCTTTGACTCCGATGACTTGCATTAAGGAATCATGCCACATGTTTATAGCCGATTAAACAAAAACACTTTAAGAATTGTATAACCTTTGTTTGTTTATAAAAGTTAGCAGAGGTTACTGTATTTTTTCTCACTAAGTCCAAATAGATATAAGCAATATAAAAGAGAAAGTATTTTCCAGTATGAATCTTTTCCTTTTGGGAAGAATATTCTATTTCAGGGTATCAACGGGAGAAGCTATAAGCTACTGTATATTGTATCCCAGGAATATTTGTAATGCAGATGTCATGTTGTCGAAAAAAGAAGTCAAATAACCAAAAAGAGAGTCCCTTCTATTTCAGAAGGAAAGCGCACCTCTTGCTAGGACTGTAAAGAAAGAAAAACTTTTTCTTTCAAATAACCCTCACCCACCCGGGTTTCCCCTTGGTGGCATGCTTCATCAAAGGGCCCATCCCTGCCCTCTACGGACAGTGGCGTGCTGGTACCTACGAAGACGCTGGAGCACTTAATAGAAAAATAAGGGTGTCCCTGTACACCTATACACCTATGCGGTCTTGTTATGGAGCTGGAGTGGGTTTTGGAAGTGAACGTTAAAAATATCAAAATAGTGGGACAAAAACAACTTTATTTTCTACCCCTAATTGATATGCTAAAATCTGGGGACAAGCGGGAAATGCTAGAGGTGTGATTACCTGCTATTTCCCTGGTCAACCAGGGAAATAGGGAAACCTTTGCATCTTGGACAAGTTTGATTACTTCCTTCTTCCTTCTGATGATGGGTAAAATGCTTCACTAGCAAGGGACCCTTTACAACAGCAAGGGACCCTTTACAAACGTAGGTGTCCTTTTGTTCTAGTGCTTTGGGCAGAAACATCTATTAGTGCACACAACCTGAGTGTTGAGTCATTGGTTGTGTTTTATTCCTCTCTTGTCATCTTTCTTGTAATCTGTTCTCTATTTGAAGAGCCAAAGTTATCAAGTCAATAAAGTTGGTTGATTTAGCGACACTAGCCAATTTATCCTTGAGCTCCTCTGTCAGTTATTTTCTAAATACGGTCAGCAAAGCAAAGTCAATCCAATCTGTATTACTAGCAGTGGTTTCAAATGTTGTTATACTTGACACCAAGTCTAAAGATCTTGATGGAGATCCAGCAGGTCTTCTTTAGCAGAATACCTGTGATTTTGCCTGTCAAAGATTTTCATAAAGGCTGTGAAGAATGAATTGTGATAATCCAACAATGGACTGGCTTGATTCACTAAGGTAGATGTCCAACCTAGAGTATTTTCAATGCTATCGATGATCACAAATCCAACTTTAAATTGATTAGAAGAGTAAACGTGAGGTTTGAAAGGAATGTGTATGTTACAACTATCCAAAAATTCGATCATTTTCTTGGAATACCCATTAAAATGTAACTCTACCAAACTAGGAATACTCATCAAATTGTAATTCTGCCAAACTAGTCAAGAATGGATCCACTGAACCCACCTGTAAAACTGTAAAGGGTAGACAAAGAGATCATTTTCAGTTGTCACTTATTTACAGAGGTGAGTAATTCTTCTATTTCATCCTTCTGTGACGCTCAGTGGTGTTGCAACCCATCAAGGGCAGGTTGTTTCTGTAACTCTGATCTTGACTTCTTCTGATAGTCATGATATTGAAACATTTAATAAATTGAGTCACTCGCAGATTTGGAACAGTCTTAAAAATTATGGAATACAGGGCAGTGGAAAGCCTAAACACTTAAGGAGTTTTAGTGGGAGAGTAAGTATTTAAGGCTCTTTCAAGATGGAGCACATGCTTGTCAATCTGCTGTTTAGTTGCTGTGGTCATCTGCTATGCTTTACTTTGCACCCATTTATCCATCCATTTAATTTTGTTGATTTCTCTTTTTCTGGTTCCCTTTGGTTATTGGTTACCTTTAGTTTCCTTCATTGTTTATTAGTTCTTGGGCATGGTTCCTTGTGTTTTCCAATTTACAGCTTTGTTTCTTAGCTTGTGACATGACTGTCTTCTGGAGTCCTGGAGTTGTTGCCTTATATCTTAGTCTGACACTAGCTGTTACAGCAGACAAATCTCATTACATCTGTCTGCATAGACTTTCTAGTCTCATTGCTTAACCATGTACAAGATACCATGCCCCTAATCATTGTATTCTACCTACTTCATAGCCGGTACATAATCTCTTGAAGTCCCATAGTTTCCTTCGCAGGCGTCCTCACAAGACTTCACGGACTGAGCCAAATCCACCTAGAGGGCTAATCCAGTCCTGGATTTCTCTGACTCTTTTTCCCTGTTTTCCTGCAGCTCATCAAATGGGTGAATCATCTACTAGTTACATTAGAGCAGACAATTAGGGGCAAATGAAGTGCTCAGCAGGCCTGGCTACTAGGAACTCAACAGTTTGTCAGACTATGGACCTGTAGAAAAGTCAGCTTCAGGCAATGGCACAATCCATCATGAAAATCCAATAAGAGTTAGATGCATTACACTAGGAAAGGGCTTACTTGTGTAAATCAGATTGCTGCTATTCAACTACCACTACTAGTCTTACGTGACCCACAACATGCCCTTACAGCAAGTCGTAATCCTTCAAGCAATTTGGCAGGCACAAATATAATTGGGAATGCACCTCATGTTAGTCCTTTACCTTTAGCACCCATGAGAAGTTTGGCCCTGATACCCTAATGGTCATTATTATGAGTGTACAAAATTCCTGTAATTTGCTTTCAGCAAAATTACATGAAATTACACATAATTATGCAAAATGCAAATGTGCCATTCAGCGCCATATATACACGTAAAAAAACATTGCTGTGTTCATTTGCAATAAATGTTTACAAGAAATTACATGTCCATGGTCATTTTTTACTGAAAATGTCACAATAAATATGTGAGGTGGCATAATTGTGTAATTTCTAGCATTTCACATAACAAGCATAAGGTGAAATTCCCGAAATGATGTAAATTATACTGGGGTAAATTAAATTTCAGCCAGACAAGAAAAATCTTTACAAGGACATTTAAGACATTTTACATTGCCAGCAGGTGCTCTAATTTTCTTTGTTCCAATATTAAATGGTAATTTTTAACTGGGCATTGACTACTGAAATCTCAGTGATATCACAGTGGTATTCAGTAACCTCTCCCCCACGTTACAATTCTAATGGACATTGTCAAGATATTTGGGGCTAAATGTATATAGACTTCTGTTGCAATTTCTTAATAACAAATGTTTGTGACTCGCTATAAGGAAATCACAAACAGCTATGTACAACAGTGCGTTTTACACTGCACGTGATTCCCAATGGGTAACAAGTGACCTGTCTCATTAATATTCATGAGGCAGGTCGCAATTTGCGACCCATTGGGAATGTCTAGCACTAACAGGGATGGTGGCCTGCTGGAGTCAGCAGACCACCGTGTGTGACTGCTTTTAAATAAAGCAGTTTTTCATTTTGAAATGCAGCCCGTTTTCCTTAAAGGAGAACTGGATGCATTTAAAAAAGAAAAATTAAAAGATCCCTTTTCATTTATTAAGAGTAGGCAGTGGTCCATGAGACAACTGCCTGTTCTTAAAAATTGTTGCCACCCACATTCAGAAAGGAAAAGGGGTCCCTTGGGTCCCCTTCCCATTTGCAAATGGGTTACCACCTCTTTGACAGAGTAGGTAAAGTATGAATGTTTTGCAACTGCATTTCAGTTGCAGAACCTTCATACATGCCCCTTTGCAACTCCTTATTAGGAAGAGACGACCTTGGCACCCCCCCCCCCCAATAGCAACTCGCAAATCCAATATGCGATTCAGTAATAACTTACCGAATTGCAAATAGGGATTTGTACATTTAAAAATACTTTTTTCAGGTTGCAAACTGCCCGGTTCCGTGAATTGGGCCGTTTGCGAGCTTAAAAAAGCTTCGTACATCAGGCCCTTAGTGTCTTAACAAAGATTTATTTGAAAGGAGCTTAAAATCTGGTGAACATAAGAGGGTGGAAAACTGGCCTCAATAGGCAGTACAGAAACTTTTAGTACTTTGGGCTCTTGAACACCCCAGTTGCCTTCCAGCATTTTGCCAAATATATGTTTTCATGATTTACTGCACATCTACATAGCCGTTTATCTGAATATTATGCTCATCTACTCAGACATCTTGGAATAAAATCTCAGTTATATTCGAGAGATTATCTTTCATCTTGAGCACATGCTTTTTATGCATAGGCAGAAAAATGTCTCCTTGAAGTACCCAGCATATCCTTTTCTGGACTTAAGATCTCTGGAGAATACATTAGCTTGGATGCTTCCATGGAAAGGCCAGTCTTAGAATGGCCTTTAAAATGCTCAGTAAAAGAGGTGCAATGGTTTGTTGCAATTTTCCAACTTCTACAGACAGTTCATGCAGGATTATTCAACAATAATTCAAACCATCATAAATTTGGCCATACCACTAAACTACAGAATAAAGACAGGCTTTCTAGAAATTGAAGACTGCCTTTACAATAGTATCTATACTGAGAAACCATAATGAAAAGTTACCATTTGAAGAGGAGACATATGCATCTTCTTTTTCCATTGTAGTAGTATTATCTCAATAGGATGTTCAAACTCAAGATTTACATCTTGTAGCCGATTTATGATAGAGTCTTTCAGAAACAGTGAAGAACTATATGATCCATAGTAGAGAATTAATGTCTGTTAAAGAGGCATTTATTTATTGGATACTATGGGACTGATTAACAAAGGAAGGGCGGAGTACTCCGCACAGAAAAAGAAAGACCTTGTTTTTATGTGTGGAGTGCTCCACCCTGATTGCAGATTCTCCACAGTACTAAAATTACTATTAGCTGGTAGTTTGTGAATACCAAACAGTGAATACACAAAAGCGTAAGCTTACCTTTGTGAATCAGACCCATTATCTGGAAAGGACACATCACAGAATCAGAGCATGAACAGACCATAATACTTCCTGGAAGGCACCCATGAAATGTGATAAAGTGAGGCATTTGGAAGTTACAGTTTACTAGATGTAATAAGGTACTCCACTGTTATCTTATGGGAGAAGCAGGCCTTGCAGTAGCAAAACATGAATATAAGACTTTTTCACAATAAGGACATGTAAAGCTCAAAATTACATGTTCTATTTCTCAAATACGTTGCACCCTGCCCATTGGGCTGTTAAGGGCCCAACCTAGAGATGACCTATATGTATTACAAATGGAAGGTTTGTACTTCGCAAAAGTTTTATTTTGCCAGGTTGAAATGGCAGTTTAAAACTGTACACACAGGTGGCAATTGCAGGCCTGAGACATATTTTCAAGGCTACTCAAGTGAGTGGCACAACAAGTGCTGCAGGCCACCTAGTAGCATTTAATTTACAGGACCTGAGTACATGTAGTTCCAATTTAGTAGGGACTTAAAGTAAAGTAAATATGCCAATCTTGGACAAGCCAATGTTACCATATTTTAAACAGTGAGCATGCACACATTAGCACTGGTTAGCAGTGGTAAAGTTCACAGAGTCCTAAGGCCAACAAAAACAAGATCAGAAAAATGCGGAGGAGTAAGGCAAAAAGTTTGCCGGAAGTCAACCCTAAGGCTGACAGGTCTTACAAATAGTACTTGAGATGTTTTATCATAAATCATCCAGAGGCTTGGAGTATATAAAGTGTTTTTATGGAGTGTGACTACAAAAATTCCTTGTAGATCTGCCTGAGAAGATCTCCTTTCTATTGCACATATGTATACCATCTGCACATGCGACTGGCAAGGATAATAACTTCATCAGCACCTTCAGTTACCAATATTCTTTAACACATCTAAAATATCGGAAGAGCAGCTTATCAGCATCTACTGCAAGCAAAAGTACAATATCAGGATTTTGTAATTTGAATTTGTCATAGGAAAGCTGTACTGGCTTTTCAGAAGGGTATGGGGTGTGGTTGTCAACTAAACACCTAAAAGTTCCAAATGAAAAACTCTGCATAGCTCTTGGTAGTGACTTCACATTGGCACATTCACCCAGTCTTTCATGCCTCCAGACTCAAAGAAGCATGAAAAGACAGTCATTGCATGCCTCCTCTAGAGAAAATAGATGGCTCTACAGAGGTCAAGGATGTATTTGATTCCAGGGCACATAGAGGACAACTGTAATACTTAATTGATTGAAAGGATTACAATGTTTTATTTAATCATTAGCCGGGTTGGAAAGGCCCGGAAAGTACAGAAGACAGGGCTCTGGAGACTGTGCTCACACAAACCCTAGACCACACAGCACATTTTCACTTGACATCTTTGCTTTCAGATTAGTCTGGACACTGTCTGGGTTTTAGTGGGAGAGACCCGTATTTACAGCCTTTTCAAGTTGGAGCAGATGCCTGGCAATGTATCATTTAGTTGCTATGGGTCTATGCTTCACTTTAATTCACATCCATTTATGCATCAGTTGACCTTTGTTCTTTTCTCCTTTCTGGTTCCACAAGATTATGGCTTACCTTTAGTCCTCTTTATGCTTTATTAGTCTTTGTGCTTGGCTCCTTGTTTTTTTTCTGTTAACCATTCTAGTTCACAGCTTGTGACCTGACTGCCTTCTGTGTCTAGGAGTTCTGGCCTGGTATTCTACTCTAATGGAAGCTTTTTATTGCTCAGCCTTGCATTATGATGAGCCGTATACTATCCAAATGCATAGCTTTTCTAGTCTCATCACTAGACCACATACCATGTTAACTGTTGTCAGTGATGTCATCAATGATGTAATTTGAGATGTCATCGGGGATGTCACTGACCATGTCATGATTGATGTAATGTGTGAGGTCATAAGCAGTGCATTGCGTGGGCGTAAGTCATAGTTAGCTTAAGTAACTAAAACTGCTGAAGTTCTATGATTTTGTGAGTGAAAAATCTGAACCTAACTATTACATCCCTGCAACGTTTCATTTCTTTTTTCAGTGAATTTCTAAGGCTTTTTAAATTCTATTTCATAATTATAACATTCCTGTAACCTTTGATATTCTAAAGTTAATTTCAGTTTTTTTAATGCTATTTCTTAACTATAACGTCCCTGTAACCTTTGTTTTTTTGTGATTTTCACTGTTTTTGTAAAATATAAATTGTACTACAATTTCACCTAGAAGTTCAATTTAGTAATATACATTTTTACAAGTTTATAAATACATTTTATTGAAACATTTATTTTTATACAATTTAAAACGAATAATGAACAAATGAACATAACATAACTTTATTATGACTGTGTGAGTGGGTGCAAATTACATACTATTAAACTAAATTACATACTATAAGCCACGTATTATTTCTTAAACATTAATTCACACTGGTTTAATAAAATAACTATATTTTCAGTATAGAAATTCCTCTTACTCTTTTGCTGCTCACTATATTTTTAGTTAATGTTCACATCTAAGCTCCCTTCTTAGGGATCCACCTCGGATTCACATGGGGGCCACACTGAGCACTGCGGTGGATCCGCGGATCCTCGGGCACCCCCCAAAAAATCTTGGGGGCAATTTCTTGCCCATGAGGGTCCCTCATAGACCCCTCCATCATTCCCATGTGGTCAGGATACCTCTATCTTGACCCCCTTATATCCTATTTATACTTTTATTCCCCCCCGGAGCCGTGTCTCAATACACAAAATGGCAGCTGCAACTTTCTCTCAGGTTGCCAGTCAATCGTGACATTGCTGTTGGTGCGTAGATCTGCATTTCAAGATACACATAAATCTTTTTTCTTTAATAACTCCAAAACTACTGAACACATTTATACTAAGATCTAGCTTTCGGCCAAATTTGGTATAAATCCCTTCAGCAGTTCGGGCTGTAGTGGTGTCTAAAATCTCTATGGGAAATACCATTTTGGGACCCCTTTTTTCCCAGCTATGCTGGACAAATCACCCCAAAACTTTCCAGACAGCAGCTGAAGTGAGTAGAAAGCTACTTTTAAAAGTTTCCTGAAGATTTGCCAAACTGTGCCAAAGTTGTTAGCAAAACAAAAAATGCTCTGCCTATAGAAGCTAGGGGCCATATTTATGACCCAGTTTGAGTTGCTCTTGCACCATGAAACATGGTGCAAGAGTGACACAAGCCTAAGTCAGATATGTTATCCCACACAAAGCCACTTTGCGTGGCTTTGAGTGGCTCCAAAAATCTGGAGTAAACTCAAAGCAGCGCCATTTTGGAACCTGGTTCCGGGGGGGGGTCCATAAAGTAAATATACAATATAAAGGGTCAGACTATAGGGCTCCTGAGCACATGAGACTGATAGACAGTAGGGAGTCTATGTCTGACAATATTTTACAAAATGAAACTTATATGAAAAGCATTAACAACAGATTGTTGAATGCTTTTGAGGGCTTCTGTGTGGATCTGTGGATCCACTGAGGATTTACACAGGGGGAGGGGCGCAGTTAGCACCATGGTGGATCTGCGGATCTGCGAAAAACCTACCAAATTGGGCTTCTTTACAGGAAACATGAAAAGGGTTAAAACATAGTGACCATTAAGGAGTGGGATAACAAAAACAAAAGATGAAAGGAACTCTGTGATTTGCTAAGTATAGGAGTATGAGTAAGAGTACAAGAGGAAGGGTAGCCATTTTCAATACTTTTCTTTGTTTTCTACTGAGAGCGGAGGAGGATTGCCATTGTTTTGACTTGAGATTTGCAGTGGAAAACAGATGTTAACAGATATTACAATAACAGTTGAACAACAGCGAAGAGATTTTAGAGGTATGTTAATTAGTTTGTACTATAAAAATGTATATTTAAAAAACTGTGAGTGTATATAAGCTGAAAGAAAATGTATAGCTTCTAGACAGTACAGTAAAATGCAAAATAGAAGGGAGTTTAGATGAGAACATTAACTAAAAATATAGTAAGCAGCAAAGGAGGAAGAGGAATTTCAATGCTGATAATATAGTTATTTTATTAACCCAGTATGAATGTAGATGTTAGAAATAAGATCTGGGTGCTTGCTTATAGTATGTAATTTGCACCCACTCACACAGTCAGTCAGCACTTACACACCCAGTTACACTCCCACAAAAACACTTATGTACCCACCATTCATATAGGCAGAAAGTGACTGACACATTCAGTCGCACATCCATAAAACCATTCACACACCCATTTACTCACCTACACATCCACTTACATAGACGTTCACACACCCAAATTGTCTCCAGAGAAATGTGAACCCGAACTTACTGATTTTGGTTATGGTTTTCAATATGGAAGGGTGGCCAGATTTGTGGTGGCATCGCAACAGATCTGCAGATCCATAAAATGAATAGAAAACAGAGACAAATTTTGTGTTTTGCATTTGTAAAAAGTTTAATAAATTATGTCATGTTCATTTGTTAATCGTTAGTTTTAAATTGTATAATAATAAATGTGTTAATAAAATGTATTTATAAACTTCATAAAAAATGTATATTACTGAATTGAACTTATAAGTCAAATTGTAGTACAATTTATATGAAAAAAGGTGAAATTTACTAAAAATCCAAAGGTCACAGGCACATTATAGTTAGGAAATAGCATTAAAAAAACATAGAAATTCGCTGAAAAAAATGAAGGTTACAGGGACATTATCGTTAGGAAATAGAATTAAAAAAGCCTTAGAAATTCAATGAAAAAAACAAAGGTTACAGGAATGTCATAGTTAGGCTTTGATTTTACACACACAAAGCATAGAAATTCAGCAGTTATAGTTACCTAAACTATCTATAACTTACACCCCAGCAATGCACTGCTTATGACCTCACATATTACATCACTCATGACATGGTTCTTTTCACATTTTAGCCACCGGGGGTGGGATCCCGGGGCCTATAATGGCTCAATGAGGGGGACAGCGTGCCCCCGCCCATTATGCAATGCAGCCCCGGGGTGGGCTCCCCGGGGCCTATGATGGCTCAGAAAGGGGAGCCAGGTGCTCCCCCTTATATTAACAATGTGGCCCTACCCATGCGCTCCACAGGGCATATAAGTGGAGAATGCGGCCCTGGGCGACATTTTATTTTATCTCGTGGGAGTCCCACTAGATTGTGGCAAAAATTACAAATTTCTTTTCATTTTGTCCCATGGGGGTCCCTCTGGGTCCCCTCCATAGGGAATAGGGAGGCAAGGTATCCATGCCCTTTTCACTTTTATTTTTTTTAAATTTACAGCAGGACAGAGGACTAAATCCCCAAGCCCTGTAATGGCTGCCAGTAACATTTTTCTCTTGTTGAAGGCAACCAATCAGAGCGCTTGCTCCTGGGGGAGTCTGGCACCCACGGGAGCATGATGGCCCAAGAGAAAAAAGATCCATGGGCCAATGTGAATGCTCCATTTTTAAATTGGCACTCTCAAGCCTCTTGCGGATCCAACCGTCCCAATATACATTATTTTTTTACCCTTAATTTAAAAAAAAAAACCTACTGAATGGATATACACCAAACTACAAATTGCACAATCTGTAGACTAAGCTCTAGCTTACTGCCAAATATGATGTAATTCCGTTTAGCAGTTTTTGCTGTAGCCTTCGAAACCTACCATGCACAAACATGGCAAAAATGAGCACTATATATATATATAAGCTCCAATACTGTGCCTGGAGTGGTAAAAGGCTTTTGTCATTTTACAGCTCGGCATGGATAGCACAGTGCTAGTCCTATGCTTTAAAACTGTGCTATAGAAATGGCAAAAGACTTTGTCCCTTTCTATCTCTGCGTGTATGACACTGTGCTAATCCTATGCTTAAAGACTTTGATAGAAAAGCAGACATTTGAGTTGAGCAAATTTAGAGTGTCGCTGGTGTTAAGGGTGCTCTATACAGGAACTGCTTTCCACCTAAACTTGAGAACTACCCAGAGTTCTCTGTTTCTTTTGCATAATTTATGCATCACTCTAAGCCTGAAAGGGTATTGTTTGACTTATACTCCCTTGTGTCTGGACAAAGCTATATACTCTCTGAAGAGCTCTAATGAGAGCAAAACACGTGTCAGGGGTTGCTTTTCTTCATATCAGGTTGGCTTGGTTGGTATTTTACCAATTCAAAGCTGTAACACTGTGCTTGGAGTGGTAAAAGGCTTTTGTCATTTTACATCTCGGCATGGATAGCACTGTGCTAGTCCTTTGCTTAAAAACTTTGCTATAGAAATGGCAAAAGACTTTGTCCCTTTCTATCCCAGCGTGGATGGCACTGTGCTAATCCTATGCTTAAAGACTTTGATAGAAAAGCAGACATTTGAGGTGAGCAAATTTAGAGTGTCACTGGTGTTGAGGGTGCTCTATACAGGAACTGCTTTCCACCTAAACTTGAGAACTACCCAGAGTTCTCTGTTTCTTTTTTGCATAATTTATGCATCACTCTAAGCCTGAAAGGGTATTGTTTGACTTATACTCCCTTGTGTCTGGACAAAGCTATACCTCTCTGAAGAGCTCTAATGAGAGCAAAACACGTGTCAGGGGTTGCTTTTCTTCATATCAGGTTGGCTTGGTTGGTATTTTACCAATTCAAAGCTGTAACACTGTGCTTGGAGTGGTAAAAGGCTTTTGTCATTTTACATCTCGGCATGGATAGCACTGTGCTAGTCCTTTGCTTAAAAACTTTGCTATAGAAATGGCAAAAGACTTTGTCCCTCTCTATCCCAGCGTGGATGGCACTGTGCTAATCCTATGCTTAAAGACTTTGATAGAAAAGCAGACATTTAAGGGGAGCACATTTAAAGTGTCACTGGTGTTGAGGGTGCTCTATACAGGAGCTGCTTTCCACCTAAACTTGAGAACTACCCAGAGTTCTCTGCTTCTTTTTTGCATATATATACATATATATTACCTACTGGCGGTCACCAGTAGGTAGCTATAGTTAGGACCTTGTTTCTATTCAAAAAGTGTTTTTTCTTTTGCCAATATCTTTGGCACCATTTGACGAATCTTCACGAAATTTTCAAAACTAATGGTTCACTCAGGTCAGCTGCTGTCTTGAAAGTTTCGGGGTGAATCGTCACGCAGGGCCGAGAAAAAAGGGGGTCCCAAAACGCATTTTCCCCATGTTAATTTCAATAGGAACTTTAGACACGGCTACAGCCCGAACTGCTGAATGGAATTACACCAAATTTGGCAAAAAGGTAGGTCTTGGTCCAGAAAGTGACCTTTTTTTCAAATGGTGTAAATCCGTTCAGTAGTTGCTGAGAAATTTAAAAAATAAAAATTTATATATCTGAGCACCGAGGAGGATTCGCGAACCCTCCCGAGCACGAGCTTCATTGTGATTGGCTGCCAACACTCCAAACCAGAATGTGTTTGCAGCCATCTAACCGAGTCACAAGAAAACAGTTAAAAAAATGATAAAAAACAAGAAAAGGGGGCAGGGTAGAAACACCCTGGGCCCCTGGCCTACTGAAGGGGTTCCACAAGGGCACCTAGGGCCAAAAAAAGCATTTTTTTAAAATAAAAATCGACCAAATTCGCGCTGGGTGCGCAAATACACGCAAAAATAAAAATAAAAATGAAGCGCAGGCTCCCGCGCTTCATTTTCTATAAGCTGGCGGGTGGGCCAGGTCCTGGGGGCAATGTCTAAATATGTAGCAGGGGCCCGTGGGGGTCCCCGCAGCCCTGGGGACTGCCACCTCCCCAGAGCTTTTTTATTAAAATGCATGGGGGGCTCCTGCCCCCCCACACTGCCATGGGGACTGCCACCTCCCAGGGCATTGTTATTTTAGGGTGGAGGGCCTCGAGGGCTCCCACAAGCCCCGGGGACCACCACGTCCCTGGGGCTGCTTTGTAAACACTGCTCCTGAGACCACCACCTCCTTGGGGCACAGTTTATTTAAATGCGGGGGTCCGTTGCGGTCCCCCGGCCCCGGGGATCACCACCTCCCCGGGGCTTTAATACTGATGGGAGCCCTCGATGGCCCTGGAGACCGCCACCCCCCAGGGACGGCTCCAGCAATGTCCCAGGGTGCCCTCGGCTCCCGCCCTGTCATAGCAAACACATAGCATAGCAGGAAACCTGCTCTCGCTTCCAAGAAGCAAAGCAGTATTGCTTTTGGACAATGGGAGCTGCATGTAAGCAGCTCCCCTTGCCCAAAAGCAATGCCGACTCCCGCCGGAGGTGGGGAGCCAACAGTGACCGTGGGGGCATTGGGACTCCCCCCACGGTCCCCAACTTGAGGGCGCGGCCCAGGGGTTGGGGTCCCCGGGGCCAGAAGTTACCCCCCTCAAAAAAAAAAAAAAAAAAAGTGTGGCCAGGTCCCGGGGGTGGGGTCCCCAGGGCCAATAGTGGCCCAGGGAAGGGGGGCCACGTGGCCTCCCTTCCTTATACATATATTTATATATTTTTTTTAAAAGGCTGGCAGGCCCCGGGGGATGGGGTCCCCGGGGCCAATAGTGGCCCAGGGAAGGGGGGGACACGCGGCCCCCTCCCTTAAATATATTCTTTTTCATTTTAAAAAAAAGGCTGGCCGGGCCTCAGGGGATGGGGTCCCCGGGGCCATAATTGGCCTCAAGAGGGGGGCCACGCGGCCCCCCTCCATAATTTTTTTTTTAAATATTTGGCAGGCCCCGGGGTATGGGGTCCCCGGGGCGAATATAGAATAACGGAAGTGGGGCATTTTTTTCTTTGTATTTTGGAGTCGCAACCCCAACGCGGCTCTCAACGCGGCCCCCCGTGTAATGTCGCGTTGGATTCGCGAATTCACCTCAAATAAACAACTTAGTAGTATACAATTTAGCAGGTAGTGTTGTACTTGTGAAGTTGTTTTAAAGAGGCACTGTGATTGAAGTTAATGACAAGATTACAATTGATAGAGTTGTTAAAAATATATAAAATTTAAAATTAATAGTTAAACCTGAAAAGTGTATTGTGTTGTAGTACATTGAATTCATGCTTTTGCAGATTTGCGACGGATTCACGAATCCTTAAAAAATGTTTTAAAAAGTATGTATGTTTAAATAAGAATAAGATTTACTGTCGTGTTATAGGGTGGCTCTAAAAAGAGCCCTTGTTTTTATTATGAGTATGTTGTAGCTACATGTAGGTGTGGAGTCACAACTTTAGGCTGTTGAGAAAGACTCAGGGGCAGATTTACAAGAAAGTGACGCATCTGTAGAGATGCGTCACTTTCCCTGCGCCACTCTGAGAAACCGTTGCGCCACCATTGAGGTGCCGTATTTACAATACGGCGCACCATGGCGCAAGGATTGACAGATGCGTCAGAAATTCTGACGCATCTGTTGGGGCAAAAGTCACGCATTGCTGGAGCCGTGTCGCAAGCACGACGCAACTCCAGCAATGCATTTTGAGGCCTATTCTCACAACACTGCGTCACTCCTTACGCCTGCTTGAAGCAGGCGTAAGATTTTGACGCAGTGGCATCCTAAAAGTAACGCAGTGAAATCTTGTAGATTTCACTGCGTCACTTCTACAAGGCTTTTTTGCGTGGGAACGCCCACCCTGCATACATTATACCTGACGCAGGTATAATGTGGCGCAGGGCTTTACAACGTGATGCATCTCCCTAGATGCGTCACATTGTAAATGGGCCGCATTTTTACGCCGCCGCTGCGTCACAAAAAGTGACGCAACGGCGGCGCAAAAATGACGCAAGGGGCTTGTAAATCTGCCCCTCTGTTCCCATGATCTATGAAGTGTACTCCATCACTTCTGTAGATGTCATCCATATCAAAACGTAGATTGTTGTTGTAGATGGAGCCCATCCTATGGTCTCTGAGGTAAGCAGAAACAGCTTTATTGACATTCTTTCTAGCTTTCTCAATCTGTGGACAGAATTGATTTGACCACTTCCATTTCTGTCTTTGGCATATATTAGAGTATACAAAGACAGTTTGGGGGAAAAACAACATCAATTGTGCAAAGGTATCCTTCATGAGCATTTCTAGTCCTACCCCAGTCAATGTGCCTAGGTGATTGCCACCACAGTGCACATTCATGAGGTCAGGGGGTTGGAGATGCAAAAAGGTTCTAACCAAAGGCATCAATTGGTGCCACTTTAATCCTCTCTGTGCAATCCATTAATATCCACATTTTGCAAAGCTAGGTCTTTGTCAATACCTCTGCGTTCAGCATACCTTTTGCACCAGAAAACATAGCTGTGCCCAACAATCCATACTTTAAGCATCTTGAAGGGACGTCTGGAAGTAATGAAAATATGTCTGTAGCTGAGGTAGTCAGTTGGTAGAATGAGAGGTATCTAAAATGGTGTACAAGATGCTGTTTTTTTAAATGTAGAGAATTGATTGGCTGTTTAAGAACATTGTACTCTCAAAAATAGGATGCATGTTACTTTCTTTAAAAAGCATGTTTGTTATTGGTTAGTAAAAAATGTTTGAAAGGTACAGTAGATAGGATAAGGTCATATTTTGCAAAGTCAACCACACCTGCTGTTTGCATTTGTAACCTTGTGTGCTGAACTTGAAAATATGGTGAACTTGTGACCTGTTAGTTCAGTTGAATGTGCCATGAACTGTTACTATGGAAACTGCATTAATCAGAATGGGGGAAGGGTTGAAACTTAACTGTGGACTTAAAATGTGAAATTGTAATTTATATATAAGTGATATGTTATTAAAGTATAATTTCCCAAGTTAGTACTATTCTTAGAAGTGGTGTGTTGTTAAAAAAATTTGGTATTTTTATTTGTAATATATTTTTGAACTCTTGTATGGATTTGCGGCTCCATCGCGTTGGTGCGTGGTGGAGTCGCGACTCCAAAAAATTCCAGAACCAGTTTCTTCACTTTTAGAAGTCAGTTGGTAAGGGTTAATATGTCTAACCAATAGAAATGTGTTTTACAATTTGAAATAATGTGTGAAGCAATGTGATTTGTTACTTACATTTATTTGCGTGGAGAAAGAGAGGGAAAGTTTGCCATTACTGGTTTTACCTTGTTGAGAGTTGTGCATTACATTTATTGTGTGCATAAGAAAATCTTTGATGAGTTTGTGATATTTCATATTCTACAAATCAATTTGGAAGGTGAGTTATAAATTTGTTAGGTGTATTATGTATTAGGATTATTTTTAATCTCTAAAAATTAATCATGAACTGTGATGTTTGAAATATATTATTAAATGTAGAGATGTGTATTGTAGTTTGTTTTATTGTAGTTAAATGTTGTTTGAAATAGATTCTGTATAGTAATATGTGTATAGTGTAAGATGGATTAGTGATTATGGTAGTTTGTTTTAGTGTGTGGATATGTACATTTGTAGTATACCGCATATTTTAGGTGTTACTTTCAAATTGGAAGTGGAGTCTGTCAAGTTTTAAGGTGTGCATGGACTTCTGTTTCAAGTATGTCTCTACTTCTATATGTATTTTCATATGTCATACATTTGAAGGTGCATGATGTATAACAAAGAGGCGTTGTTGCTTTTTATGTGGTAGGCTCAAGACTGTGAGTAGTAGTAGAATGGTGAAGATGCAGCATAATAGGGTGGGTTAAAAGATGTTGACATAAGGTAGTAGTGATTAGGATTCTTTTTTAAGTCTGTAGAGAGGTACATTTGAAATATGCCACATAATTTTTGGTGTTTGCTTGAAATTGGAAGTTTGTTCTGTGAGTTTTTAAGGTGTGGATAGTGTTATGGTACAGACATATGCATGCATGCTTTTAGGAATATGGTGAGACTTTTAGCAAAGACATGTGAAGTGTTCCTGCTTTGTATTTGGGTAGGTGTAACATTATAAGTAGCTGTAGAATGGTAAAGCAGCAGCACAAAAGTGAGGTTTGAGATATGTTTGTAGAGATATTATTTATTAGAGTAATTAGTATGATGTGTGAAAAGGTATATTTCATATATACTGCATAATTTTCAGTGTCTGTTTGAAAATTGAAGTGTAGTCTGTGAAGTTTTGAGCTGTGGATGGTGTTGTGACTGAGGTATGTCTCTACTTGCACATATATTATGGTATGTGTTATACGTCTGAAGATGATAGATGTATAAAACACAGGTATACATTTATCTGTATATTACTTTTATGTATGATGCTGCTAGCAAAAGTTACAGACATATGCATGCATGCTTTTAGGAATATGGTGAGACTTACAGAGGAGACTTGTGAAGGATTGCTAGTTTATATGTGTGTAGGTCCAATAGCATAAGTAGTTGCAGAATGGTGAAGCTGCAGTCCAAACGGGTGGTTTAAAAGATGTTGGCAGATGAATTAGTAATTAGGGTATTTTATATGAGTCTGTTGAAAGGTATAGTTGAAATATATCACATTATTTTAGGTGTATATTTGAAATGAGAAGTGCAGCTTCTTAAGTTTTAAGATCTGCATGGTTTTGTGACTGTGGCATGTCTGTATTTACAGATGTGTTTTCATATGTCATAACAACAGCAAGCAGGAGGCCTAGAAAACAATGAACTCAAGCAGGCCTATATGAACGCAGACTTTGCAAAATGGCCCCTGGCCACACGGGGAGGCTCAGCCAAGGCAAATGCTGACCCACTATTACAAACACACTCACACACTGGCCAGACAAAGGAGGCATGCTAAACAACACAGCTTTAATACAACAATGCCAAAAACGAAAATCCACAGGGCTAAAAACGTTTGCAAGTTACACAACAACCACACACATCCAACAACACATGAAAAAAGTGAAATACCACAAAAAACACATTTTGCATTTTAATCCATTGCCATCCATGCCCTAAATGATGTTTAAATTCAACAGACACCACAGAAACAGTTGTTTCATGCACCCATGAGTAGCTCTGGGCCTACTAACTGAAAGGCCTATTGGCAGACTACTGGGCTAGTGAATTAAATAAATAAATATTGCACATTGATTTCAAGTTGTAGAAAATGGAGTGAATTGTGCAACAAGTTTCCTTTATAAAAGAAGAAAAATTACTTACAAAGAAACAATTAGACCCCTATTGAAACTGCAGGCCACCCACCACAATAAATTTAAAACAAACGATGAAAAGTACAAAAAAAGTAGGTGCAATGCCCCAATCAAACAAACACCAATTTTCCAACATACTTGGGAAATCTCAAATTCAAAGGTCTTCAAATCCAATGATATATGATGCAGCAGACACAAAGAGGGATCATTCCAGCTCCAAATCCAAATGAAAAGTGAACAGGAGATGGACAAAGTAATGGGAGGAGCCTGCTGGACAGGAACAGGTAGTTGGAGACTCTGGGTCACTTCCTTCCTCTTAAAAAAAAACTGGAAAAAAAGGATACCTTGCACAAAAATTACCGCCAAATGTCAATCTGAGGAGTTTTTTTAATCCAAATCATCATTTTGAGAAGGTTTTGATGCTGCTCGAGAGAGAGATTCCTCTCCAGATTGCAAATTCTGCGTGTTCGGGAAGGCGATCTTCACAAAACTTCCACTGGAAGTCCGATGGCGCGCCCAAATGACGTGTTCACTATCGTACACTCTAGGGTGACCGTGTGGCTGGCTACCAAATCTTGTGGCGCATGTGAACAGATGAGAAATCTCGTTGGCGATCGCAGGCACCCGGTAAGTTGCACCCGCGCACGAGAAAAAAACTTTTAGGCGCGCACACACAAAAAAACTCCGCTCCAGTGCGGAGCACAGAGTTTTCTGTAACTCCGCGTACTACACGGAACACGGAGTTGCCAAAAATCCGCAAACTCCGCGAGCAGAGCGGAGTTTTACACCCAGGGTTATTTATTTGTAGAGGAACACTTTGATTTGTCAGCATGGCAAATTATAGGTAAGTGTTACTATGATAAGTTAGAGGATAACAAAAGGACTGCAAAAACTTTGAGAATGAAATGTTTACGAATCAATTCTCATACAATATATACACCCATTTCAGGCAATAGTCCATATGGAACCAAATACAGGGAAGCTGTCACCAACTGTGCTACAGAAAGGCCTTAAAGAAATAGTTGTCTACTTACCTTAGATTTTAAACAGAATCTTGAAACTGTGGGTGTAAAGAGAAATATTCACTTATCATTCTAGAAAATGGTGTGCCTACCAGGAATAAAAAAAATTGGGCAAGACTTAGTGGATGTTAATAAAGTAAAAAAAGCTACATTATTCCTGAAACAAAATAATATTAATTACAAAAATGTTGATGTTGTTCGAGATGTAACTTGTATGGAGGATGAAATACTACCATCAAGTGGACAGATTGAAAACGTGGATTAAACCTAATCATAAAAATCATAAGAAATATATGAACACTATAGCATCTATCCACTGCATTCCAAAGAGGTTATTGGTGATGCTAATGATCTCTTTCAAATAAAACAAGCAAAAGGAGTTCCCATGAGTGTGTGGGAGAAAGGTTTAGAGGCTCGCTGCTTTCTACAACTATTTCCCACTGGAGCAGGTGGCCGGTATGATGACCGCCCCATACAAATACAAGGAGCTGAGTACAGGCCAACCAGATTATATTCAGAGGACGCTAGATTTCAGCAGTGCATCCCATACATGTTCCATCTTTTATTTGAGAGTGACTTGTCTGGACTATCATATGCTGTAAACCACATACTGAAGATAGGATCCATGCACTGCTCCAATCATCCAGCCAGTACCCATGCACTAACAAAATCACCCAAGCACTACTTATACACTTTTCCAATCACCCAGGCACTATCACTACAGTCATGCAACCACGCAGACATTAATCTTGCACTCATGCAGTCAACCAGGCACTAGCTATGCACTTATAGAATAACCCAGGCAGTAGTTTTGCACTGCTGCAATCACCCAGGCAGTATCCATGCACTCCTCCAATCATCCAGCCAGTAACCATGCACTTAATAAATCACCCAGACACTACTTGTATACTTTTTCTATCACTCACGCACTACCACTACAGTCATACAATGACCCAGACATTACTCTTGCACTGATGCAATCAGCCAGACATCAGTCATGCACTCCTCCAATTACCTACACATTATATGTGCACTCATGCAATCACTTAGGCATTACAGATGCATTCCTCCATTGACCGATACATTACACCTGCACTCATGTAATCACCTAGCTATTACCTTTGCAGTCTTTCAATTACTCAGGTAGTACCCATGCACTTATAAAATCATCCAGACACTATCTATGCACTCATGCAATCACACAGGCACTACTAATGCACTCCTCAATGCACCTAAGCATTACCCATGTACTCCTCCAATCAGCCATGCACTATCCATGTACTCCTTCAATTACCTAGGCATTACCCATGCACTCCTCCAATCACTCAGGCACTACCCTTGCACTCCTCCAATCACCCAGGCACTATCCATTTACTTCTCCAATCACCTAGCCAGTACCCATACACTTATAATATCACCCAGACACTACCTATGTACTCCTCCAATCACCCAGGCACTATCTGAACACTCAGGCAATCAGCTAGACGTTTCCCATACACTCTTCTAATCACCCAGGTAGTAACTATACAGTTCTCCAATCCCCTTAACTTTACCCATGCACTCATGCAATCACCCAGACACTACCCTTGCACTCTTTCAATCATCCAGGCAGTATCTATACAATGCTCCATTCATTCAGGCAGTAAACATGCACTTATAGAATCACCCAGGCACTATTTATGCAGTCCTCCACTCACCCAGGTACTACTCCTGTACTCCTCCAATCACCGAGCCAGAACCCTTCAAGTTATAAAATCACTCAGGCACTACCTATGCACTCCTGCAATCACCCAGGCACTACCTCCACACTTATGTAATTAGCTAGACATTACCCCTACACTCATGGAATTACTGACATATTACATATGCACTCCTCTAATCCCACAGACATTACCTCTGCACTTATGCAATAACTTAGGCATTAGCCATGCACTCGTCTAATTATCTACACATTACCCCTGCACTCATGCAATCACTTAGGCATTACCTATGCATTCCTCCAATGATCCAGACATTTACCCTGCACTCATGCAACCACCTAGCTATTACCAATGCAGTCCTTCAATTACTCAGGCAGTACCCATGCACTTATAAAATCATGCAGGTACTTCCTATGCACTCATGCATTAACCCAGGCACTATTTATGGACTTCTGCAATCACCCAGGAAGTACCACTACACTCATGCAACCAGCCAGACATTACTCTTGCACTCATGTAATCACCCAGGTACTAGCTATGCACTCATACAATAACCCAGGCACTGCTCTTGCACTGCTGCAATCACCCAGGCAGCATCCATGCACTCCTCCTATCATCCAGCCAGTACCCATGCACTAAACAAATCACCCAGGCACTACGTATTCACTTTTCCAATCACCCAGGCACTATCACTACAGTCATGCAACCACACAGATATTAATCTTGCACTCATGCAATCAACCAGGCACTAGCTAAGCACTTATAGAATAACCCAGGCAGTAGTTTTGCACTGCTGCAATCACCCAGGCAGTATCCATGCACTCCTCCAATCATCCAGCCAGTAACCATGCACTTAATAAATCACCCAGACACTACTTGTATACTTTTTCCATCACTCACGCACTACCACTACAGTCATACAATGACCCAGACATTACTCTTGCACTGATGCAATCAGCCAGACATCAGTCATGCACTCCTCCAATTACCTACACATTATCTGTGCACTCCTGCAATCACTTAGGCATTACAGATGCATTCCTCCATTGACCGATACATTACACCTGCACTCATGCAATAACCTAGCTATTACCCTTGCAGTCTTTCAATTACTCAGGTAGTACCCATGCACTTATAAAATCATCCAGTCACTATCTATGCAGTCATGCAATCAAACAGGCACTACTAATGCACTCCTCAATGCACCTAAGCATTACCCATGTACTCCTCCAATCAGCCATGCACTATCCATGTACTCCTTCAATCACCTAGGCATTACCCATGCACTCCTCCAATGCCTCAGGCACTACCCTTGCACTCCTCCAATCACCCAGGCACTATCCATTTACTTCTCCAATCACCTAGCCAGTACCCATACACTTATAATGTCACCCAGACACTACCTATGTACTCCTCCAATCACCCAGGCACTATCTGTACACTCAGGCAATCATCTAGGTGTTTCCCATACACTCTTCCAATCACCCAGGTAGTAACTATACAGTTCTCCAATCCCCTTAACTTTACCCATGCACTCATGCAATCAACCGGACACTACCCTTGCACTCTTTCAATCATCCAGGCAGTATCTATACAATGCTCTATTCATTCAGGCAGTAAACATGCACTTATAGAATCACCCAGGCACTATTTATGCAGTCCTCCACTCACCCAGGTACTACTCCTGTACTCCTCCAATCACCCAGCCAGAACCCTTCAAGTTATAAAATCACTCAGGCACTACCTATGCACTCCTGCAATCACCCAGGCTCTACCTCCACACTTATGTAATTAGCTAGACATTACCCCTACACTCATGGAATTACTGACATATTACATATGCACTCCTCTAATCCCACATACATTACCTCTGCACTTATGCAATAACTTAGGCATTAGCCATGCACTCCTCTAATTATCTACACATTACCCCTGCACTCATGCAATCACTTAGGCATTACCTATGCATTCCTCCAATGATCCAGACATTTACCCTGCACTCATGCAACCACCTAGCTATTACCAATGCAGTCCTTCAATTACTCAGGCAGTACCCATGCACTTATAAAATCATGCAGGTACTTCCTATGCACTCATGCATTAACCCAGGCACTACTTATGGACTTCTGCAATCACCCAGGAAGTACCACTACACTCATTCAACCAGCCAGACATTACTCTTGCACTCATGTAATCACCCAGGTACTAGCTATGCACTCATACAATAACCCAGGCACTGCTCTTGCACTGCTGCAATCACCTAGGCAGCATCCATGCACTCCTCCTATCATCCAGCCAGTACCCATGCACTAAACAAATCACCCAGGCACTACGTATTCACTTTTCCAATCACCCAGGCACTATCACTACAGTCATGCAACCACACAGACATTAATCTTGCACTCATGCAATCAACCAGGCACTAGCTATGCACTTAAAGCATAACCCAGGCAGTAGTTTTGCACTGCTGCAATCAGCCAGGCAGTATCCATGCAGTCCTCCAATCATCCACCCCAGTACCCATGCACTTAAAAAAATCACCCAGACACTACTTGTACACTTTTTCTATCACTCACGCATTACCACTACAGTCATACAATGACCCAGACATTACTCTTGCACTGATGCAATCAGCCAGATATTAGTCATGCACTCCTCCAATTACCTACACATTATCCGTGCAGTCATGCAATCACTTAGGCATTATAGATGCATTCCTCCAATGACCCATACATTACCCCTGCGCTCATGCAATCACCTAGCTATTACCCTTGCAGTCTTTCAATTACTCAGGTAGTACCCATGCACTTATAAAATTATCCAGACACTATCTATGCACTCATGCAACCACACAGGCACTACTAATGCACTCCTAAATGCACCTAGGCATTACTCATTCACTTCTCCAATCAGCCATGCACTATCCATGTACTCCTTCAATCACCCAGGCATTACCCATGCACTCCTCCAATCACTCAGGCACTACCCTTGCACTCCTCCAATCATCCAGGCACTATCCATGCACTTCTCCAATCACCTATCTAGTACCCATACACTTATAATATCTCCCAGACACTACCTATGTACTCCTCCAATCACCCAGGCACTATCTGTACACTCATGCAATCAGCTAGACATTACCTGTACACTCTTCCAATCACACAGGTAGTAACTATACAGTTATCCAATCCCCTTAACATTACCCCTGCACTCATGCAATCACCCAGACACTACCCTTGCACTCTTTCAATCATCCAGGCAGTATCTATACAATGCTCTATTCATTCAGACAGTACACATGCACTTATAAAATCACCCAGGCACTATTTATGCAGTCCTCCAATCATCCAGGTACTACTCCTGTACTCCTCCAATCACCCAGCCAGAACCCTTCAAGTTATAAAATCACTCAGGCACTACCTATGCACTTCTGCAATCACCCAGGCACTACCTCCACACTCATGTAATTAGCTAGACATTACCCCTACACTCATGGAATTACTGACGCATTACATATGCACTCCTCTAATCCCACAGACATTATCTCTGCACTTATGCAATCACTTAGGCATTAGCTGTGCACTCCTCTAATTATCTACACATTACCCATGCACTCATGCAATCACTTAGGCATTACCTATGCATTCCTCCAATGACCCAGACATTTACCCTACACTCATGCAATCACCTAGCTATTACCCATGCAGTCCTTCAATCACTCAGGCAGAACCCATGCACTTTTAAAATCATCCAGGTACTTCCTATGCACTCATGCATTAACCCAGACACTACTTATGGACTTCTGCAATCACCCAGGAAGTACCACTACACTCATGCAACCACCCAGACATTACAGTGTGCATACACATCATTAAAGCCAATACTATTATATGTCATTGGTCAAGCTGGCACCGGGAAAAGCTTTTTAATTGAAGTTCTCACTGCCTTCCTACAGAGGACTACAGACTTTAATTTATCAAGTGTAATAACAGCACCCATTGGATTAGCCGAACACAATATTAAAGGAATAACTTTACATTGACTTTTTATTCTGCCTATGGAACATGACTACAAACTGGAGTACCAAAAGGTATCTGATGAAGCTTGTCATGAAGTCTCAAGAGTACTGAAGAAATTAAAACTTTTAATCAAACTTAATGCTTGCCTTTGTACACTTGAGAATGCAACAGATTCTAAAGAAAGACTATGATGTGCCATTTGGAGGAAAGCACTTAATTGTTTTTTCGGCAATCTACTACAACTTACCTCCGTGAAAGGACAGCCTGTGTTCAAGACACTTCTCCATGATGAAACTCAAAATTCATTGGGAAGTATTAGAAATGTAAACATTTGGTTACACTTTAAACACAAAGAACTACGTGGGAATATGTGGCAAGCATCTGACATTGAATACGGAAATATTCTCAAGGATATTAGGGTAGGAGTTCTCACCAAAGAAGGAAAATGTCAATTAGAAAGTCAACTTGTTAAAAAACTGTTTACTACAATCAAGACAGCAGCAAAGCTAATGTTTAGTTTAACTCAAAAAGAAAAATCGATTGTCTGCCTGTCTACACTTCAAGCGTGCTGCTGTTTTAATGAAGAAGTACTAAAACTGGAGAAAGAAGACATTTTGCAACTAGCAGCAATAGCCAAAAATAAAACACCAGTGTGTGACAGTACTCCAAAATGAAAACCTGCAAGCAAAACTGGATTCATTGGAAAATTCTGTATCCAGAGCTGTGGGATTAGAGAAATGTTTAAGTGTTTGAAAGAATTGTAGAGTATTTTGGTGTAGAAATTTAAATGTTGAGGAAGGATTAGTAAATGATGTGATGGGTAAATCAATTGATTTTATTATCTTTCGAAATAGGAATGAGGTTGAGTCCTTAGCAATAAAATTTGATCAGATTGATGGCGTAAAGCAGATTGGAAGGTGTATTGTATGTTTTTGCTTGTAAAAGACTTGTATGTTTAGCGGCAGTAGTTTCTAGTTACTCTAGCAAATGCTGTGACTATCCATAAATCCCAAGGTTTAAGTATAGATGCAGATTATTAATATTGGTAGTACTGTGTTTAGAGAAGGTATGGCATATGTAGTGTTATCTCAAATTAGAACATTGTCCGGTTTGTATTTGATTGTTTTTGATGACACCAAAGTAAGTGCTGATCCAAGTTCTGTTAAAGAATACTATTGGTAAAGAAGTGAATATGCTCCTCATTTAGGACAGAATCCCATTTATGAAAACACATCATCTGTCAAAACGAAAACTTACAAAGGACTGTAGTGATGTTGTTGAAAAGAAGAAAAAGATGCAGATCAAGGAAGCAGTTAAGAACAAAAAAGTTTACAATGAGGGAATTATTGTTGGATACCAGTTGTCAAACCCTTCTGGTGTAAAATGCTATGCAAATGTTGTTCTCAATGTACTCTTTCATTTACCACAGCTCGTAAATGCAATTGAACAGAGAACACAAAAAAGATTATGTTTAGCACAGTGCTGTTTGCTGCAACATTTACATAGTGATAGGATTGTAATGTATTGTGCTTCAGGCATTCGAGATCTAGTAGATATATGTAGTGGATCAGTACAATTTACTCAGAACACTCAAGATGCACAGGAGTTTATAATGGTCATCCTTGGAGTTTTAGAAGGAGAAGAAATAAGTATTGATGACTTATTTGGTCTGAGTTACTTATGGAACCAAGAGTGTGAAGATTGCTCTTTGATGTCACGTACACAAATAGATTCATAGCGATTTCTTTATTTAACACTATCAGATTGCAAAACTTTGTCTTTTGCGAGACAGTTCAAAAAAGCTACGCAAAACAATACCTTCTTAAATTGTTGATCAGATCTTATGTCAAGATTACATGTAGGAAAAAGTTGAAAATATCTTATACTAATGCTACAACCATGAAGAGCAGAATGAAGTAAATTGGAAACAGAGATTACAAACTTCAAAGCTGGACAAATATCAATTTCTGGAAGAACCTATACTACTATGGCTATCATCTTTCACAAAGGAATTAGAGTAACATCTGGGTACTCTACTGCCTATTTAAAGAGTGAAACTGGATGGACAGAATGTAATGACAACAATGTTAAATTCAAACAAAAACTGCCTTTCAAGCAACCAAATTATTATCTTTTGTTACTTCAACCAAAATTCTAAGGAGGATTACTGCTAAAAATGTGGTACCTGTTATTTGTTCTTCTTGGATTGTCAGTGCTTATGACATCATTCAGTCTACCAGTGGTGATGTCTTTATAAGGGTCTCTGTAGCTCAATGTCTTTTTCATCTATAAGTATTATTTTACCACTTTTAATAATAAAGGAGTTATTTTTAAGATATGTTTGCTTAGATTGGTTCAGTAAATATATTTAAAAGAATTGATTAAATAATTGTAGTGAGTAAAATGCAGAATGTGTTGCTTATCTGCAGTGACATGCTGTGCAGTTCTATTTTTGTTTTCTACAATCTATAGGATTGTTTTTTCCCCACTGTTCAAGAATGAATCTTTATATAGTACATCATTTGTACTAGAACCAAGAGACCGTTTGGTATATGAGTTATTTAAAATGCATAGCATAATATAACATAGCATGGTGTGCACCTATAAAAGTTGAGAACAGTAAAAAAGGGAAAATGAGATGCTTTCATGTAATGTAAGCTACTATTGCAGCATAAGAAATGTCTACTGTTTTGTTTATAATATCAACTTATGCATTGTAAAAATTAAAGTTTATTGTGTATGTTTCTAAAATTTAACACTAACTTGTATGTATGTTTTTCCTTTTAATGCAGATGAATGGTACCATCTATTGGAGTTAATCACTCATCTATATAGTCACAGACACACCCACTCACCTACCTATGCAGTCACTGACACTACCACTCACACCTACCCATACAGCTATTGACCCTTGCACTCACTCACTGATACGGACAGACACACCCACTCACTTACCCACACAGTCACTGACACACCCACTCACTCACCTACACAACTACTCTCTCACCTACTCACTCAACCATACTGTCATTGACATACCCACTCACTCATCTATAAAGCTATTACTCATACAGCCACTCATACACACAACCATACATCTACTAACACACACTCACTCAACCATACACTCACTGAAACACCCACTCACAGATCCATATAGCCGGTCACATGCCCACTCACTCACCCATGCAGTCATTGACACAACCACTCACCCATACAGCCACTCACACACCCACTCACCCATACAATGACTGACACACACAGTCACTCTCCCATGTAACCACACACATACCCACTCACTCACCCATTCAGCTACTGACACACGCCGTCACTCACCTATACAGCTACTCACACATCTACTCACTCACCCATACAGTCACTGACATAGCGCTCACTCACCCATACAGCTACTAACACACCAAGAGACTTACCCATACAGCTACTGTCACATGCAGTCACTCACCCAAACACTCACTGATACACCCAGTCACACACAGATCCATACAGCCACTCACACACCCAGTCACACACCCATACAGCTACTCACACATCTACTCACTCACCCACCCAAAAAGCCACTCACATACCAACTCACAAATCCAAACAGTCACTCACACAGGCACTCATTCAACCATACAGCCACTCACTCACCCATACAGCCAGTCACACAGCCAGTCACTCACCCATACAGCTACTAGCACACACAGTTACTCACCCATAGGACCACTCATACCCACACTCACTCATCTATACAGACACTTATACACTAACAAATATGTAACATATACCTTTTCTTTTTATAAACCAGAAAAGGTGGTTTCAACAGAAACCCTTTTTTAAAAGGTTTTGCAGTAGGTGGTAAAGTGTCTCCTGGTTGCAGTTGACGCACACCTGAGCATGTTGAAGGAGTGCTTCCATCTTGCTCACTTTCAGCCCGAGCAAGATGTTGCCAGTGCATCATTTTCAAGTGCTTGAGCATGCTTGTAGTACCTCAAGTACTTCTTTGATATTCCTTGGGAAACTTCTTTGTCACATAAAATGCAGTTTACTTTTTGTGCCACTACCTTTTTCTCTCCACTTAGAATTGTGAGAAAATTCCATGCAATGTTCTGTTCTTTTGGTGCAGGTTCTTCGTCATAAGAGGAACTTCCATGCTGCTGCTCTGGATCTAGAGCAGAGGATGCCAATTTAAAAAAAAAAAAAATCACCAACTTTCAAACAAATTTTTGGAAAAAGATGCACAGGTGTGAATTCTGGCAGCCACACCTAGGAGATCAAAAGGCTGGGATGGGTCTTCCTGTATAAATGATTAAATGCTGTTTTAACCAGTAAAATCCATTTGTTTCTATGTCACATGGGATTCGTGAATCGTGGGAAATGTATTTCAACAAGGTTTTAACTTTTTTTCCTTATTACTATTTAAGTTTCTTTATTATTTTCGTTGATCACTTACCTCAAACATTAATTTTGTACTGTCTATATCTGTTTTTAAGTGCTGTCAAAAAACCTGCTGGTTTCACGAAGGTCCCTTAGTACCGGAAAATGCGCATCAGGATCGGTTGCGACGACTTCACGATTCTAAACAAAATTTGTAGAAATGGTGAAGTAGGTGCAGTGACACCAGTGCAGACAGAAGAGCACAAGCAGCCCACTACATAAACATTAGAATGCTTGAGAGATAAGAGGTGAATGCATCATTGCTCTATCAGAGCCAACCTGCAGTGACTGTGATGAGTGGGTTCAATCTTCTCCTCTGGGGGTGAGATCAAAGTCCATGGTTATTCCTTTAAATGACTGCAAATATGCAAATGTGGGAAATCACCTGGGAGATCTGCTTGTTTTGCCCCACCCCGTCCACGTTAGTAGTATGCAAAGGTCTTCCCACATTTTGCCAGGAAGGTGGACAGCTTACCAAAAGGCCCCCAGCACATTTCTCGCAGATTTTAGTGACACATTCTTGATGCCAAAGAGTATGACGAGATCTCCACCAAAGAAAGAAGCACTTCTTTATATACTTAAGAAGAAGTGCCTTTGTTTGGTAGAGATTCATCTCTTTGCAGTGTCCTTGTGTTCTCTATTCCAGGATTCATGTTGTCACAGATTTCTGCATAAAGACGCATGTGGAGAAATCACAATGCTGAAATTAAATGCACACAAAGTCGCTGGAGACACTTCCTCTTGGTCCATTCCGCAGCTGTAGTGTAGAATAACCACTAGGCATTTACACACCGAGGTAGAACTTACTAATTAACCACTAGAAATAATTCCAGTTGGGTAGAAATTTTGTGGAAAATTGGTGACTCTTGTCGGATAAAGGGGCAGCTGAGGTTTCGTCTGGCCCAGTCACTCACACAGCTACTGACACACCCACACACTCAGATACTTAATCACACACCCGTTCTGCCACTCATATACCCACTCATAGACCCACACACACACTTGCACACCTACTCACACACCCATGCAGACACTCACACACCCAGTCACTGACCCACAAAACCACTCACATACCCTCTCACACACCCTCAATACTACCTACACACACACTCATACGCCAACACAGACACTCACACACTCACACACAAACCCATGCAACCACTCACACACCTAGGGGCCGATTCCGATCTCGGTCGGAGGCGCACCTAATACCATTCGGTCGGGAAAAAAGCCATGCGAATGCCTGTTTCCCGACCGATCCGTACAGCACACCGAACGAGTAAGTACGATGCGCACAACAGCACAGAATCCGGCCGAGCCGTACTCACCCAATCCAGGTCCTGTTCTCCGACCGAGGTGAATCCGGAAACGCAGAATCGAGTCGCACGGAAGGGAAAATGCAGCTCCGTCCGGCCGAACAAGTACGATGCGCTTCCCGTACGCGCCGAACCCGTCGCTACGCACGGCACGTCAAAGCATCCGGGAGAGGCGCACATAAGCTCCACTCGCGCCACAACACAATCCACGGCTACGAGACGAACACGCCAGCGACGAGGACGGCGCGAAGCGACGAGGACGACGCGAAGCAACGAGAAGGACGAACGACACGAACCAACCATGAATCCCTTCGTCCCGATCATACCAATATTCTACATTTACTACCGGAACAGGCACGGACGCGTACGGCGCAGAAGGTAAGTCAGACACCAACCACAAAACACATACAACACGTACACGACACATCACACACACACAGAGGGATGCAGAATATACTACACCAGCAACAGCAGCACCATAGGGGCGGGATGCCCATCACCAATGCCACATATGCACAGAGGGGCCTGAATGCGCACCACCACCCCTACCCAGGGGGGGCCGGATGCCTACCACTACTACCACCCTTACCCAGGGGGGCTGGATGCCTACCACTACTACCACCCTCACCCAGGGGGGGCTGGATGCCTACCACTACTACCACCCTTAGCCAGGGTGGTGCCAGATGCCTACCACTACTACCACCATCACCCAGGGGGGGCTGGATGCCTACCACTACTACCACCCTTAGCTAGGGGGTGCCAGATGCCTACCACTACTACCACCCTTACCCAGGGGGGCTGGATGCCTACCACTACTACCACCCTCACCCAGGGGGGCTGGATGCCTACCACTACTACCACCCTCACCCAGGGGGGCTGGATGCCTACCACTACTACCACCCTCACCCAGGGGTGCCAGATGCCCACCACAACTACCACCCTTACCCAGGGGGGCTGGATGCCTACCACTACTACCACCCTTAGCCAGGGGGGGCTGGATGCCAACCACTACTACCACCCTCACCCAGGGGGTGCCAGATGCCCACCACCACTACCACCCTTACCCAGGGGGGATGGATGCCTACCACTACTACCACCCTCACCCAGGGGGGGCTGGATGCCTACCACTACTACCACCCTCACCCAGGGGGTGCCAGATGCCCACCACCACTACCACCCTTACCCAGGGGGGCTGGATGCCTACCACTACTACCACCCTTAGCCAGTGGGGCTGGATGCCTACCACTACTACCACCCTTAGCCAGGGGGGTGCCAGATGCCCACCACCACTACCACCCTTAGCCATGGGGGCTGGATGCCTACCACTACTACCACCCTTACCCAGGGGAGGCTGGATGCCTACCACTACTACCACCCTTAGCCAGGGGGGTGCCAGATGCCTACCACTACTACCACCCTCACCCAGGGGGGGCTGGATGCCTACCACTACTACCACCCTTAGCCAGGGTGATGCCAGATGCCCACCACCACTACCACGCTTAGCCATGGGGGCTGGATTCCTACCACTACTACCACCCTTACCCAGGGGGGGCTGGATGCCTACCACTACTACCACCCTTAGCCAGGGGGGTGCCAGATGCCTACCACTACTACCACCCTCACCCAGGGGGGGCTGGTTGCCTACCACTACTACCACCCTCACCCAGGGGGGGCTGGCTGCCTACCACTACTACCACCCTTAGCCAGGAGGGTGCCAGATGCCTACCACTACTACCACCCTTACCCAGGGGTGGCTGGATGCCTACCACTACTACCACCCTCACCCGGGGGGGGGCTGGATGCCTACCACTACTACCACACTCACCCAGGGGGGGCTGGATGCCTACCACTACTACCACCCTCACCCAGGGGGGGCTGGATGCCTACAACAACTACCACCCTCACCCAGGGGGTGCCAGATGCCCACCACCACTACCACCCTTACCGAGGGGGGCTGGATGCCTACCACTACTACCACCCTCACCCAGGGGGGCTGGATGCCTACCACTACTACCATCCTCACCCAGGGGGTGCCAGATGCCCACCACCACTACCACCCTTACCCAGGGGGCTGGATGCCTACCACTACTACCACCCTCACCCAGGGGGGCTGGATACCTACCACTACTACCACCCTCACCCAGGGGTGCCAGATGCCCCCACCACTACCACCCTTACCTAGGGGGCTGGATGCCTACCACTACTACCACCCTTAGCCAGGGGGCTGGATGCCTACCACTACTACCACCCTTAGCCAGGGGGTGCCAGATGCCCACCACCACTACCACCCTTAGCCATGGGGGCTGGATGCCTACCACTACTACCACCCTTACCCAGGGGGCTGGATGCCTACCACTACTACCACCCTTAGCCAGGGGGTGCCAGATGCCTACCACTACTACCACCCTCACCCAGGGGGGCTGGATGCCTACCACTACTACCACCCTTAGCCAGGGTGGTGCCAGATGCCCACCACCACTACCACCCTTAGCCATGGGGGCTGGATGCCTACAACTACTACCACCCTTACCCAAGGGGCTGGATGCCTACCACTACTACCACCCTTAGCCAGGGGGTGCCAGATGCCTACCACTACTACCACCCTCACCCAGGGGGGCTGGATGCCTACCACTACTACCACCCTCACCCAGGGGGGCTGGATGCCTACCACTACTACCACCCTCACCCAGGGGTGCCAGATGCCCACCACCACTACCACCCTTACCGAGGGGGCTGGATGCCTACCACTACTACCACCCTCACCCAGGGGGGCTGGATGCCTACCACTACTACCACCCTCACCCAGGGGGGCTGGATGCCTACCACTACTACCACCCTCACCCAGGGGGCTGGATGCCTACCACTACTACCACCCTCACCCATGGGGGGCTGGATGCCTACCACTACTACAACCCTCACCCAGGGAGGGCTGGATGCCTACCACTACTACCACCCTCACCCAGGGGTGCCAGATGCCCACCACCACTACCACCCTTACCCAGGGGGCTGGATGCCTACCACTACTACCACCCTCACCCGGGGGGCTGGATACCTACCACTACTACCACCCTCACCCAGGGGTGCCAGATGCCCCCCACCACTACCACCCTTACCCAGGGGGGCTGGATGCCTACCACTACTACCACCCTTAGCCAGGGGGGCTGGATGCCTACCACCCTTAGCCAGGGGGGTGCCAGATGCCCACCACCACTACCATCCTTAGCCATGGGGGCTGGATGCCTACCACTACTACCACCCTTACCCAGGGGGGGCTGGATGCCTACCACTACTACCACCCTTAGCCAGGGGGGTGCCAGATGCCTACCACTACTACCACCCTCACCCAGGGGGGGCTGGATGCCTACCACTACTACCACCCTTAGCCAGGGAGGTGCCAGATGCCCACCACCACTACCACCCTTAGCCATGGGGGCTGGATGCCTACCACTACTACCACCCTTACCCAAGGGGGCTGGATGCCTACCACTACTACCACCCTTAGCCAGGGGGTGCCAGATGCCTACCACTACTACCACCCTCACCCAGGGGGGCTGGATGCCTACCACTACTACCACCCTCACCCAGGGGGGCTGGATGCCTACCACTACTACCACCCTTAGCCAGGGGGTGCCAGATGCCTACCACTACTACCACCCTTACCCAGGGGGGCTGGATGCCTACCACTACTACCACCCTCACCCAGGGGGGCTGGATGCCTACCACTACTACCACCCTCACCCAGGGGGCTGGATGCCTACCACTACTACCACCCTCACCCAGGGGGTGCCAGATGCCCACCACCACTACCACCCTTACCCAGGGGGCTGGATGCCTACCACTACTACCACCCTCACCCAGGGGGGCTGGATGCCTACCACTACTACCACCCTCACCCAGGGGGTGCCAGATGCCTACCACTACTACCACCCTCACCCGGGGGGCTGGATACCTACCACTACTACCACCCTCACCCAGGGGGTGCCAGATGCCCCCCACCACTACCACCCTTACCCAGGGGGGCTGGATGCCTACCACTACTACCACCCTTAGCCAGGGGGGCTGGATGCCTACCACCCTTAGCCAGGGGGGTGCCAGATGCCCACCACCACTACCATCCTTAGCCATGGGGGCTGGATGCCTACCACTACTACCACCCTTACCCAGGGGGGCTGGATGCCTACCACTACTACCACCCTTAGCCAGGGGGTGCCAGATGCCTACCACTACTACCACCCTCACCCAGGGGGCTGGATGCCTACCACTACTACCACCCTTAGCCAGGAGGTGCCAGATGCCCACCACCACCACCACCCTTAGCCATGGGGGCTGGATGCCTACCACTACTACCACCCTTACCCAAGGGGCTGGATGCCTACCACTACTACCACCCTTAGCCAGGGGGTGCCAGATGCCTACCACTACTACCACCCTCACCCAGGGGGGCTGGATGCCTACCACTACTACCACCCTCACCCAGGGGGGCTGGATGCCTACCACTACTACCACCCTTAGCCAGGGGGTGCCAGATGCCTACCACTACTACCACCCTTACCCAGGGGGCTGGATGCCTACCACTACTACCACCCTCACCCAGGGGGGCTGGATGCCTACCACTACTACCACCCTCACCCAGGGGGCTGGATGCCTACCACTACTACCACCCTCACCCAGGGGTGCCAGATGCCCACCACCACTACCACCCTTACCCAGGGGGCTGGATGCCTACCACTACTACCACCCTCACCCAGGGGGGCTGGATGCCTACCACTACAACCACCCTCACCCAGGGGGTGCCAGATGCCTACCACTACTACCACCCTCACCCAGGGGGGCTGGATGCCTACCACTACTACCACCCTCACCCAGGGGGCTGGATGCCTACCACTACTACCACCCTTAGCCAGGGGGTGCCAGATGCCTACCACTACTACCACCCTTAGCCAGGGGGTGCCAGATGCCTACCACTACTACCACCCTCACCCAGGGGGGCTGGATGCCTACCACTACTACCACCCTTAGCCAGGGGGGTGCCAGATGCCTACCACTACTACCACCCTCACCCAGGGGGTGCCAGATGCCCCCCACCACTACCACCCTTACCCAGGGGGGCTGGATGCCTACCACTACTACCACCCTTAGCCAGGGGGGCTGGATGCCTACCACCCTTAGCCAGGGGGGTGCCAGATGCCCACCACCACTACCATCCTTAGCCATGGGGGCTGGATGCCTACCACTACAACCACCCTTACCCAGGGGGGGCTGGATGCCTACCACTACTACCACCCTTAGCCAGGGGGTGCCAGATGCCTACCACTACTACCACCCTCACCCAGGGGGCTGGATGCCTACCACTACTACCACCCTTAGCCAGGGTGGTGCCAGATGCCCACCACCACTACCACCCTTAGCCATGGGGGCTGGATGCCTACCACTACTACCACCCTTACCCAAGGGGCTGGATGCCTACCACTACTACCACCCTTAGCCAGGGGGTGCCAGATGCCTACCACTACTACCACCCTCACCCAGGGGGCTGGATGCCTACCACTACTACCACCCTCACCCAGGGGGGCTGGATGCCTACCACTACTACCACCCTTAGCCAGGGGGTGCCAGATGCCTACCACTACTACCACCCTTACCCAGGGGGATGGATGCCTACCACTACTACCACCCTCACCCAGGGGGGCTGGATGCCTACCACTACTACCACCCTCACCCAGGGGGCTGGATGCCTACCACTACTATCACCCTCACCCGGGGGGGCTGGATACCTACCACTACTACCACCCTCACCCAGGGGGTGCCAGATGCCCCCCACCACTACCACCCTTACCCAGGGGGGCTGGATGCCTACCACTACTACCACCCTTAGCCAGGGGGCTGGATGCCTACCACCCTTAGCCAGGGGGTGCCAGATGCCCACCACCACTACCATCCTTAGCCATGGGGGCTGGATGCCTACCACTACTACCACCCTTACCCAGGGGGGCTGGATGCCTACCACTACTACCACCCTTAGCCAGGGGGGTGCCAGATGCCTACCACTACTACCACCCTCACCCAGGGGGGGCTGGATGCCTACCACTACTACCACCCTTAGCCAGGGAGGTGCCAGATGCCCACCACCACTACCACCCTTAGCCATGGGGGCTGGATGCCTACCACTACTACCACCCTTACCCAAGGGGGCTGGATGCCTACCACTACTACCACCCTTAGCCAGGGGGTGCCAGATGCCTACCACTACTACCACCCTCACCCAGGGGGGCTGGATGCCTACCACTACTACCACCCTCACCCAGGGGGGCTGGATGCCTACCACTACTACCACCCTTAGCCAGGGGGTGCCAGATGCCTACCACTACTACCACCCTTACCCAGGGGGGCTGGATGCCTACCACTACTACCACCCTCACCCAGGGGGCTGGATGCCTACCACTTCTACCACCCTCACCCAGGGGGCTGGATGCCTACCACTACTACCACCCTCACCCAGGGGGTGCCAGATGCCCACCACCACTACCACCCTTACCCAGGGGGCTGGATGCCTACCACTACTACCACCCTCACCCAGGGGGGCTGGATGCCTACCACTACTACCACCCTCACCCAGGGGGCTGGATGCCTACCACTACTACCACCCTCACCCAGGGGGGCTGGATGCCTACCACTACTACCACCCTTAGCCAGGGGGTGCCAGATGCCTACCACTACTACCACCCTTAGCCAGGGGGTGCCAGATGCCTACCACTACTACCACCCTCACCCAGGGGGCTGGATGCCTCCCACTACTACCACCCTTAGCCAGGGGGTGCCAGATGCCTACCACTACTACCACCCTCACCCAGGGGGTGCCAGATGCCCCCACCACTACCACCCTTACCCAGGGGGCTGGATGCCTACCACTACTACCACCCTTAGCCAGGGGGCTGGATGCCTACCACCCTTAGCCAGGGGGTGCCAGATGCCCACCACCACTACCATCCTTAGCCATGGGGCTGGATGCCTACCACTACTACCACCCTTACCCAGGGGGCTGGATGCCTACCACTACTACCACCCTTAGCCAGGGGGTACCAGATGCCTACCACTACTACCACCCTCACCCAGGGGGGGCTGGATGCCTACCACTACTACCACCCTTAGCCAGGGTGGTGCCAGATGCCCACCACCACTACCACCCTTAGCCATGGGGGCTGGATGCCTACCACTACTACCACCCTTACCCAAGGGGGCTGGATGCCTACCACTACTACCACCCTTAGCCAGGGGGTGCCAGATGCCTACCACTACTACCACCCTCACCCAGGGGGGCTGGATGCCTACCACTACTACCACCCTCACCCAGGGGGGCTGGATGCCTACCACTACTACCACCCTCACCCAGGGGGTGCCAGATGCCCACTACCACTATCACCCTTACCCAGGGGGGCTGGATGCCTACCACTACTACCACCCTCACCCAGGGGGTGCCAGATGCCCACCACCACTATCACCCTTACCCAGGGGGGCTGGATGCCTACCACTACTACCACCCTCACCCAGGGGGGCTGGATGCCTACCACTACTACCACCCTCACCCAGGGGGTGCCAGATGCCTACCACTACTACCACCCTCACCCAGGGGGGCTGGATGCCTACCACTACTACCACCCTCACCCAGGGGGGCTGGATGCCTACCACTACTACCACCCTCACCCAGGGGGGCTGGATGCCTACCACTACTACCACCCTTAGCCAGGGGGTGCCAGATGCCTACCACTACTACCACCCTTAGCCAGGGGGTGCCAGATGCCTACCACTACTACCACCCTCACCCAGGGGGCTGGATGCCTACCACTACTACCACCCTTAGCCAGGGGGTGCCAGATGCCTACCACTACTACCACACTCACCCAGGGGGGCTGGATGCCTACCACTACTACCACCCTCACCCAGGGGGGCTGGATGCCGACCACTACTACCACCCTTAGCCAGGGGGGTGCCAGATGCCTACCACTACTACCACCCTTAGCCAGGGGGGTGCCAGATGCCTACCACTACTACCACCCTCACCCAGGGGGGGCTGGATGCCTACCACTACTACCACCCTCACCCAGGGGGGGCTGGTTGCCTAACACTACTACCACCCTTAGCCAGGGGTGTGCCAGATGCCTACCACTACTACCACCCTCACCCAGGGGGGGCTGGATGCCTACCACTACTACCACCCTCACCCAGGGGGGGCTGGATGCCTACCACTACTACCACCCTCACCCAGGGGGGGCTGGATGCCTACCACTACAACCACCCTTAGCCAGGTGGGTGCCAGATGCCTACCACTACTACCACCCTTACCCAGGGGCTGGATGCCTACCACTACTACCACTCTCACCCAGGGGTGCCAGATGCCCACCACCACTACCACCCTTACCCAGGGGGTGCCAGATGCCTACCACTACTACCACCCTCACCCAGGGGGCTGGATGCCTACCACTACTACCACCCTCACCCAGGGGGGGCTGGATGCCTACCACTACTACCACCCTCACCCAGGGGGGGCTGGATGCCTACCACTACTACCACCCTTAGCCAGGGGGGTGCCAGATGCCTAATACTACTACCACCCTTACCCAGGGGGGGCTGGATACCTACCACTACTACCACCCTCACCCAGGGGGTGCCAGATGCCCCCCACCACTACCACCCTTACCCAGGGGGCTGGATGCCTACCACTACTACCACCCTTAGCCAGGGGGCTGGATGCCTACCACCCTTAGCCAGGGGGTGCCAGATGCCCACCACCACTACCATCCTTAGCCATGGGGGCTGGATGCCTACCACTACTACCACCCTTACCCAGGGGGGCTGGATGCCTACCACTACTACCACCCTTAGCCAGGGGGTGCCAGATGCCTACCACTACTACCACCCTCACCCAGGGGGGCTGGATGCCTACCACTACTACCACCCTTAGCCAGGAGGTGCCAGATGCCCACCACCACTACCACCCTTAGCCATGGGGGCTGGATGCCTACCACTACTACCACCCTTACCCAAGGGGGCTGGATGCCTACCACTACTACCACCCTTAGCCAGGGGGTGCCAGATGCCTACCACTACTACCACCCTCACCCAGGGGGGCTGGATGCCTACCACTACTACCACCCTCACCCAGGGGGGCTGGATGCCTACCACTACTACCACCCTTAGCCAGGGGGTGCCAGATGCCTACCACTACTACCACCCTTACCCAGGGGGCTGGATGCCTACCACTACTACCACCCTCACCCAGGGGGGCTGGATGCCTACCACTTCTACCACCCTCACCCAGGGGGCTGGATGCCTACCACTACTACCACCCTCACCCAGGGGTGCCAGATGCCCACCACCACTACCACCCTTACCCAGGGGGCTGGATGCCTACCACTACTACCACCCTCACCCAGGGGGGCTGGATGCCTACCACTACTACCACCCTCACCCAGGGGGTGCCAGATGCCTACCACTACTACCACCCTCACCCAGGGGGGCTGGATGCCTACCACTACTACCACCCTCACCCAGGGGGGCTGGATGCCTACCACTACTACCACCCTCACCCAGGGGGGCTGGATGCCTACCACTACTACCACCCTTAGCCAGGGGGTGCCAGATGCCTACCACTACTACCACCCTTAGCCAGGGGGTGCCAGATGCCTACCACTACTACCACCCTCACCCAGGGGGCTGGATGCCTACCACTACTACCACCCTTAGCCAGGGGGTGCCAGATGCCTACCACTACTACCACCTCACCCAGGGGGTGCCAGATGCCCCCCACCACTACCACCCTTACCCAGGGGGCTGGATGCCTACCACTACTACCACCCTTAGCCAGGGGGCTGGATGCCTACCACCCTTAGCCAGGGGGTGCCAGATGCCCACCACCACTACCATCCTTAGCCATGGGGGCTGGATGCCTACCACTACTACCACCCTTACCCAGGGGGGGCTGGATGCCTACCACTACTACCACCCTTAGCCAGGGGGGTACCAGATGCCTACCACTACTACCACCCTCACCCAGGGGGGGCTGGATGCCTACCACTACTACCACCCTTAGCCAGGGTGGTGCCAGATGCCCACCACCACTACCACCCTTAGCCATGGGGGCTGGATGCCTACCACTACTACCACCCTTACCCAAGGGGGCTGGATGCCTACCACTACTACCACCCTTAGCCAGGGGGTGCCAGATGCCTACCACTACTACCATCCTCACCCAGTGGGGGCTGGATGCCTACCACTACTACCACCCTCACCCAGGGGGGCTGGATGCCTACCACTACTACCACCCTTAGCCAGGGGGTGCCAGATGCCTACCACTACTACCACCCTTACCCAGGGGGGCTGGATGCCTACCACTACTACCACCCTCACCCAGGGGGGCTGGATGCCTACCACTACTACCACCCTCACCCAGGGGGCTGGATGCCTACCACTACTACCACCCTCACCCAGGGGGTGCCAGATGCCCACCACCACTATCACCCTTACCCAGGGGGGCTGGATGCCTACCACTACTACCACCCTCACCCAGGGGGTGCCAGATGCCCACCACCACTATCACCCTTACCCAGGGGGGCTGGATGCCTACCACTACTACCACCCTTACCCAGGGGGGGCTGGATGCCTACCACTACTACCACCCTCACCCAGGGGGGGTGCCAGATGCCTACCACTACTACCACCCTCACCCAGGGGGGGGCTGGATGCCTACCACTACTACCACCCTCACCCAGGGGGGGCTGGATGCCTACCACTACTACCACCCTCACCCAGGGGGGGCTGGATGCCTACCACTACTACCAACCTTAGCCAGGGGGGTGCCAGATGCCTACTACTACTACCACCCTTAGCCAGGGGGGTGCCAGATGCCTACCACTACTACCACCCTCACCCAGGGGGGCTGGATGCCTACCACTACTACCACCCTTAGCCAGGGGGTGCCAGATGCCTACCACTACTACCACACTCACCCAGGGGGCTGGATGCCTACCACTACTACCACCCTCACCCAGGGGGCTGGATGCCGACCACTACTACCACCCTTAGCCAGGGGGTGCCAGATGCCTACCACTACTACCACCCTTAGCCAGGGGGGTGCCAGATGCCTACCACTACTACCACCCTCACCCAGGGGGGGCTGGATGCCCACCACTACTACCACCCTCACCCAGGGGGGGCTAGTTGCCTAACACTACTACCACCCTTAGCCAGGGGTGTGCCAGATGCCTACCACTACTACCACCCTCACCCAGGGGGGGCTGGATGCCTACCACTACTACCACCCTCACCCAGGGGGGGCTGGATGCCTACTACTACTACCACCCTCACCCAGGGGGGGCTGGATGCCTACCACTACAACCACCCTTAGCCAGGTGGGTGCCAGATGCCTACCACTACTACCACCCTTACCCAGGGGGGCTGGATGCCTACCACTACTACCACTCTCACCCAGGGGGTGCCAGATGCCCACCACCACTACCACCCTTACCCAGGGGGGTGCCAGATGCCTACCACTACTACCACCCTCACCCAGGGGGGCTGGATGCCTACCACTACTACCACCCTCACCCAGGGGGGCTGGATGCCTACCACTACTACCACCCTCACCCAGGGGGCTGGATGCCTACCACTACTACCACCCTTAGCCAGGGGGTGCCAGATGCCTACCACTACTACCACCCTTACCCAGGGGGCTGGATACCTACCACTACTACCACCCTCACCCAGGGGGTGCCAGATGCCCACCACCACTACAACCCTTACCCAGGGGGGCTGGATGCCTACCACAACTACCACCCTTAGCCAGGGCGGTGCCAGATCCCTACCACTACTACCACCCTCACCCAGGGGGTGCTGGATGCCTACCACTACTACCACCCTCACCCAGGGGGGGGGCTGGATGCCTACCACTACTACCACCCTCACCCAGGGGGTGCCAGATGCCCACCACCACAACCACCCTTACCCAGGGGGCCTGGATGCCTACCACTACTACCACCCTCACCCAGGGGGGGCTGGATGCCTACCACTACTACCACCCTTACACAGGGGGTGCCAGATGCCCACCACCACTACCACCCTTACCCAGGGGGGCTGGATGCCTACCACTACTACCAGCCTTAGCCAGGGGTGCTGGATGCCTACCACTACTACCACCCTTAGTCAGGGGGGTGCCAGATGCCCACCACCACTACCACCCTTAGCCATGGGGGCTGGATGCCTACCACTACTACCACCCTTAGCCAGGGGGGGCTGGATGCCTACCACTACTACCACCTTAGCCAGGGGGGTGCCAGATGCCTACCACTACTACCACCCTCACCCAGGGGGGGCTGGATGCCTACCACAACTACCACCCTCACCCAGGGGGGGCTGGATGCCTACCACTACTACCACCCTCACCCAGGGGGTGCCAGATGCCCACCACCACTACCACCCTTACCCAGGGGGCTGGATGCCTACCACTACTACCACCCTCACCCAGGGGGCTGGATGCCTACCACTACTACCACCCTCACCCAGGGGGTGCCAGATGCCTACCACTACTACCACCCTCACCCAGGGGAGCTGGATGCCTACCACTACTACCACCCTCACCCAGGGGGGCTGGATGCCTACCACTACTACCACCCTCACCCAGGGGGCTGGATGCCTAGCACTACTACCACCCTTAGCCAGGGGTGCCAGATGCCTACCACTACTACCACCCTTAGCCAGGGGGTGCCAGATGCCTATCACTACTACCACCCTCACCCAGGGGGGCTGGATGCCTACCACTACTACCACCCTTAGCCAGGGGGTGCCAGATGCCTACCACTACTACCACCCTCACCCAGGGGGTTGGATGCCTACCACTACTACCACCCTCACCCAGGGGGGCTGGATGCCTACCACTACTACCACCCTTAGCCAGGGGGGTGCCAGATGCCTACCTCTACTACCACCCTTAGCCAGGGGGGTGCCAGATGCCTACCACTACTACCACCCTCACCCAGGGGGGGCTGGATGCCTACCACTACTACCACCCTCACCCAGGGGGCTGGATGCCTACCACTACTACCACCCTTAGCCAGGGGTGTGCCAGATGCCTACCACTACTACCACCCTCACCCAGGGGGCTGGATGCCTACCGCTACTACCACCCTCACCCAGGGGGCTGGATACCTACCACTACTACCACCCTCACCCAGGGGGGCTGGATGCCTACCACTACTACCACCCTTAGCCAGGGGGTGCCAGATGCCTACCACTACTACCACCCTTACCCAGCGGGGGCTGGATGCCTACCACTACTACCACCCTCACCCAGGGGGTGCCAGATGCCCACCACCACTACCACCCTTACCCAGGGGGGCTGGATGCCTACCACTACTACCACCCTTAGCCAGGGGGTGCCAGATGCCTACCACTACTACCATCCTCACCCAGGGGGGCTGGATGCCTACCACTACTACCACCCTCACCCGGGGGCAGGATGCCTACCACTACTACCACCCTCACCCAGGGGGCTGGATGCCTACCACTACTACCACCCTTAGCCAGGGCGGTGCCAGATGCCTACCACTACTACCACCCTTACCCAGGGGGGCTAGATGCCTACCACTACTACCACCCTCACCCAGGGGGTGCCAGATGTCCACCACCACTACCACCCTTACCCAGGGGTGCTGGATGCCTACCACTACTACCACCCTTACCCAGGGGGGCTGGATGCCTACCACTACTACCACCCTCACCCAGGGGGTGCCAGATGTCCACCACCACTACCACCCTTACCCAGGGGGGCTGGATGCCTACCACTACTACCACCCTTAGCCAGGGGGTGCCAGATGCCCACCACCACTACCACCCTTAGCCATGGGGGCTGGATGCCTACCACTACTACCACCCTTACCCAGGGGGCTGGGTGCCTACCACTACTACCACCCTTAGCCAGGGGGTGCCAGATGCCTACCACTACTACCACCCTCACCCAGGGGGCTGGATGCCTACCACTACTACCACCCTTAGCCAGGGTGGTGCCAGATGCCCACCACCACTACCACCCTTAGCCATGGGGGCTGGATGCCTACCACTACTACCACCCTTACCCAGGGGGCTGGATGCCTACCACTACTACCACCCTTAGCCAGGGGGTGCCAGATGCCTACCACTACTACCACCCTCACCCAGGGGGCTGGATGCCTACCACTACTACCACCCTCACCCAGGGGGCTGGATGCCTACCACTACTACCACCCTTAGCCAGGGGGTGCCAGATGCCTACCACCAATACGCTGCACTGAAGTACG